>JARKHS020004247.1:40000-344546 GCA_030143305.2 Amblyomma americanum
TCACTCTGCAACATGGTATCGTGGGATAACCACCGTCCAGTGGAAGCCGTGCGTTGCTTTACAAAGCATGCAGAAACTACGCAAGAAGCTGCGCTGCGATAGACATTATAGAGTGCCCTGACTCGCCCAGACAGCCTCTCACGGCACAAATGAAAAGTGGTTCCTGGTAGCTTGTGTTTCGATAAATCCATGTCCGACGGAACTTCTTGCGCGAACAGGCCAGCATATTAAACAGGGCGCTCGGCGCATAACTCAGCAAGAGGCATGCGCCGTAAGACAGCGCTGGCAAGCAGTCTTTTGTTCACGCCTGTACATATATGCACGTCTCTCCTAAATTCTTTAAAATATGTTGTTTCTTCCTGGTTTTGTGTTCGCGCTGCTGATACATATGGATCGCAACCACCAAGCCCGGCTGATGGTATTAATCAGGTGTGGTACCGCAGCAGTCACTCTGAAATCGATTTAAAGAGAGCTGCAGCGTCAGAGTCGCTGAAGTTCTTGCTTCTTTGCGAGCGAACTGGCATAAAAATAGATAGCGAAAAAGCCCAATTCATCAGTTTAACAGTGATTCACTGCCTCACATTCAGATGGAAACGGAAAAAGAGGAAAGACAAAGCAGGTACTTGCGTAGTTAGCAAAAATGCTGTCTATCTCCTTGTCAAAACCGTTGTTAGCATGAAATGTGCTGAATGAAACGCGTATGACATCCTAGGGTATTCATAGATAGCGGTGGACACACTGGCTGCATCTGATCTTCGAGCTGAGTCGCGAGTCTGAAGCACCCTGGCTTCTTGCGTGACTTGAGTAGCTGTCGCCGTCAGCAGGTTCACTTTCAGCGTGGTTAGCGTCCATAGACGGTTTTTGTGCTTTGCATGCCTCCGTGTTACACACAAATGTGACTGGCTGGGTTATCCAGTGATAGGTGTCTCTAGATGAAGCAATAACATGAACCCACCTTTGATTAATATGACCATATACTAGACGCGGGGTGCATTTGTTGCATAAGCATGCCGCGTGATTAGTGCGGCAGAGAAATACATATTGTGGCCTTGAATGGTCGTTGCCACGGCAATGACTAACCAGTAATCAGAATCATCTGGATCGCTGTCTCGGCGATCCTGCGCATTCTTTGATCTCTCTCGAATCGTACGTTACCCAACTGAGGCGCTAGAGAGTTTTAGTCTAAGATGAGATTTACGCATGTGACCGTGAACGCAATAACAACACGCGCAATTGCTTAGCAAGTCGCAACTAATTCGGTGCATCTTTATAAAATGTCTGATTTTTATCCCGCAGAGCATGATGAACCTCATCTTTATACACTGGAATTCACTGACGAGCCAAGCTACAACTGCAGCGTGTTTTACATTTTCTCTCTGAGCAATCGGATCTCGAAATTCGGTAAGGCAACTAAGATAAAGAACCTTCTTCTTTGCCCGTATCGGGAATTCGTACGGGAGATGTGACGAAAAGCAGTATTGCGCGGAACATATCAACATTTATTTTTACCGCGTTCACAGTATAGTCTTGTTTTGTAAAAGTCCCACTGTCTCTCAGTCAGTCAGTGAGTCAGTCAGTCTGAAGCCCCACCTGTCTGGCACCTTCCGAGCACCGTTCGAAGGGGCCTCTACTCACCCATCATCACCTTGCGCCCACCGGTCACCAGCACACCTCCACCCTCTACCCACCTCCACTATCAGAAGCCCCTAGCCACCAGATGCCCACGGCGAAAACAAACTGAGAGACGCAATGTGAAGGCGATCAATATAACAGCGAAGTGTGCAACGAATGCTCCTAACGCAGATTTATCGCATCAGACCGCTTGATAGCTTTTACAGTTTTACTCCTTTATCAGTATAATCCACTGCTATCAAAAGTATGTGATATGATTTTTACTCTAATAGCAGTATATTCCACTTACATGAAAAGTATGTGGTCTGTGCGTAAAGCCTCCATCCATCCTCTGATGGGTGCACGTCCGGGCACACATCGGTAAAAAAAGCATCTTCCATCTTCGAGTCTCCACCCACCACCCGTCACCCACTTCACCCTACAGAACCTCCAACCACTAACATCCGTCGACCTTTGTCCTTCTGAAGCCTTCACCAAGTTATCGCGCGCATGGCAATGTTCTCAATAATGATGTCCCAGCATCTTTCTTCTCCACGCACATACAACGCACTTACAGTTGCAATACAGTGTGCGGCAGTTTTAACACGACAGCGTTAAAGGCCCCGTTAAGCAGAAAATCCAGCGTCAGCGTTGTTGGCGTCGGTGTTGTCAGCGTTGTGAGCGATAAGCGGGGTGGCGTAAGGGGGCCCAGGCAGCTACCCCGGAGAAGCAACCTAGGTGGGCTACGTAGGTCCCGTGACCTTGTGGTGACACCACAACGTACCCACTGGATTGCAAGCAAATTGACCACTCTGGCAGGTCGCAGTTAAATTAATGATTGATCATAAGAGTTAGCTCGGGAATAACAACTTGGGTCGCACAAGACCCACCGGTGGCAGAACTTTCCATCGCAGGGCAGTGGCGCAACCCTTAACCGCTGCACCAGTGGACAAGGAGTAGTATGAGGACTCCCAGTGATATATAAATGTAAAGCTGAGAATGACCAATTCCCCATATGTGAGCATTAACTCATTGACGCTCTCACGTCATATCCGTAAGGTGGAGATTAAACGTGCCCTCCAATTTTTGTCGTGGCCGATAGTGCCTAAGCATTTATTAAAACGGCGACAGTATAACTGAACTGAAAATTTAAATCAGCCTTCAGATGTTTAGAACCACTGCGGGGCCTCTTCATGGTATGTTGTTGATGTCCATAAGGCGGAGATACCTCAGGCAAATGCTTTTTTGAGTTTTTTTTTAACTGCGAGATCAAATGTCGTCAGTTTTACCACTTGACAACGGTCCTAGCGTTTCGTAATATCACCGGTGTATTTCACGATATCTGACATACAAAAGATTCGGAAAACATTTACGAGGTAAGCTGCTGTGCCAGTTAGCCAAACGGTAATGAAACCGTTCTGGTGGTGTCAATTTCTGCAAAAGTCTTCTAGAGCATTGGGCGTTGTGTGACGTGACGCATTCAGGCATCAGGTGACGTCAGAAGGTCGCTTGGAGCGCTGTAGAGTGCGTGCAGTAAGACCTATTCTTATGTTAAAAGCAAACGAACAAACCACCGCCGCCCCTTAGTGGTTTAGTCTCCAAAACATAAGTTTTCATTCTTGAAGAGGAGTTCAAATCTATCTCTAAACGGCGGTTCTTGTAGTTTAAATATTGACAGGAGTCCTTTTTCTGCCCCTCTGAAATGTGTTGCAATCTTAACACAATCGGGTTCCGAGTTTGGAGATGCAGTCGACTGTGATAACCTAGGTTTCATTACGTTTTGCCCATTTTATAAGCGCTTTATATGTCTTTGAAAGAATACATGTGTTTTGAGGGGATGACCACTTTTTATTGCAATCTGTATTTCCCATAGAAAAATCGACAAACCTTACTGCTCCTAACAATACTTAATTACCAATGCCTAGAAAGTCTCAAACGCAATGTGGGAATGGCAAACTAAAAAGAGATTGGACGTGCCCGTGGAGCAGCGGTACCAGGCTATATGTTAAGGGTCTGGTTGTAGGGCGAACCCTCTGCACAATGCGTTACCTCGAGCGCACTTCCTCGTGATAATTTTCAAAATATTACCGGAACAGTGTTCCAGATATTTGTATCCACATAAAAATGTGAAATTTTAGGTGGAACCTTGTGTCATATATTTCAATAATTGCTTTATCTGGAGGAAGTATCATTTATTTAAGTGGAACATTATGAAAATTTTCATCTAGGTTCAATTTACTAACTGGAACGTGTGTAGAACCAGGTTAAGTGTATAAGATACATGGTGCTTTAGCAAAGGCCACCAGATATTGTTAAAGATCGGTCGGTGTTTGCGGCATTAAAGCGACTTTTTCGGCACATTAATACCATAGCTGCAGGACGTCAAGATGAGAGTAGTTAATGTGGTAACTATTTATGTTAGCAACCTGGCTTTAATTAGAGATTTTTCAGTTGCGGCTAGCTTCTAAAATTTCAAAAACAGAAATATGCTCGGCGCTGTGACACGTTGAATGCTGGCGATCCTAGCGCGTTAAATATAACCGTATGGCTGTGGGCAGTGCGCACCCACCGCCGAATGTTACGTGTTGCGAAGCGGTGCACGTATCATGTGCTCTTCTCTCTCTTATTCGGGCCAGAAGACTGGAGTAGCAAACAAATCGAGGCCTTGGGGAAGAGCTGCCGCTGCATGCGCCTCACGCGTTGAAAGACTGTACTAAAAGAAGCAAGACTTATAAGCACATCGTGAAGACCTTTGAGTGCACATGTGTTTGCATGTGATTTGTAAATTGGGAGTAAGCGCCCAATTTTCATCACTGTCATCTGAAGCAGGGAAGCCTTGCGTACGGACAGGCATACCTCCTTTTCAGTTATCTTCATCGATAGTGTGCACCACCTGTGTTGTTCAGTTTCAACCTGTGGCGACCAAAGGCCTTATGAATGCATTCACTTTCAGAATTGGAAACCTGCCAGATGTATATTAGAGACAGTGCGGTTGATTATGGCCCTTCAGAGAGCTGCCAGATTTACTTCAAGCAGCGTTGCAACAGAACGAAAACGTATCAACCGTATAAGCCTGAGTGTAAACAATCTATTGCAAACCATATCCCAACTGAAATAAACACTAATTTTATTTGAAAAAAATCACTGAAGTGTTTTCTATTTATCTCACTATACAGAAATTATTCGCCTGGGTAGAGACCTCAGAGGAGAAAGGCAGGAAGGTTATCAATGCACAATTCCCGTTTGGCTATACCCGATACATGTGGGGAACGGAAAAGAGAGTGAAAAATAAAGAGAATATTAATGAAAGTTCAGTTAGGACCTTATTTTGGAACATGCGATATGGGTCCACATTGTCGTTTGTGCGGTAACAGCAAAGCCATATATAAGCTTCATCTTTCCTCCTAACTTCACTCGGTCCCATCACATCTCATTTTGTACTCGCTAGTCCCTCTAACTGCATTGCTAGATTATCCTCACTGGACTAAGTTGCAGAGTTTAATGTTGCCAGGTTTAGTTTCCAATGACCGCCTGTCCGGAGCCAGAGATTCTTAGCAGCCTTCGCTGCTTCACGCGTGCGACCGCCACCTTTGGTCGGTTGCTCCGCAACCGTTGGGGCCTGAAGGCTAAGTGTTAAGTGGTGTTCTCCTATAGGAGGTTGTTATCAAGTGCTACACCAGTGTGGCCAAATCCTTTTATCGTGAGAGGGCGCGATGTCGTCTATGGTCGCCGGGATCATGCCGCCCCCAGGCTTGGTTGTTCAAATTCAACGACAGTCGGATTTTTTTTATACGGTCGAAAATTGCGGCGGGAACGGAATGCACTCGAGGAGCATGTTCCACCTCTACGCCATCGCTGCTACCTCCTAAGCATGGAGGATACATGCCGTTGAACGGCCTGTTAAACACTACCAGGTTTAGCTTCCTATGACAGCCTAACCGGATAACTGATATTTAAGACTCTCATGTGTTAGAGGTCTGACCACCGCCGGTGTCAGTTCCCCCGCCGCCGCTGATCCCATGAGGGCCGGGGGTCAATTTGGGCACAGTCGTGTTCCATTCATACGACCCCCGTTGATCTCGATGGCCCAAATTATGGGCAACTTCCCACCTGGAGCTCTTCATCCGTGATCAGCCGACCACCACGTGCACCGAGGCCGTGCCTAACGCACCGTGCGACCTTCGCTATAAGCGAGTGGGGATGATATAACCTGCCTTCATGTCCAAGAGAAAGTAAGCGTAGCAGGGGGCGACAGAAGGTTAGGTGGGCGGATGAGAGAAGTTTGGAGGCATACGGTGGGCGCAGCTGGCAAAGGACCGGGTCAATTGGAGAGACATAGGCGAGGCATTTGCCCTGCAGTGGGCGTAGTAAGGCTGATGATAATGATCATGATGATGATGGTTTGTCTGAAAACAATACGAAAATGAAGAAGAAACCACTACTGGGATGGAGAGTACAGCTGCCTTACTGGGAAACGTCGTTGTCGTCAGGTTCTGAAGAAAGTGCTCGGCAAATTTTGACGCGGCCAAGCTGGCTTTAAAAACCTCGCCTTTCAGCTTCTCTGGCCTACGTCGTCGGCGCACGTCCTTCTGGTGTGGTCGACAAAACTTTGCTACTTCTGACAGCGTGGTCAGAATATGCGATGTGCAGCGAGGCAGCTGTAATCAGATTAATGGCTGCAACGCGTAACGAGGCGTCACTAATCGGGAGGAGAAAGGTGGTCGGGAACGCTTGAAAGATGCAAAACCGAGGCGACAGAGGGCAGTTTCGCTCTACGAGCCAGGCCTCTTTTCTTGAACTGAGCACCAGTTGTGTGATGTAGGAGTCGGAGATCAAGTTTTGGGGTGCTGTTGTGTTCCCGGGTGTTATTCCCACATTAGAAAAGGACAGTGTCTATTTCGTTTTGCTCCGGACAGCGCACGCAGAAAAAAGTTGGAATCGCATGTCAAGCGAGACGGCTGTAAACCAGCAGACAACCCAAAATTATGCGATGTAAGGCATGTGAAACGCTTGCATTCCAGAACAACTTTTTTCTGAGGCTGGAAGTTTAATGCACACCTTTAACTTTGCACCCTGATTATTAGTGAAATTAGCAGCCGCTAAAGGCGAATTCTCGCACTTGATTTCATGACGAACGACAACCTGCCTGAGTGAAAGTCTTTGGCGAATATGCAAGTGCATCTCGAAATAAATAATCCTGATTGTCGGAAAAGTAATGGAAATGTAGAGAATCGGGATTGCAACTGATTTCACTGGAATGCGCAAGGTCCGTTGTGAGAATGTAACGGCTATTCACAGGGCGCCGAGTTTTCCGACCGACTAGCTACGAAAGATGGTATACTTCAGCGTAACTCCGACTCACTGTTTAAACAATCTCTGGTATGACGTTGCCTTGGCAAAACAACACACTCACGAAATTACACACGGTAGCGGATATTTTCTCTTCGAAACGGCCCGCCACCCCATTGCGCTCAATGCAGCCAGGCGGGAGAGTGGGACCAAACATGCCGCTGTCGAAACCGGTGTCCTCACCCTGAAAGCGGTGCTGGACATCGAGGCACCCTACGAAGAGCGGTCGCAAAGCGCCGCCAAAAAAAAAATGGTTTTCAGTTCTCGGTGGACACCCGAACAGCGCGGTCAGGGAAGGGAGCAGGTTGAAGCAAAGCAGCTCTATTTTTTAAAGCGAAAGCTTCAGCAGATTTGTCGAAGCCATTCAGTACAAGCCATCTAGGAGGTACAACAGCATCCGTAACCTGTCACACGTGTAATCGCACTTTACGAGTAGCTCGTTCAGAATGAAAGCCGGGAACGTGCGCTGCTGGCTGCTGGTTGCTATGGCACCGACCGAGCGGAGCGCGCCGTAGAGGAAAAGGTAAGCCGTTTTAGCTTATCTAGGCGCTTTAGTTTTAGCCACAGCTTGCATAGCGAGAAGGACAAGGAAGAAAGCAAAGACAGACAGAGAACTGCGCCATAGGGCAGAGAGAGATAGTAAGCGGTGCTGCGACTTTCCGAGGCTCCCGCGGCTTGTTCGTCGCGATAGCAGGGTAGATGGAGAAACTACCGCGGTGGTTGAACAAAGTTAAGAGGAGGATCGCTAAGCACGGCGGCAGACATGTCACGTAAAAGCAGCCGCAGAAGCAGCTTGAGGCTTGCGAGCGTCGCAAGGAGACAGCTCTCAACTTGAGTGCCGCGTTGCAGAGGTACGAAGACGACGGAACCGCGACGGATGTTCGCGGAAAGTCTGCACCGTATGATGCATCTACTTCCGCCATGCCGGCGGATGTAGACGTCCTCCATTTCGACAGGAAAGTCGAAAGCGAGTTCATGAGCAAGACCACACCGCTAACGGTGCTGCTGTCTCATAAAGCAGTGAAGCCCAGTGGCCAAACGGGTTCGAAGCCGGCCCTTACAAACTTTCTTAGACAGTCCATAGCCTGTCTATAGACTTTAGTCTATGAAGTTGATAGATTTTCTCTAGACAAATCCTATAGCCTAGTCCATAGGCAATCTATAAATCCTATAAATGTCCAGACTTTTAGCAGACTTGTCTATAGACAGTCTGTAGACAGATATCTACTGAAAGTCTAATAGACACAGGTGTATGGACAGTTTATAGACGACCCATAAACTTATGGCTATATACTTCCTGTAGATTTCTCTCTATTGACAAAACTATGCTGGTCCAGTAGACATAGGTCTATAGATTGTCTATAGACATTCCACAGATTCATGGCATAGAAATGATCTTCACCTTTGCCTATATACAGTGTATACACCTATGTCTGCTAAACACTCGGTAAACCATTGTCTTTAAACTGTCTCTATACAGTCTACAACCGTTGAAAAAGGTCACCACACGGTTTTCGAAAATGACATGACGATCAATATACTTACAAATTTAGTTTATTTCCAAGCTACTCAGGCTGCGAATATGCAATACACGCACCTTAAGAATGCACCACATTTTACAAATAAATGTTGAAAGTAACGGTCCGGCTAGTTTCCTCACAAGCATTGTTGCATCCTGTTGTATGCAGTCATACAGGCATGTTGACCTGTACAGCGCGAAGAAAATATAAGAAAGGGAAACTGAAAAAAAATTCTACTCCATCTCTACGCATGTGCTTTAAGAACCAAGGCATATCTTGGCTATCCCGTTCTAGAAAGGTAATCTTGATCACTGGTTTGGTTTTATGGGGTTCAAGGACCCAAGGTGACTCGGGCTATGAGGAACACTGTAGTGAAAAACTGGGATAATTTGGACCACCTGGGCTTCTTTACCGTGGACTGACGTCGCACAGTATACGGGCCTCTAGCATTTCGCCTCCATCAAAATGCGGCCATCGAGGCCAGGATCAAATCTCGCCTTTAAGGTCACCAGATGATCACGATACCTATTCAGCCATCGCGCCGGCTTTATCATTCCAGTAAATACGCATGACAAATTGGAAGTGCTTTTCATAAAACATTGTAACAAAGACCCTTAATCCCCGGAGCAATCTCCATCTGCGGCCGCCGCGGTGGCTGAGTGGTTATGGCGCTCGGCTGCTGGCCCGAAAGACGCGGGTTCGATCCCGGCCGCGGCGGTCGAATTTCGATGGAGGCGAAATTCTAGAGGCCCGTGTACTGTGCGATATCAGTGCACGTCGAAATTTCCGGAGTCCTTCGCTACAGCGTCTCTCATAACCTGAGTCGCTTTGGGACGTTAAACCCCCATAAACCATAAACCAAACCAATCTTCATCTGCACTAAATACCTGCTGTAAATACTGACTCTGTATGGCATTCATTTTATGTTGCAACAGAAGACTTCCAAGAATTGTGCCGCATATTAGCACTAACTCACTACGAGCCTATGTGCATGTCATCCCCATAAAATGCACATTCAATGCCCCTTACACAGGGGTCCCAAAAGGAGAATATTGTAGCATTTATTCTTATACCCGCTAATAAGCAAGCGCTTCAAAATACCCTGCGTGAAGCCTGGTACGTACGCCGACACTCAAACGGGCACAAGCCATGCAGAACCTACCAGGCAGAGTGCGTACCAGTCCACCACACTTTTGCGCTCATAACTTGAAGCACAGATAGGGAATAGCATTGTCACGAATCAGCGCGCGCTTAGAAACAAGCAGGTTGACGCGCTTACATGCCGAACGCATTATCAGCAAAACTCGAGCAGCACACAGTGGCTGCAGCTGCGCCGTTTCAAAAGCAGGCGTGAGCTTGAGACAACATACGCATTACTGTCAATGGCGTCTCAAATTCACTTAGTTTTTCCTTCGAGTGTACCACAAACAGCGCAGTAAAGAGATGGTTCTTGCATGAAGGTATGAACACTAACCTAAGGCTGGTAGAAATATCAACGGAAGCAACAAACACGCTCAAGTAGGAACTATTTCAGTGAAATAACGCTTTCAACCACAGGCGCAGCCATAACACATCGCGAGCTGAATTGCATTCGTTTGCGCAAACAAGCGCCGAGTTACATCGGTGCTTTCGTAACGTGGCATTCTGAGAACAGTAACGCATACTGTGCCTCTCACGCAAAGGCTGCTAAAGAAATTTGTGCACGCGTGAGTGGGGTTCATGAACGAGCCTCTCGGAACGAAATGTACGCAATCTCTTGTCAAGGCGACCTTTACTCAGTTTCAAAATGAAGTTCACGCAGGCCAGCGGCTCGGAGAACAGGAATGGACGAATCGGTGCGTATGCAACATACCGGGATATGGAGTGCAGCTCGTAGGTTCTTCGCGGTGTTTTCACGCGCTGGCCATTCGCTCCGGCATTGACTTTTATTCAACCAACACACTACAAGCATTACTCCAGCGCTGTTTGACAACAACTTTGACAAACGGCCCTTGCTCCAGTTACAAAGCATCATTGGTAAAACGTTGCTGTCCACGACACCCACCGAGCGAGCGTCTACACCTAACAAGCAATGCACACCTCTCAACGAACAGCATTCCATGGTCCGGACAGGCGATAACACCAAGATTAAAAATACAAACGTCATCCACCTCACAACGCGAGTGTGCGTTTCCGGAGGCGCCAAGTTTATAAATCTTCCTCAGGCGGCGGTAACGCATAGTTACATTTCGGGTGTCATTCACGGGCTAACCGATATTTCTGGCTGTGCGTCTATCTGGAAACACGAAAAAGCCAGTAGACAGCTCGCGAGGAGCAGCTTACCATTACGGCTATCCGCGCAATAAGAACAACACAGGGGCAAAGACGTAAGAGCCATTCCGTTGCTTGTTGCAAGCTTACAAACGAGGATAGGAAGTTCGTCGCTGCGCAGATAATCTCTTCTGCACACACAGCTCTGCTTAGAGCAGTTTACGGGACTGAATTAATAAAACTTAATGGTGTAAACATACCGTGAGTGAACGATTAAGTTGGATTTCGTTCGAAACATAATCGGCGTAATCTCCGGGAGAACACACCAACGACACCGACACAACCGCGCTCACAGTTGCTTGCAGCCCAAATGATTTTCCGCCGTCTCGCGCTAAAATCGGTAAAACATGAAACAAACCAATTTCACGGTCGCATCTTTACCATCCGCGCTCTTGCCGTGCATAGCTTGATCTACTATCCAATAGCACAGAAGGCAATTGGTTTATAAGCTTAAGTTCTGCACTTGCGCTTCAAAAACGGCATTGCTTTCGCGAAAAGAAAACCGAAACCTTACTGCTTCTTCCATGCGCGCCGCGTCTCCCAATACTAGTATGTGGCGCACTTTTCGAGCAATTAAAAGTTGCATAGCAGAAAGCCTTTTTTTTGTGTGTCTGTTTAGAAAACTAGTATTGGCGACATCAGCGTGACATCGTCTCTGAACCAGCATATATATGGGGAAGAATGAAAAAATACTGTCTTTGTGATTGCTGCATCGCCGCATTTTTCCACGTGAATTCAAACTGCAAAGGTAAAAATGGCAGATGTTAGACTATCGCACAGAGGACCATGCTCTTTGAGGCACTTCTAACGGCGTTTCTAAGAGATGGGCACATCCTTGAATTCTCACGCCCGTTATTCCCCCTAAATTTTCATGAAGTTTTAAAGAGAAATATAGAATTACTGAGGAAATGCTTCTTAATTAAGCGGGTTGGACAACCGAAAAATGTAATGGAATTGTCGCGAGCGATTCCTTTAAGGCAGAGCGTGTTCCTTTGATGTAGTAAATTTTGCGGGCGCCCTTACTTCTGAAATAGCTGTTTTCCCTCACTTTGCCTGTTAGTATTACATATTCTTTATTTTTGTTTAGAATATATCTCACCATATAACGAAAAGGTCATTTTAAAGGCTTCTAAAAACACTATACAAGAGGGCATTTGCAAAAATAAATGGAAATTGTTTAGACTTAGTCGAAAGGCAGTGTATAGATTTTATACAGACAAAAAGAAATTGGGATTGTTATAGATCTTGCTCTATAGCTAGTCTATAGGCTGCCTATACACAAAAGGCGATTAAGGCTGTTATAGATTTTAGTCTATAGATACTGTATAGACTGTCAATAGACGAAAGAAAATAAGGCTGCAGTAGACTTTAGTTTATAGGTAGTCTATAGACAAAAAGGAAATTAAGGTGGTTATAGACTACTTTATAAATATTTTATGCGCTGTCTAAAACAAAACGAAGATAAGGCGGTTATAGACTCTAGTGTATAGATAATCTATAGGCTGTCTATAGCCTACATGTCAGTGAGAAAATGCTCTGTGCATGAGTGCGCGTCATGTGGACCTGGTAACGTTTTCTGATGCGGTGACAGCTGACGTCAGCAGTGACATGGCCGAACAAACACAAGCTAGGGACTGCAGTCATAATACCGCCGGCAACAGGACAAGCAGGGTATGTGGACGTGTGCATGCGCACGTGTGAACGGGAATGTGTACGGGTTGTGTGTGCGGTGCTAAGTTGTGGCAACGCCCGCAAGAGGCTTCCTCAAGGGAGCATGATAACTCGAAGACGAGTTGCATGAATGGAGTAATCCTTGAGGCTCACGCGCTCTTCTCTCCAATTGACAGACCTTAGCCGAGCTTTCAAGCACAGTTTGTTGTACAACACTGGCGTACATAGGGCCCAAAACATACGGAACAATGAAAAAGCCATATTCTACATCCAAGCAGCAACATTCGTAGGCGTCAGAATCAGTGGCAGCCAGCCTGGTGTGTAGCCGTCACTTTGCAGCAGAAAATATTTTGGGCTTTCTAAGCACCGTTAACAGGTTGTAAACAGATGCGTACGATGTGCATGTGAGCGTTTTAGAGTGGTGTCTTCATCCATGTCAACGACCTGCGCTGCTGCAGGAGCATCAAACCTTGCTTGCCGTTTGAGATAATAGCAATGAAACACCTTCAGCAAAGCCTTCAGCGGATGCAAGGACAAGCATTCAGGTGAATGCTCCGTTGACTCGGCGAGGGAGAGCTGAGCGGCTCTTCGCGACATGAAGCTCTATCTCGTTATCACGCCTCAAGTGATCAACTTAGGGTTCTGACATGTCCTTTGAAGCTTTGGCCAAACCATAGCGTCGTCTTTCCACACCTTTACAACGATATCAACCGAAACACAGCCTGTCGGAACCGAACCATCAGACGCAGCAGCCGTCGCGACGAAACGCGCACCAAGCAGTCAGGAGGCGTGTAATGGCGGCGTGATAAAAAATGGCACCCCCATGATACACCGCTGTAAAGCGTCTAAAGCGTTAGAAAACATCTTCAAATGGTGAAATTTCGGTGTCCAAGACGCGCACCGAGCGAGCGTCTTCACGTAACAAGCAATGCCCACCTCTCAATAAACAGCAGCCGATGGTCCAGACAGGCGATAACATAGATAACAAAAAAAATGAACGTAACCCACCTCAGTACGTGATTGTGCGTTCCCGGAAGCTCAGCCGGCGCTGACGTGTAGTTCCATTTCGGCAGTCATTCACGGGCTAAGCGATATGGCTGGCAGCGCATATACCTTGCAACACGAAAAAGCCAGTAGACAGCTCGCGAGGAGCGGCATACCATCACAGGTTTCGCACCGACTGCCTTTCCGTGTGCTAGGAAAGACATAGCGGCACAGACACAAGCGGCATTAGTCGAGCACCTGATGGCTTCCGCTGCTTATAACGCCGCTTGCAATCGGGTATAAGTAGTTCTTCGCCGCGCACATAATCTGTTCTGCACACACAGGTCGTCTTAGGGTGGTTTAGGAGACCAAATGATTAAAACATAATCGTGTAGACTTACCGTGAGTGGACGATTAAGTTGGATTTCTTTGAAAACGTAATCCACGAGAGAACATGCCGACGACACCGACACATCCGTGCACACAGTTGTTTGCAGTCCGAATAATTTTCCGCCGTCTCGCGATAAAATAGGTAAAACGTGAAACAGAAACCCATTTCACGGTCCTATCTTTACCACTCGCACTCTTGCTGTTGTAGCTTGATCTGGTATCCAAGACCACAAAGGGCAATCGGTTTATAAACTTAAATTCTCTACTCTCGGGCTTTAAAACCTTATTGTTATCGTGAAAGCAAAACCGAAACCTTAATGTTTTGTCCATACTCGCCGCATCTCCCAGCAAATAGTATGTGGCGCACTTTTCGAATAAAAATTAAAAATTTGCACAGCATAACGTCTCTTTGTGTTTTCGTGTTTAGAAAACTGGTATGGGTGAAATAAGCACGTCATCGTCTCCGAAACATCAGGTGTATACCGAGGAACGAAAAAATAGTGCCTTTGTGATTGTTGCCTCGAATCACTTTTTCACGTGAATGCAAACTGCAAAGATATAAATGGCAGACATTAATCGCGCAGAGGACAATTGGTTTGGTTTATGGGGTTTAACGTCCCAAAGCGACTCAGGCTATGAGGGACGCCGTAGTGAAGGGCTCCGGAAATTCTGACCACCTACAATTTTGGCCAATGAAATTTTGACCAATGACAATTGTCATTGAGACTGTATTAATGGTGCCATTAAGAGATGGGCACATCCTTGAATTCTCACATTCCTCTTTCCCCCTTTATTTTCAGGGTGTTGTAAAGAGAAATACAGAATCACTGATGAAATGCTTCTGAATTAAGCTCGTTAGTCAGTATCGATCGAAAGATGGATTGGAATTGTCTCGAACGATTCCTTCAAGTGAGGGCGTGTTCACTTGATGTAGTACGATTTGCGGGCACACCTTACTTCAGGAATGGCTGCCTTTTCTCGCTTTACCTGTTAGCATTAATTATTATTGAATTGTATTCACAATGTACATCACGGTATGACGAAAAGGAGCTTTTCAAGGCTTCCAAAAACAACATACAGGAGGGCGTTGCATTTTCCTCACACAATATCTTTTTTTAATTCCCAAAGAGCGAAGCAGGTGGAGGACTCTAGCCATAGTAGCATAGCTTTAGACTAAATTATCTTTAGACTATAAGGCTGTTACAGACTAGTTTATAGGTGATCTATACATTGTCTATAGACGAAAATAAAAAGGCAGACATAGAGTTAGGCTGTAGTCTATAGACTGTTTATAGCCAAAAATTAAGGCTGTTATAGACTTATGCTACAGATAGTATATAGACCCTATATAGACAATAGTCTATAGACTATCTACAGAAGAAAGAAAATTAAGGCAGTTATTGGCTTTAGTCTATGAAAGTCTATAGGCAAAAGAAAATTAAGGCTGCTATAGAATGCAGTCCATAGGTGGTCTATAGATTGTCTATAGACAGAAAGAAATGTGTAAAGGGTGGCTATAGTCTATAAGAGTCAACAGAAACTCTAAAGACCATTTTATGAGAACACCACGATATGTGAGATTGTGATGCGTTATTTCCTTCCCTCAAAACCAATTTTAAATTTTTGCAATTAATGGCAGGATGCCTTTTTACTTACGGGAACAATTGCTCTTTAACATGATTGAGTTGCGAGTGACGACATGCGAGTGACGACATAAAAGTGTAAGCCGATGGCATTTCGATGGAAGGAGCATTTGTAGTATTAAAACTGCGTGAAGAAGACAGAGCAACCAGCAGAGGCACCAACAGGAATGCACAAACCGCTTTGTGTGTTCTTTTTCGCGCCTCGTATTGTCTTCCTGTCTCCTTCGCGCGATTTTATATGCCAACTAGCCCCAACTTCATGCCTTACTTAAGGAGCATTTGCAGTTAATCCTTTTGCACCTTCCAACCACCTGAGAGGTCATGTTGGCATGTGCAAGACAGTTCACCAGGATATAACGAAAATCGGTCGATGCCATTGATCGGAAAGCCTCCCTTCAGGGCCATGTGTCCCTTCTTTATTAAGCTCCCTTACAAAAATTTTAGACAGTCTATAGATATAGACATCTGTTTATAAAGTTTCTAGATTCTATATGGACCAACCCTAGAGAACAATATCTAGGCAATACAAATCCTTTAGATAGTCTAATAGACAACCTATAGATTTATGGTCATACACTTTTAGTAGACTTTTGTTTATAGACAGTCTACAGACTTTTAATAGACAAACATAAGTATCTATAGGAAGGCAATAGAGTCTATAAGAAGTCTAGGGGCAGCCTATACACCATTTTCATAAGGGCTGCATCCGACGGTAGTTACAGTCCCTTGCTGCTTATGCGAGGATTCTCTTCCCTTCGAGCTGTCGGCAAGAGCAACACTTGTGGGCGGCCAACTCGAGGAGGAGGACACCAAGTGCAGCGGCCAGCGAGCACAGCAGCACGAGGAAAGCACCTCGCAGGTCTTCCAGGTGGAGAACTTCGTACTGGCCAGCCGCCGAGCGTCCGCCGCTTCCTCCGCTGTGATCGAGGAAGCAAGTGGCCGGCTTGCGGAATATCTCGTGCGGGAGCATGAAGGGCACGGCGGCTTCCTGCAGCCAGCGGATCCTATCAAGGGGAGGAAAAGACATATAGTACTTATTAATGCTACCGCATTTAGATAGTCGTCATGCAGTTTCTGGTTTCTCCGAAGCGGAATTCCATGATAGGTTCAGAGAGGCCACGTGACGTTGTGACGTCATCACAACCGGCCTTGATGAGCCGTCCTTTTGGTAGAGAGAGGTCACGGCACTTTGTGACATCATCACAAAGTACCTACCATGCAGGTGGCAGCGCTGGACACCGGATTGTGAGCAACTTGCCTCCCGTGGCAGGTTGCATGTGGACCGAATCATTATAAACTTGCCCACCCCTAAAAATTCCAAAGAACTAAGAAAATTTTGAAAGCAGACGCACCCCAGAAAATGGATTAAGGTTAGGGAGTTGGGTTATTAGAAATATTAATTTAGAAGAGTGGATCAGATTAGCTTAACTCCAGGAGGAAATGGAATCTGCTTCAACATCATAGAAGTTGATGACTGATGCATACCATGTAATGCTAAGGGAACCGGTTCCAACCGCAGTTTTGGCGACAAAATCACAAGAACCTTATCACTCATCGTACACAGACTCCATATGATGCAATAAAGGCTGTCGCATTTTCTTTTTTATTTATGTGGTTCAGAAGGCCCCCAAGTTTTTCTGACAGGCAACGAGAAAGGCGCTCAGTTTGGTGAACATGGGTGTGATTTGTTGCAGCCAAATTCACATATTAACTCCAAAGATTCCGTAGCAAGCGTGCGTATTAACATTACCTTTACAGACCGGAAAAAAGTTTTGACACTAATACGCATACGACTATTTTCTCAAAATTTTAGTCCGAAAATTTGCGGATCCTCACTAACGCTTTAGGCATTCTGTCCCAGATAATGACCCTAAGCCATGAAGTATCGCAAGGTCTCATTTCATGTGCATGGTTTTTCCTAATATTATATTAATGATTAGACGAATTCGCCACGCAAAAGATTTGATGAAGAAACGCCAAAGAATGAAAGGATCAAATCCCCCAGACAGAAAAGAATAGCCTCACTAGATAAGGTTCTAGCCTTAAACGTTCCAAGGTTCAGTTTTCGATGGCGGTCTGTGCCTTTCTGTTTATAGCGACCTGAATAATTTTATGTAGATATCGTACGCATTTGAGCGTTGGATATGTGTAATATATGAAAATGGAAAAAGGAAGAGTGGACATAAAACAACAGAGATACTAAGAAGCAGAGTGGCACATTATAGTTTCCATCTCTCCTGGAGTAGTAAAATAATGTACTTTTGGCATTCGTCGCCTCCCACCTTCGGTCCATGGCGGTGACGAGGCGGGGGTCGAGGCGCTTGTTCATGTACCAGCGGAAGTCGGCCGTCTCCACTCGCTGGCGCGACACGTGGAAGAAGGCCGGCTGCAGGGCGTCACAGAAGGGTGCCACGAACACCCTGTTACCCGTGGCGTCCATGATGATGATCACTTCGCCGGCCACCACCTGACGCAGGGTGCGCTCCGAGTAGATCACGCTCTGCGGTAGCTCGCCGCGCATGCTCACGATACGGTCGTGCAGGGCACGATACGAGTCCAGGCCGGACAGCTGCGCCATCGAAGGAGTGGCCAGAAGAGAAATAGGGGCGTGATCCAGGATGGCCATTAGTGCAATGAGAACATAACTTTGTGGGTTTGTGGCATGGGTTTGTGTGTGTGTGCACAATGACGTATGTGCATGTTTAAGGGTGCGTTCATCTAAAGAAGAGAAATGTGGCTCGAAAAGACACACACACACACTGACTAACGGAGGTCAAAGCAACACTTTACTGCTACTACCATTTATGAGCAGGGCTAAAGAATGTCCTACGGCCACCTTGCAATGATTATCATGCTTGCTTGTGCTCTCCACGAGAAATTTTGAGTGCAAATGTTTTATTTTCCAGCAAATGCATAACCGCTCCCAGTGGCTTTAGTACTCAGTATTCTAATTGTGTCCCTGTTCGGACCAGAATCTCCTTCCTAAGTATGCTCAGACGTTCACATATCTGTATCGAGCGCTGAAATGGCAGAACGTTGGTGATGCAGTTGTCACGCTTTTATAAATTTTATATTGCTTGTGATACAAAAAATTCATCGCATATTTAGATTAATACTTTCATTTCTCCTGTCTCCAGTCCCGCTCGCCTTGGTCCGTACATTCAGGTGCAGTGATGGACCCGTGTAAAAGTCAGTCCACCTGAGTCTGCACGTCTGCTTATCCTGGTATGGTATGTGGGGTGGAACCTCCCCAGGCTGCACATGGGCCGTGACAAACGCTGTAACGGAAGGCTCCGGATTATTAGCCCCCTTTGGTTAATAACATGCATTGAGTTCACACAACCCGGCGCGTTGGCTTAGTAGATAGGGCGCTCGGCTCTTTAGCCTGATGACTCCGGTTCTATACCGGCAGCGCCAGAGTAGTTTCTGCTGAGACGCAGCGAAAACATGCCTGCAAGCTTTTCATGATATGACAAGTCAGCCACTATCGTTAGAAAACTTGATTCACGACAAAATATTCTTTCATAGCTTAGGGCTTTTGTATGCGACCACCGCGTAACATTTTGTGCGCTATTGGCACGATTTATAGAAGTGCGTGGAGTACTGTACCAAGTAGCTTTGCAACAAGCCCTACCTTCAACATGTTCATCAGAGGCGTGGCCGTCAGTGTGATTGGGCGGATGGGGGGCCGCTTTTCCAGCATCTGCTCCAAGGTGTCGATGCGGGGTGCAGGGGAGCGGATCAGCAGGGCAGCTTTAACCTGTGCCCGGCAAATTTAAGTGTGACAACAGATTTGAATAGTGACCTGGCTGCACGCGATTAGAAGATATACGACCCATTTCGTTACCAGACTCCAGATTCTTGTCAAGCGTAGAGGGTTGAAGAATTAAAACCTGTACCGCAATCGTATTCGCTAACCAATACCATTGCAGTCTTCGGTTCATTCGTTTTATTCCTGGACACTGTGTATTTCCTGAATTAGCAAGTTATTAAAGGTTCTGAAGTATCCATGCCACCGTTTTAAGCTGCACTTCAAGTAACGAATGGAAAGGGCAGCCATCTGAATTAACCCTCATCTTCTGATCGAGGACCATTTTTCCCAAAATGTAAAGAAATGAAAAGATTCTTTATTAGAAGCTTTTCCAGGTTTTATTTCGTGATATATGTTAATCGCCGCCTGTATGCGGCAGTACTTCTTTCTGTTGGCCTCGCAAAATGGGGCCAGGCATTTCATATAGAAAGATCACAGCATAGAGTGAGATTGGAAGTGGTTGTCATATTGATCCTGATGATCACCCAGTGCGCGCGTCTCTGTTTCCGCCGCACAACTTCTTTGACCTTTTAAAGCTCTTAGTACACAGTTTTCTCCATTACGAATTTGGAGTTTTTCTGAGGGATGCGCAACAGCCGGCCGGGAAATTTCCGTTTTTGATTAATCTATCACCCTTGACATATACTACGTTTTATATGGACCAAGTAATATTGCTCGCAATGTTTATATTATGTCGCAAATATTACCTTAATAATAAATAATATTCCTCAAAACAGTGAGCTTGGTAGCCCATTCCCCACCATTTTTCTGGAGATGGGTTTTCTGGCCTTTAATAATATCACTTTCTTCTCTGCTTTTAGCGTGTGTGCATGTTCTAAATAAACAATTGTGAAACAGCCCCGACGGCGTTGAATGCCATGTGCGCAGGAATGAAAAAGGCGATCCCGACGATCTCGGCACTCTCTCGCTGGGCCCTCAAGGGACTCGCCTTGGCGCTCGGCCTCCGAATCGTCCCCGTCCCCTACGAAAGCTGGCTCGAACTCGTAACAATAACGATCCTGTAATGTGGTGCTTCTGTGTTACCACTTATTGTGACACTTTGTACAAAATGTGGCACATGCCCGTAAAAAGAACTATGATTGGTGTGTTCTATTGTAAACGGGACCAATTGCTTTCCTTGGAGGCTTGTATAAACTATTTGGACGGAAAAAGAAAAATTTCTAGGAGAAATGACTCGCGGTGCCACAAAGGGTTTAGACCATTAGAATAAAAGAGGGAAGAACCACAATAAGATTAAAGCGAGAAAATAGACGAGATAAATTAAACAGCCTCTTTATTAATTATGCACAGGGGCATTTGCCACCGTCCTGAATAAAAGAGCATGTCAATAAGGTTTATGTATCTATACGAGAAAGACATCCAAATAAACAACCGTCACCGTTACGTGACAATATTTAAAAATTACTTACACTGCTGGGTGTTCGCTTGTCACTCACCTGGCCAGTGATGTATTGGCCGATGACGAATGTGGCGATCATCCATGCAAGGAATAGAATCCTTGATGCCGCAGTCCTCAAGGGACTAGTGCTTGTGGCTGGGCACAGGAGCACAGCAAGAATTGGGGTTCTTCATGGCAACACGCACGTGCCGAGCCCGATCACACAAATGAGGTGCAGGATTACAAAGTTCCCGGTTAAATAAAGTACTGCATAAATGCTCCTTATGTGGAGGTTCGATAATAGATGCAGACCGGAGATGGAAGTAGGATTTGCAGGTAATAAACCTCATGCACGGCAGTGGCGACAAGTGGCGACCAAAGGCGACCAGTGGCGACCAGTGGCGACTAGTGGCGACCAGTGGCGACCAGTGGCGACTAGTGGAGAACCAGGGTTTTCTTTTTATGCTATAGGATTTATGCTACAGAATTTCTGTCATAAGATGCCACCCGCATCACTGGATGCACACGGGTGCCTGCTTGTACATGTCACTTAGGTAGCTGCTAGCGACGTGGCACCGCTTATGTTAAGCGGTCGCTTGTATAATACCGCAAAGTACTTCCATGACTGCTGAGTGCTTCTCTTAAAACGTCGTGTCACGAATAAAAAAAAGAAGCGGAATTGTTAACCTATTTTTTATACTATGACACTAGTTATGAGGTGATCTCTCTCTTATCATAGCAAGTGTGTAGCAGGCACGAACTCAAGTGGATTGAAGAGCGGAACAAAGGGCAATAAAAGAGGACGTGATTCACCAAAACTGATTGATCTTGGCTTTCATCGAAACCAAGGAGACATTGATTTTAAAAGCCGGCTACAGACGAGAAAGAACGCCTGGTCGGGAAAATCGGATACCCATCATTGCACGTCCATCGTGCGCATTCCCTTAAAGACGAAGTGCTCAACATTACCAGCAATTCAGGACAAATTCTTTTGGGTTTCTGCGGCTCCCATCACGTTGCGCACGGCTTTGAACATTAAAAAATAGCGTCTTGACATCAACCGCGACGTGAGAGAGAAAGACAATGACATATGGTTGCGGTGTAGAACATGATAGGCCGCAGGTCATAGCGGCATAGTACAGCGCTGTGACCTCTCACTTGATGGCTGGCCGGAGATCCGTTTTCATATTGTGGCTCTTCACAACAATGGGAGAGCGTTGTAACATGGGTGGCTGCTTTTATCGTGACTTTTATGCAATATTTTCGACGTTATCAGTGCATGACTTACTGAGCGTAGACTAAAACAGTGTGCACAAAAGTAATCACTTCTTTCTTCGAACAAGTCGCGTTGATTCGAGGCGTTTAAATTACGTAGAATGAAATGTGGATTAGCCACTCAAGGCCGATAGATATCGGTCACCGGATGTTAGGCCTAAATATCTCAGCCAACGCCCTGTCTCGTATCACTATATAGGATCTTGTGAACAGTTAATTAACTAGTGCAACTACGTATCCTAATTAAATACTTACATTTCATGAGGAGAGACTCGGCGTATATCCAGAACACCACTTTCACTGCAGACATCCATGACTGGTGTGCGCGAACTAGTGACCAGGCGGATAGGAACACCAGCACCGCCATGGACGCAAACAGTAGCGCAATCGTCTGTTTTTTTTTTCGGCAAGAAAAAAGGACCGAAAATATTAAGAGGCATCATTGAAACACAACAATTCGCCTTAGCTAGGTCTTTTTCTTTCGTATGTTTAGTTCCTTTTTTTTGTTTCATAGTTGCTAAAAGAGAGAAAACAGCAAAGGCTCAGGTGGTTGGTCAATGCGTTCTCTCAGGAAGGTACCAAGCGAAGATGAGATCTGGAGCTGTGGCATCGGCCTGTATTTACCCATGGATAAGCACAAACTCTCATTTGGTGATCATCAAGTTGCCCGTCGTTACTTTAGCATGGTCTCCAGGTGTAGACGATGTCTAACTGTAAATAAATTCCCGTCTTATCGAAAAGATTTAAGCTGTTGCGTTTCTCGGTTTCATATCATGTGCCGCCGATGGTATCCTTTCCATTTTGCGCCGTGCAGACAATTTTCTCACGCTGTTTATTGCCAACAGCCATACTCTATATTGAACAAGCAGTTCTATACCAGCAACTCGTTACAATTATTTACAAGACAACAATACTTTTTACCGTGGTCAGTGGTCGTGATTCTTTTCGAAGCGTCAATATACGTGTGCAGCAACTGTGGTAGCGACAGCCGAAAAAGTATTCTCAAACACTGAGACCAAGTACCGCAATCCTGAATATATTGCCGATAACCTTAGTGCTACAGACTAGTCAAGGCGTTAATTAAATCCGCCATTAACGGAAGCATTGCAAGGACGGCCCACGGGTACGCGGCAACCACAAAAATTATTCTATCTAGGATGCGAAAGCATTTGTTTGCAACTACAGAGAAAGGCAGCGTGATGTGTGTGATGGCTTCAGTGATCCATTTATTGCTAGAATACTTGAAAGCCTAACGTATAGTTTAGGAGATATTCAAAATGCATTTACTGAAGGAGGTCAAGCCGGAATTGCTGCCGAGCTTAAAGGGCAACTCCGGAAGTTCTCAGGCACTCACCAACGTCCATAAAATTGGTACTCTACATTGTCCTCTAAATCAAGATTACCAATGAGAAATGGCACGGCTGACAACAGACCAGTTTTCTAGCGGAATAGCTTTAAATATACCCCCCCCCCCACCCTCGGAGTTTCATTTTAAGGCGATAGCGTTAAAAACAGATTTCATTTTAGTAGGCGTGGATATTCGCTTACATGCTACTCTGCGTAAGGGAGGGAATTAAGGAGTAAAGATGGAAGGTTGCTAGAAAAGAGTGCGGTCAATAGGCACATCATAGGTATCCTACGGAAAATGTGCAGATATAGTTACGCATTACTATCATTATGTGAGCTATGCTAGTAATATTTTTCTGCTCCTAGGGATGCACTACAGTTAGGTCCCAAATCTTCGGTGGCCCTTATGCGTCCTAAGGCAGCGGTGCTCACCATCGGCGGGAAGGAGTCGGTGGAGGAGAAGCCGCCGGTGAGGTAGGGTCTGCGCATTGCGCTCAGCATGGGCACGTCCTCGTAGATGTGCGCCTCGGCAGCGTACAGGAAGCGCAGGTAGTCAACCTTCAAGGAGAACGGACCCACGGCCACGTCCGCCTCCTGCGCGCAAGGTGGCGCTGCACACGGGCCTGGCGATAATACTGACTGAACACGTATCGTCAATGTCATCGCTGTCCACCGCGCAAAGTCTACTGCAGGTCAAAGTCTTAATTCTCCCACTCATCCCTACCTAGTCCTGTTCTTAGAGAGCCACGGCCACGCCGTCCAAGCTAATTTTCTAATCTCTCTTCCCCAGCCGACGCTTTCATTCTCAGCTTATCTATCCTGTGCTAGTACCTTCTAGTAATGGTACTAGCATCTACTAGTATCCGTTCATTTACGCGTCCCTCATAGCCTGAGTCGCTTTTGGACGTTGAACCCCATAAGCCACAAATCAATCAATTCATTTACGTTCACATACTGGTGGGTTTCATTTACGTTCATTACGCATACCCAGATATTTTGCTCACCACGCGGGTTCGTTAACGCGCACTGACATCACACAGTACACGGGCTTCTGGAATTTCACCTCCATCAAATTGGACCGCAGAAGCCGGGATCGAACCCGCATCTTTCAGCTCAGCAGTCGAGCACCATAACCGCTGAGCCACCGCGGCGGCGTCGGAGTTAAGTATAATAGAAGAAAACTAATTAAAAGGCTTCAAAGTACAAGCTTTGTTTACGGGATTAGAAAGTTTGCGAAGATCGGGAGCCGCAGAACGCAACCGAAGACCTTTGATTAGAGTTCAGTGGAAGAACCCTTTGTCGTGAAGGGGAAGCGGCTAGGCTGATTATGATAGTAAGAATTACGCACTGTTTATAGTCAGTGATTCCTTTAAACTTGACGAGTTAAATCAATATACAGTCGAGCCGCTGATCGAACACCGTGAGGCATTAATAGCGCGCAAAAATAACCGGGATATATAGCACTTCACACCAGGCCCTTGTGTGTATAACGGAAAGTTCAGTTATTGGTGCTGGTTATGGGTATAACGCATGTATCACCCTTCTTCACTGGCCTTCGTCTGTTTGCGTTCTATACGTTGCGTTTGTGTGTGTCCCTTCCTGTTTACCTTGTATCCTTGTAATGTCTCAGGAATTAGGCTCTGCAGTATTGAGAGAGAGAGAGAGAGAGAGAGAGAGAGAGAGAGAGAGAGAGAGAGAGAGAGCGCCATGCGTACGTTTCTCTGCAGCATTCCCAGGGGACCGGTGAAGTTGCCATCGTCCAGCAGGTTCCCCCAGTACGAGTCGACGCTGTCGAGTATGTCGTAGCTGCATCATTGGAAGTATCGACAGATACACATCAAAACATACTCTATTTCTTTGTGGTGTGTGCCAACGTTTTTTGCATAAGACGCATAAAAACCATGCGGAAAGTTCATGTAACAAACATCCATCTTTCGTTACGACTCCAACACATGTTTTTGCTTTCTTCATGCTAATTCTGCTCAAGTTTCGCCATTTTCAAGTGGCAGAGCTCCATCTGCTAGCGAATCCGATGTCATATTACTGCATCTACCCATAATGTTTCTATTGTATGCACCTGAAACCAGTTCCATACAGCCCCAAGCAATGTACTGTTGACAAAAGCTTAGCCTACTGCTGTGCCAGATAATGCTAAGAAAAACAATGCAAACGCGGGAAAAATACGTTTGCTCATTCCCTTTTTATTCCGTTTAAGGTTTGACGCTCTAAATGTGATCAAATTTTCTGTAGGCATTATGCTTTAAACTCTAAGTGCAACTGCTTACTTGCGCGATATTCAGGAGATCTTTGTGCAAAACCTCTAGATTTTTTTTTAATTTAGCAAGGACGAATCTTAGCAGGCGTCCAATCAAAAGTACTTGGTACCTGATGTTTAAAGAGGCTGTGATGTTTCCAAAGAGTGACCCCGTCAGGCCGTAGACTTGCCTCTTGCCGTCTTGCATCACGCCCATCGTGTATGGAAAATAGTCGAACTGGGAGCACATCAGCATATATGAAAAAAAAATCACCGACCGTACATACGTACGGGTGAGCAGTGCACTTATTTGGTCTTTTTGTCCGCGCTAAAAAATGGTCGTAATTGCATTGCACAGTGAGGACTTTAACGTTCAGATGCAATATTTCTTAGGTAGTTTCGTTCAACAAATTTTACTATGACGCGTAAAACTGCGTTTATTTTGTTTTTATGTCCAATGCGCTTTTTTAGATGTGTGATTAATATAACGAGTCCAACATGTTAAAGCTGTACATCCAATGCACTCCGAAAAACATGTGAAAAGAAATGATGGTTGGTCGGACGCGACATGCACGATGGGTTGCGGACACAAGCTACTGTTCTGTTATCTGAAAAGGAGAAAAACTGCGCAGGCATAAGGGGAACGATGTAATAAACGGACACTGCAACGAGATTTTTCGGCAGTGTACTTTTTTGCAGAATTTTAAGATAACATTTTGTCAACCCACTTGACTTTCTGTCCATAAAACGGCACTGTATGCCAGTCTGTATGTTTAACCCGCCATACATGAATATGAAGAAGAAGAAAATAAACTTTTGAGTGAAATAGTTATCTTCCACAAATGAAATGCGTGTGATCGTCTTCGTAATAGTGTTATGGTTGTCACATTCCTTAAATAACTGCCCCCATTTCAAGCAGCTCAAAGAATAATGTTCTATTGACATCATGTTGCACACTTTTTTCAACTTTTGTGACGTTTTTTTTTAAGCTTAGGACTTACACAGGTTCTACAAAAGCTCCACTGCATGGTTTAGAGACAAAGGTGTTGGACTCTTTGCTTTTGGCAAAATCTATCCGTTATACCACCCGTTGAACGCAATTGACCATGATTGATTTGCGTGCTCCTTAATATAGTAGCTCCCCAAGTAACAGTAACAGACGTGCTGTTATTAAATTAAGTATAAGTATTGGGTTGTCAAAGTTGTACCACCCGCCATTTTACATTGACATAACCATAGTCACCACCAATGCCAGTTCTGCATAGCGTCGTTTTATTCAAGAGCCTCTGTCTAGCATGTTTTATCAGTACTCTTGAAAGAAAGCTCGCATCGCATTCTTCATCCCAACTTCTCTCTTAGCTCTTTTTTTAAAGGGATATTTGTTGCCGCAGGGCACAAAAGGGTATATAGTGATGGATCACGATGATGATTAATTGAATGAAAAAGGGTTCGCTGATCGAATGTAGTCGACCCATGGCGACCAAAATTCTCGACTAAAAGACCAGGCTAAATTAAGTCTCTTGTATTTCGCACTTACAAACACTTACCGGTCCTTTAACAACTTTAAGAACAAGGTTTCCGAAATCTTCCTTGGCCATTGCACTTCTGACTCAAGTGGCAGAGTAAGTAATTTCAAGAACCCAGGCGACCGTCTGGGGTTTTATGACAACTGGAGGCTCGCTTGGTCTCCTCTCTACTGTCCGTGGCGAGTGTCAAGACAAAGCAAGGAGCTGAACATCGTTTTCAAGCGGCTTTTTATACCGGCAATGGGAGAGAAGCGTTTATCCTGAAAAAATCCCACTCGACCTCCCACCGCAAGGTTCAAGCCTTTCGCGCTGGCTTCTAGTGGTACTGTCATTCCAGCTTATCTTCCAATCTTTCAAGGCCTCGACGACGTCGACGAATGTATAAACCTTGAGAAAAGTTGGAACGCACGTGTTATTTCGCAAACCATATTGTAAATAGGAGCCTGCTGGCTAATAGACCAACCGTGACAATGAAACAAATACGGTCGTACAAAATCTACCACGTACAGCTTAAGTGCTTAGCAATAAAAGTAAACTCAATCAAGTGCGAACTCCGGAGCAACACAGCACAATCAGATTGTGTTTCTGTGAGTCCCATTGTGCTATTCGGAAAAGAAGCCATTTGAGTTCTGTACTCAGATGATTTTGTACAGCCAACGTGCTATACAGTCTGAAATGTCAGGCATATCAATATGTGCATTGCAGCTAGGAATGTTCCACCTTTATTGAGTGTGCCTCGCTCCACAGGGCAGGTGCAAAACTTTCTTGGGCCGTCCGCTTCGAGAATGACAAGCATCTATAATGTCCCAATCGGTCCATTTCAAACTCCGAGAATGTAGTTGACATGAGACGTGAGAAGCATTTGCAATCGATTCGGAGCCTTTCTCTCCCAGGCGTTGCCACCATATCAGATCAACAGTATATTCGACGGCTGCCTGTCCATTTATACTTGCGATCGATGTGCACGGCACCATGTGCACGCAGTAGTTGTGTGCGGAACACTTTCGTTATAAATCAACTTTGCCTATTACTGTCGAAATTGAAATCTCACTTGTGTGCTCAAGTACTTTACAAACTGGAGCGCCTAAAGGTTCGAGTGGGTCGAACCAGCAAGGAGCAGTGAGCTAGCGCCTACCTGAAGGCCTATCTTATGAGTCCATTCTTTTGTTCGCGTATGTAGTTGTTACTAAGTCAGCTTACCGTGCAGGCACACATCATGGGTTCAATTACGAAATAATTAGATTCGTACCGATTACACAATTTTCAAGTTGTTGTGCTTCGAACAGGAAAAAGAAAGATGGGAATTGGAGAGGACAACTCAGAAAAGGAACAACGCTCATATTTTTCCATTATGCTTGGACAAGAATCATTATAAGCAGGAATTAGGTGTTTCATTTAATACTGCTTCTAACTGTTACCGCAACAAAGGCGACGATATCGCACAAAGAGAGTAGATTGAATAATTACTGATCAGTAGCGCTTGTCGTATCAGCGGGGTCATATAGCCGCACAAAAAGATTGCCTAAAGAACTTAGCACAGCTGCCGTCTTTCAAGGTTCTATAGTAGCAACGGTATTCTCAAAAAAGTACGTTATGTTGCAGCTTAATGAGCATAAGTTAGAGCATCGTAGGCACCCAACTACTGCATTATTATTGCAATGTTTTGTAATCAGCAGTCAAATAGCAGACAACCGTAGTAATGCCCAGACCTATGATCTTTTATTAACTGCAGCACTTTTCCTGGTGTCACTTAAGCAAAGATCAGCTAAGAAAATTCCTGCGATTTAGGTCATTAAAATATTTTCAGGTGGCGATTAAAGCCATTATGAAGCTGCTTTATTAACAGCAATAAAAACATGTTTCCAACTCATTTTTTAATTTTGCGCAAATTTTGATATTACCATGCAATCCTGCGCAGCCCAACATTTCAGCAATAGGCAACGAAGGCTAGTTATCAGCTTGACTGAAACGAAACAATACTCTCAGTTTTCGCGTTCTATGACGGCACTGTGGAATACATATACTCCACCAGTCAGTATATCAGTCTCAAGGGGTTTCGGACAACGCAGCTGCATGGACCAGTGAGTAACCACTGACCTACAGCCGTTATTTAAAAACAAAACTCATCGTATGGTTACAAGTCAGCTTATTTTATGGGGGTTAAGCGTCCCTCAGTAGTCGGGCTATGGAGGCCGTCGAATTAGGGGGCACTGGATAATTTCGGCCACCAGGGGTTCTTTTATTTACACTGACATTGTACAGTACACGTGTCTAGCATTTCGCCTCCATCGAAATGTGACCACAGCGGCCGGGGTCAAACCAACGTCTTTCGTGTCTACAGCCGAGCACTGAGCCACCGCCTTTTTTTTTTATTGCAGACAAAATCGCACAGTATATACCCAATAACAGCCTGCCAACCTGTGACTGACGGAGAAAGGATAAACTTCTGTAATTGTGCTTAAGTTTTCATTTTATGACAGCCAGTCAGGTGCTGGATCCTCAACTTTGATTATTTAAGTATATCACGCAAGTGCTTCTTCAAAGCACTATCTAAATCGCGCGTCAAGGTCTGTGTCACCCACCGCAATCCTGCTCCTCCATATACTATGTAATCACAAAGCCATGACCAGATCGTAAGGCACACCATCCTCGTTTTCAACCGGGGAATATCCAATGCCGTGGGAGTCAAGCAAAAAATCCTTCATGGGAGTAATTTCTAGGATGCCAAAAAAAAAACTGTGTTCCAGTAGTCCAGTCCAAGAAATCATTATCAGTCGTTTCATCCTGCCAATCCTTCCTCACCCTCACCTCACCGAGTGAAGCCATCATGAAGTAAAGGTGAGGGCGTCCTCATGAGGGCTCGCCCTCGTGAGGGACTAGCGGTTTCTTGTACGCAAACTGTAGTAGTGCGAGAGACGTCATCACTCTGTATCTCCTGCGCCAATAAACGCTTCGAACTCCACTGCCTTTATAAATATATTCCCATCCAGTATAATAGACTTGGAGCTCCCAAACTCCAACTTTTACTTTGCTGCATCAGGCATTGCAGATAAGTCGATGATGATAAATGTAGATGTTCCTTGTGAATATCTTTATTTTCTTCTTGATTTCGTATTACGGACGACTTGCTTTATGGACACTTTCTGTCGGGAACCCAAGTGTCCATATTAACGAGACACGACTGTATCGTCGTCTTCTGTGACGGCAGATGTTACATTGCATGTCTCACTGTATGGTTTGTATACCTTCGCAGCTTTGCAGCTGCTATTGAAGAAAGTCTGGCAGCTAATTGAAGGACCCGTGTCGACAGAACTTCCGCGCAAGTACATTTCGCACGTTCGCCCATCTGAAATTGTATTAGTAATTGCATTAGTAACATACGTTAGCACTGAACAGCAGCTTCAATAGAAAGTCAACACGATGTTATGACACTGTTTTCCGAAACGACCACGGCGATGATAGGCGTGGATGACAGCGATAGTTTTGCTACATTCTCTTTGTTCTTTTCATTTATATTGTGCATATTTCTTGTGGCCTGATTCCCTCAGTCTTGCTTTCTATTCCCACCAATGCAGAAACGTGTTTAGCATTAGGTATGTAGAATTACGTAAGCAGACAACTACTGTAATTAACGCTCTCCAAAAACTTCTTAAGAGGTCATCAAATTTTTTTTGTTTTTCAAGTGGCAACGATCAATCGAAGAAGCTACTACTGTGGAAGAAGGGGGGGGGGGGGGGGGGCTTGGTGATACGAAATCCAGCAAGCGTCAGCTAAACCAAGCTATGGAGCGGAAAATATAAGGCTCGGCAGATCAGCAACAGCGGCTTCGCGCGACAGTACATGAATGCGAGAAGGCGGCGGAACGCGGCGCTAGCAGAAGAGAAGAACAACAGACGAGCGACGCACCAGACACGAACGCAACATGGCTAAGAGCCATTCAAAGAGTGCTGTTAGCAGCATGTAGTTGACTGTTTGGCAATTCTGCTGCGAATTACCTACTACCGGCGGCGATATACACATCGTAGCTTTTTTATCTTTTCTGATTTGCTCCTGGAGGTTTCTGCACGACCCAATTTCTGAACATCGCCAGCTGTCGGCCACATAATGACTTAAGCTACAAGACGCAAGCTTAACAAATGGTCAAATTGGTGATTACTTGCCTCACCAGCGAAAACTAGGAACCGGTACTAAAACGGTTCTGAAGTGGCAGCATATATTTGGCGGTTGTGGAGAATATGTATCAATGAAGGTGATGGATTTCGGTTATAAACTTAAAAGCCCGCTACTTGAAATTAAAATATTAGTGAATAAGCTAAATGTAGCATTATTACTGATATGACGCTGTTTTCTAGCAGCGCAGGGGGCAAACGACGAGACAAGTGCACAGACTTGAAGGTACTACTTGAAGGTACAGATACGGCGCTGAAGGTACTTCAGCGCCGTATCTGTGCATTTGTATTTTCCTTTGTCCCCTGCGCTGCGGAAAAACAATGTCACACCAACTTGCCCAAGCTTCTACAGTATCAGTGATATGACGCTGCGTTAATGCCAACAAATTACGTGGCTGCTATCGCCTTGGAAGCCAAGGAGACCTAACATCTAGGAGACTTGTTGCTAAAATCTCCAACGCTGATTGATATATTTCTAACACACCAAAATGGCACTGCGGGTTGCAAGACATGCTTTGCTAACATCCGACGTTCCGTTAAACGCGGATGACATCCGTGACATTGTCTTGAACAAAAATGCAATCATAATCTCACGCGTTACTTACCGTCTTGAATTTCGGGTCCAAGATCGTTGACAAAAAATACGATACATTCGGGATCTGGGTCATCCGCGTATTGTAGCGTATAAAGGCCGGACACAGAATCATCTGCGAAAAGTGAGCATGGACGAAGAGTGAAAACTGTGACTTTAGCAAATATTTTAGAGGAGAATTTGAAAAGCTTTATATAAAGGACATTACTTCAAGAACGAAGATAAGGGCAAAAAATTCACATCGTGAGTCGAAGCAAGACACAGGATGCGATGACGTGCCCACATTCAGAAGGTGGTGCTATAAAATGACTTCACGGATCCCCGCCGCGGTGGCTCAGTGGTTAGCGCGCTCGGCTACTGATCCGGAGTACCCGGGGTCGAACCCGACCACGGCGGCCGCGTTTCGGTGGAGGCTTAATGCAAAGGCTCCCGTGTGCTGTGCGATGTCAGTGCACGTCAAGGATCCCCAGGTGGTCAAATTATGCCGGAGCCCTCCACTACAGCACTTTTCTTTCTTCCTTTTTTTCTTTAGCTCCCTCCTTTGCCCCTTCCCTTTCGGCGCGGTTGAGGCGTCCGCCGAGATGTGAGACAGATACTGCGCCGTTTCCTTTACCCAACAACCAATTTTCGGTAGAATGATAGTGACAGAGCAGTGCAACCTTATCGATGCGACTATGTATTAAAAGACTCTCAAATACATATGTTTTTTCGCTCTTCGAAGACGTGTGACCGACGTTACTGTGAAGGGTGCCTAATATAGCTTTTTTTTACGTTTACTACCAAAGCTCTACCTTATTATTTAATAAAATGTGCACACAATTACACTACCTTTGGCATCCGCAGAGCACCTTCCACTTGAAGGTTACGAATAGCAAATCCTGATTGGCTAGCAAACGAAAAGGAAATGCAGCTTTCTTAGGGGTTATATTGAGGTCGCACGTTTATGGACTGCCTACGTACGTAAAATGTATGTTATGACAGGAGTGTTACTGCTACTGCAATCCCTATGTCCGCAGGGGGAAAGAGAAGGAGGTATAGTAATTGCTGTACGTCTCTTCTTCGCCATCAGGGCAGGCGAAAATTCCCACCATGATGGCGACTCTATTAGGAACGCTGCATCAGGGAATTGAATTGAATTGAATTGGCTGTTGGGGAAAGGAAATGGCGCCGTGTCTGTGTCACATATAGGCGGGCACCTGAACCGCGCCGTAAAAGAAAGGATAAAGGAGGAAGTGAAAGAAGAAAGGAAGAAGAGGTGCCGTAGTCGAGGTCTCCGGAATAATTTCGACCACCTGGAGATCTTTGACGTACACTGACATCGCACAGCACACGGGCGCCTTCGCGTTTCACCTCCATCAAAACACAGCCGCCGCGGTCAGGGACGCTTTCCGAAGTTCTTTGTGGCGTCTTGTTAACATCTCTGAGATAAATCAGAAAAACGAAGAGACTGGAAAGTAAGCGTGAATTTCTTTCCGGTAGGCTACCCTGCAAAGAGACAAGGAGCATAAAGAAAATAACAATAGAGAGGGGTCAAGAAGAGGGTGGAGCAGGTTGCACTCATCACAAAGGGTAAGCAGGAAGTCTATAATCGATCTGTGAGGCTTGCATCGATCGAATGGCTGTGGGCACCATCAGCATAACTGCGTCCAGCGCAGGACAAAGTCCTAGTTATCATTCATAGATTCCTGGAAGTCCTCATACCCCTTCTGGCGCAGTGGTGCAGCGATTAAGCGATGCACCACTGCCCTGCTATGGCAGGTGCTGCCGCAATGAAAATTGCGCAATCCAGGTTGTTCTCGGACAAGCAAACGCTAGGCGATCTTGCTGGGCCCTGAAAGTGTGGATTAGTGCCTTCACATTAATAAGATACAGGAATTCATCTGTAACTGCAATCGCTACCTACGTGCGGTCACATGATGGTCGCATTACGCAACGACGGCAACTCACGCAGCACTGTCGCCTCGCTCAAGTTAACTCAAGTGCCACCACGACTGCGCGTGCGCCTCTCTAATCGGGCTGCTGGGCCGAACTTTGGCTCCTTTGTGCCGGGCGCTGTTTCTTACGATAATTTTACTACCACGGGGGCACGGGACCACGAAGACGCTGTTGTTGACGCATGCGCTGCTCTGCCAACAGCGCAGCCCTTAGGCATCAAGGTCGGGGAACTGAAAGTTTCGCCTATGGAGGAAGTTATACCCGTCTAGGTTCGTCTCCGTGTTATCCTCCGTTTTGGTCCGAACATCACCCGCAGCGGCCTGATAACGAGAACTAGAAGCATTTCGTGCTCAAAAATAAATTGCATGAAAAGTCGCTCGACCTGCTGTGAAACAAGAGAAGTACAAACAGAGCACATGGTAAGCCTTCCAAGCTGAAAGCGTAGAGATGGACTTACCACGCATGATCTTGTGATAGTTACTATAACAGACTTGGATAAAAAGCTTCTAAATTCCACTTAAATTCATGTCTCCGCAGCTAGGCATGACCTTGGAACTCTGTCCACCTTCAGTTTCCCTCCTATACAAACACGGAGCAATATATTACACCTTGAATTTCGACAGCGCTCTATGTATTCTGTGATGAAATTTTATCGTTACAATTTTCACGCATAGCCTTGAGCACTGGGCACCGCATTGTCTTTTTTTTTTTCCGGTAGCGCACGTACTTAAGGAAGGGTCATCAACCTCGTACACTCTCATGGACTTAGGAGGTTCGGTGTCGTTGACAAATATTCCCCGGAATTTATTTTCGACCCTGGAAAAGAAAGAAACCGTAGCAATGAAAATAATATGAGCATCATTTTGGAATTCAGAACGTTCTATTGGGCTTTTCGATAAACTAAATTGAGAACTAGTGGTGCGTTAAAGCATTAAAACAATTTCTTTCGTGAAAGCGAGAGGTGGTAACATGCGTTCCAATTTCCATCACGGTGCTTTTTTCTGTTTGCTCACTGGCTCGTAAGGAAACTGTCTTTGCAATTTCTGAAGCAGTAAGGCATGAGCGAATCTCATACGTTTTTCACCGCGAAAAGGTAATTATTGCTTAGGTATGTGTCACCTTTTCGCAAGAAATTACGGCCGTCAAACTCAAGAGTATTAAAGCTAGCCAGTTGTATCCTTTTAAGTGCGATGAGGCTTATGAAGCGGAAGCGGCAAAGAAGATTGAATGCTTAAGCTAAGTTTAGGATACGGTTGAAAGCAGCGTTTGAGAGCCTCTGAGCCAAAGGAATAAAGGTATCTTCTGCACCAATTTGTCTGCGTTGTCCTCTGCCTGTGCACGCTCTGATATAATCAGGGAAAAAGTGACGACGGTATAATTCGGCGATTTAACGTCATGACATCAGCACTGCCTAATCCGGTGGCTCATTACTTCAGGCACGAACCATCACTGAAATTAATAGCTGTTTCTCAACGTTATGCTTGCATTCAAAGACTATATACGAACATCTTATCAGGGATATACTCATTTTTCAGGCGGCCTCACAATGCCGCGCGGAAAAAAGGACTCTTTGTTATTCTGGTTAGGAAGGTGTATTGCTCTGAAACCTTCTTAGCATGCAGTAAATAGGTGGCTCTTTTCAATGCATTATTCTTAGCCAGCTCAACGCCACTGAAGTTCAGTCTAATGCTTGTATTTATCACCTCATCCACATGATAAACTGTGCGTGTTTCGAGAGCTGTCTCAGGGGAACTGAACGAATCATAAATGTTGAGTATACTCCAAAAAGTACGCTGCATATTATTTCATTCTCCCCATGCCGAAAGTCGCTTCTCAGCGAAAGTAAATTGTAGATGTGAAAAAGAGAATTATCTGCCTTCGTGAGCAGTTTATTCGTGGCTTCTTTCATTTTCTGATTGTCTAAAAAATAGCAAGCAAATGCATTTTGACCAAATGCTAAGAAAATAATAAGTACAGAACTCGGCATGAATGCAGCATGACTTTGAAGCAATCGTGATGTGCAAGATGACCACGAGGGGTCTGTCAGTAGCCCAAAAAGAGCGTTTGAGGCCCCTGAATCACGTGAATAAAGCCAGATTTCGCAAAAAATTATCTGTTTCCACTTGTATCTGTGCAAGTTCTACCACATTTCCGGCAGCAATACTGATGATTTGTTAATTATTGCTTACATAACAGCATTAATGTCAGTTGGAGTAACAAACAGCCATCACCCTGTCAAACAGCCATGACGATGACAAACAGCCATAACTTGACACAAGATAGTCGTTTTTAGGCGTAATGCAAGAAGGCTGAAACAAGCGCTCTTTGCACAAAGGCACCCCAGAGCCCGAATTCCTGCGGTCGTCTTCCGCATGACCAGACCTCCTCACATTGTAAGCACACATAAGGTATTGTGGTCGCTCACACAGCCCATTACTCATTCAAACCGTGGTCATTTAGTATATTGATCTCTTAACCATGGCTATGAGACTGAGCCCACAAACAGATACCCTTGACCCTTATTCTGCATCCCGCTTATACATACAGCTGAAGCTTCATCGTTTCTAATTACGTGAGTGCCCCTTGAAACATTTCCTTTCACTAAAAAAAATGTGCGAAATAACAACGGAGCAAAGGAAAGTACACAGCAATGAAAACTGTCGTAGCGCCCGGAAACCAGACTGGCTATATCCAGCACAGACATTTTGGAGCACTTCAGCGCCACGCTGATCAGACCTGCTGCTCGTTTTCTTATGCTCATCATTTTCTTCACATCATTAAGTGTATATTCGGCGACAACGTATTCGGTGCAACTCTACGAGTCGAAACATCAAGTGTGCCAAGAAACGCTCTCCTCGAAGCCGTTGGGCGAAGATCTATTGACGCTCTGTGCAGAGCCTCGTAGCATTAAACAGCGACGCAGTATGCTTTTCAAAAATTACCTTCGAGAAAATGTTTATCATTCACGAGATACCAGAGAGAACAACGTTTCTAAGACGTTTGCCACTGCGGAAGATCCAATGACTTTCAGGTTTGTACAGTTCAAATTAGTTTTGGCGAACTCGTTCAGAGTTTCTTTACGCAAACTATAATCGGTATTACTTGGGGATAGGGTACTTAGGGCGAAACAGTCATGCGCAGATATTTCATGCCACCAAGTAATGATATGTAAAGTAGATAGCTACACAGTCCATTTATGTTACCAGAACACAAGGCGAACCAAGCCTTCGCATCCACTAGGGTTCACCCTAAAGGCTAACAGTGGTGTTAATGTTTGCTTGGACTGACATAACCGAAACAGTTAACTCTGTTGTTTTCATAGAAATGTCAGAAGTTTTCCTTCCAATGCACGGAATGCATTTTGATATCTCTTAAAATAGAGACAAGGTGTCTTTCCTTCACTGCAAGCCTTATGTCATGCTGCGTGCATCATGAAGCACCACTTCACTTACTTCGTCCCATTCAATAGCGTTACTTCCGTAAAATTGTATTCTTGATTCGAGATGTCGCGTTTGATGATCCGGATACATGTTTCTACCTCTGAGATGCAAGACTTATCACCTTCTTCCAAGCAAACTCTGAAGCTATTAGCCTCCGTCTCCCAGTACAACCAATACGGTTGGCTTGTGTTGAGAACCTGTTCAAGAAAGCGAAACTTTAATCCAACGTCACAGGAACATGAACACCTTCTACCTTAAGAAGCGTATAGAAGTGGGCAGGTTGGTTAGACAAGCATCAAGCAGCATCAAGTCACGAGGACAGCAGGAGAGCACGCACAAACGCCAAGCTGTCACTTGATGCTGCGCACTTATTTCCTTTAGCCCTTTAACCTTCTACATTTCACTCCACAAAAAAAGGTAAGGAATAATTGAAGTAAGGAAAATAATTGAAGTAAAAGGAACTTTTCAAAAGTAAGAGCACCAAAGGCCGCTATACCAGGACACACTGTACATAACGACGGACCCACTCTCTACTTCAGCGGCTGTGTGGTCTAGTTGCAATAATACGTGTCTTGGAGATTCTGCAACAGCAAACTGTAGTGCATGAAAAACAGGCGGCGAAAAGAACCACAAATTCATTAAACACTTCCAACGGAATTATTTTTGAGAGCAATAATCTCCGCGTATAGAGGTGCTATATTTCTCACTAGGGTTACGCACTGTAAAAAATTAAAGCGCATGAACAGGAGTGATCATCTGATAGAGGCTTAGCATGTCCAACATTGTCGGATAAAAATGTTGGAGTAGAAAATCTAAGACACTGTTATAGAAATATTTAAGGTAATGCTCCATTCTTTTATATGCATCAAAATCTTCCTTTTAAACTGTTTCTATCGTTCGCATCGAACAGTTGACATTGCCTTAGAAAACCAGTGGGGAACGCTTTTGACGATAGCAAAAACCTTAATAGAAAAAAAATGCAAGACTGCCTTCGGATGATCTCTGCAGACATAGCGATTGTTATAATGAAATATTACATTATATATGTAAAACTTCAGTGCTAAAAATTGCTCTTGTCCACAATTGTTGGACACGGCTACCTTGATGCACGTCCTGCAGTGGTGTGATGCAAAAGCGATATTCATTTTGGTTGGCTTAAATCTTTCCTCTGTTGCACTACTGTGCACTGCGCGTGCTAAATGTTGGCAGTATAAAACGGCAGTTTTCTTCACGTGAACTTGCTCTAATATGTGCAACGAACACGTTCGCGTTGTTTTCCATTGTCCTAATGTGCTGCGCTCCCATCAATTGATTGACTGAGAGAAAACTTTGCTTAGATTTATGCCTGTGACAAAGATTGCTGTGTAGGTTGTTTTATTTTTTACCCGCTTTTCATCTCGTGACACTGCTGTTGTTCAGTGTTTGCTCCCGAGCAATATAAACCCGTTGTTTGTTACTGTTTTTCACAACCCATCTTAGTGCGCTTATCATCACGTCGATCACTCTTGAAAAGAAATAATATACCTAAGTTCTTGACATGTCATGGTTGCTCGGTTGTCACGTGACGGTGGCCACCTCTAAATTACTACCTCTACGCTCCAGAAAGTTAGTTGGGAGGAGGGGCCCGTCCCTGTCACTCTATGCGTCTAGTCTTTGAGTGTTTCGTCCCAAGCAGCCAAAGCTGGTAAGAATGTTTTAATCGCCTGAAGCTTCACGACAGTAATGAGAGGCATTGTAGTGGAAGGCACCGGATTGGTTTCAGCTACGTGGGGTTCTTTACCACGCACAAGCATACGGCAGCATAAAGGCGGTTTTGCATTTCGTCTTCGTGAAAATGCGGCGGTTAAGGTAACATTCTACTTAGGGCCTACATGTGAAGCATTCCTAAGCACTTTTATATAGAGACAGTTTTCGTCGCTGCTATTAAAGAAGCACTGGGAAATTTGTTAGACCGACGCGACGCCATATACTTCGCAAACATTCACTAATACAAGACACCGTCCAGCAAGCGATTTCACGTCAATTGAAATTCAGAAATTCCTAAGATAATGCCTTGGTGAAGACAAGGCCCCATGTCGAAACGTTGGCTAAGCACCGTTAAGCTCTCCATCCCTCTCTCGTTCATTTTATTTTTGTTAAAAACAATTCTGTTACCCAGTAAAAATTTTCTAACTAAAAGTGCATTCGTGTTCTGATATCATTGTGCTGGAAAACACCAAACTTACCCTTATGATATCAAGATTTCCGCCATTGTCTTGTATTTCATTTCCAGTTGCTATGTGAAAGCACAGCATGATGTGCACAGAGATGCGCAGCGTCTGCGAGCGGAACATCGTACACAAGAACGACTTCTTCATGAAGCGTAGGCTGTGGTTCGGAGGCGCCTCTTTGTATGCGTCCTCGCTGCAGCAGACAGTTCTATGGAAGCGCCTGGCTGTTAGCGCGTGCTATTCCATCAGTATGGTCCATTTTATTGTTGGCGCATACAACTTTTCTCTCGCTGTAATCAATCTCAATTATAGAATAAAATCTGCAGATAATGAGGCTCGTTTATCCACATCAGAACAGGTGTTATTGCTTCCGAAGATCATTAAAACGATTTCTTCACTCCGATAACGCCTAACAACCTGAGGAAACAAATTATCCAGTCACTTAATTATGATACAGATGTCGCTGAAATATGGTACGGTTACCCAATATGCATTGCACTCTGCCGAATTATTTCACATGAGAGCTCGTCACGTTTTCGACACGCATTATTTCGCAGAAAATGCTATTACTTCCCCCGTCCTCAAAATTGACTTTGTTGGCGCAAACAAAGCGCATATCTAAAAACGCGAAAGGTATTGCGAAATCTTTGCTGTGTTGACAAAGGTCTGTATAAGCATTTATTTATAGATATTTTCTTATTAAAACTCACTGCGGGAAATGACAAACATAAACGACAAGACAAGTTGTTGGGCGAGTTGGGAACGGTATTCCATAACTGCTGCGCGGCGGAGGAGACACACAAGAAAAGGGGCATAAGACAGCGCTGTGACGTGTCTTTTCTCGAGTATATTTCCTTCGTAAGTCAATATTGCAGTAGAACAGCAGAAACCTTGCAGAAAAAAAAATGAAGCTTTTCCAGTTCAATGGCCATAAACAGGGACATTCACTGGAATGTATCAGATGCTAATATTCACTCATGACACACTATCGCGATATGTGATAGTCTGTCCCCTAAAAAAGTTTTATCCCAAATTTTTATGATAAAAAAAACTCCAAAATTATAACCATGTGTGTTCGTTAACGCTTAATAGGCATGGGCTCAGCGTCAAACAAATCTGCGAACTGGAGCCCCTTTTTCGCAGATAAACTCCACTGGAAACAGGGCTCAATATCTTTGGAAGGTACAGAAAACGATCCCAGGCTCACGCCACTACTAAATGGAGGTGTTCGCAAAGCCATCGTCGTTTCGTGTCCACGTATTAACTTTTCCGTAAAACGGCTCTAAGCCAACCACCACTCGCATTAGCCTTATCTCGCAGTTTCGCAGGATTCCTCCGGTACTCAGTTGAGTACTAAGACAGCATATAATGGACCACTGTGGCAATGTAAAGTAGCTTTTCGAGCGCAGTCAGGCAGTGCTTCTTCGTATCGGTACACTCGAAGAAGCACGATATGACCATGTCCCTTTGCCTGCGTTATGAAATTCTTCCAAGTATAAAATTGATCCTTCAACTCGCTGCGCTTTCTGGTTTGGGGAAACAGATCAAAGAATTAGAATTGTAGGGAGGTAAAGAAGACCGATGTTTGGTTAAATTTATCGTTTCCTGTAGGAAGCTGTCCAAGGAACCAAATTTCTGAGGGCACTTAAGTCTGCTTACGTGCAGGAATGCGAAAGCATGGAACTTTCTGGAAGGCGGGTTTTTTCCTCGACGGCAGTGCGCGTTGTAGTTTTTATTTTTGCTGTTTTTTATATTTTGTCTTTTCCTGTTATTTATATTTTGTCTTTTCAATTGTTATTTTTATTTGACTTTATTTTTATTTTGTTTCTATTTAATTTTTTATTATTATTATTTTACTCATTTAGTTCTTGTTTTTATTTTTATTTTATTTATTTTAGTTTCGATGGCTTCATTTTATTGACAGGTGAGGCGGACACTTTCGGCGGGCTCATAAAACAAGTAAGGCTTTCGCCTTAAAAAGGCAAAAAGGAGGAAAAGCAGAATCCAGATGAGACCTATAACCACCCTCTGAGGCTCTTGCACTTAAGGTATATGTCCACAGCAGTCAAATGTCTTTGTGCACTATCCAGCCTAGAAAAAATTCGAACAGCGCTAGACAACAGGACCAGAAAGATGAAGAGACAAACACGGCGCAGAATATACAACTGATTTATTTGAAGTAAGAAGTCAATTTATACGTACAAGACCATGGGCACACATGCGCATGGTCATACATCGATGATGAGATAAAAAAATCCAAAATGCCAACATACACACGTGATGCATCTGCCTTCCAATCTACCCTTCGTGCAGCAATGACATTTCCTTCGCTGACAAAGTCGAAGAAGTTGGCATTGTTGCACAAGGGGTAGATTGGAAGGCAGATACATCACGTATGTATGTTGGGATTTTGGATTTTTTATCTCATCATCGATTTATGACAGTGCGCATGTTAGCCCAGCATTTTATGTATAAATTGACTTCTTACATCAAATAAATCAGCTGTAAGTTCATCGCCGTGTTTGTCTCCTCCTCTTACTGGTCCTGTTGTCTAGCGCTGTTGTTACCATGGGACACCAACTCGCCCAATCTGCCGTCCTTCTCGAGCCTTGACTCCACGTTCTAAGCACATGAGCTCATTAACACTGCTGCGAAGCGTTGTTATGTTTGCTTTAAAGCGATAGCTGTCAGTAGAAGATTCGATGAAAAGCCTGCGGTCGGGTGTCTAAACAGCTGCACACCGGAAGCTTGGAGTTGCTCGCGGCAGCCATCACGGGCGCGCTAGTGTAGTATTACCCACGTGGCAACTTCATCGCCGGTGAATACACAGCTTGCTGACATGAAGCAAGAGACTTTTCTCTTGCGTCGGTCGACATGGAAAGTGGCGAACCGCTCTAACCTGCTTCTGTGCGCCGCACTCGCGATCGAGGGCGCTAATGGTTAGTCCACGTTCGCCCGGGACGGCGCGCTGCGAAAATGGCGAGGAAACAGAAATACACGACGAGACGTAACGGTCACCTAGCTACTCCGCAAGTGACGACGTCTACGTATCGCACAATACAGGCGACACGGGCGCGGACAGTCTAAGAGCTGTTGCTAATTTTAGACCAATACACCGCAAGCCCAAACGCGTGTCAGTATTGTCGTGTAGCCCGATACGCTTGGTTTAAAGAGGCCAGCATACTATCTAATCACCTCGTGTTTGCTACTCGAGACGCGACCAGAGAGCTCTGGAACAACCATAAACAGAAGCGGTACTTGCTACTATTATAGAGGTGCTGATATGCGCCTTGTAGCAAAAGTTCACAGTCGTAATTGACCACCGCCGATGACAAGGGCAAACCAAACCCGATGAGTGTCAAGTAAACGGGTTTTAATCGCCATAGCTAAGCTCCTTTGTTTTAAGGCCACAAGTCAGGCCATATAAACAGTTCATTTTAAGCTGTACGGCAGTCTGCCTGTCTCTATCTTGCTGCACGGCCTGCCGTAATGTTAAAATAAGGCCGTCTATCAACCTGCCTCAAAGCCGTCCTCAGAATCTGGAGTGGGACGTGGAAATAATTTTGGGCGGACGACGTGCGGGATACTATCTGAAGGTTTAATTTTGGGGCTCTCATTAGCCAATCTAAAGATTGTACCTGCTAAGAAGAGTTTTGTGCTAAGAAGAGGCTATCTCTAACCCTGGCTCCATTTGGTAGCATGCCTGAGTCTTAGGGCCGAAGAAAGACAGAAGCTTTGAAGTTTGGGAAAACGAAAACAAGCGGGTTCGATACCACTTTGACGAAGCTTATTTGCATACTGAATAAAGGGCAGAGAGTCAAAAATCAAGAGCTCGTAGCGTCGTGCGACTCGATGAGTGTTGTGATGGGTTTCATGGCACATAGGCGACTCAGGCCATCGTGCGCCAAACTCACGGTAAGGGAAAAGTTATCTGTAAAACTTCTTAGACATATTAATTATCAGTGGTGTAGAAGGGACCCTTGGTTGCGCAAGGATGTTGAGCCTCCCAACCAGTAAAACAAAACCTCTGCCTTCTCACGAATGAGAAGGTGGCTGAGGCGTATGAAAAAATTCAGGGAATCAGTTGGCAAAAATTTAGAGTTTGCTAAGAAAACCTGCTTCTCTTAAAAGGCTAAAACACAAGACGTGCCAACAATTGCACCTTCGCCCAAGATCAACTGTGGGGAATCAGCTCCGCAGTTTCCCCTCGTGGTTTGCTTTCCCGCGATGCACCGTGCAGGAGCAGCCTCTCCTCGAGGAGGGGCACCATTCCCTGGTTAGTTATCTTAACTAACAAGAGAGGGCGCCAGCGTCGCGTCGCGAGAGATGGCTTGCAGCTCGCGCGCGGGAGAGAGCATGACCCACTTTGGCTGGGATCGTTGGCGCGAGCGGACGTGTCACTCGTGGCTCCGCTCTTCGCCAGCGGGGCGAGGAAGTGGCGGGGAGACTCGCTCCCGTATCTCGTTCCGCCCGTCTCGGAGTATCCCTTGCCATAGCGCGGGCGAACATTCGCTCGTAACCTTGCTGGTGAGTCGGAAGACCTCGATTCATTAGCGTATTTTGTTGCTAGCTGGCCTTATTGTTGCTGTAGCAATAAATGCCTGTTTGTGTCAGCCAGTGTGTCGTTCCTTTGTTCCCTCAGCGTAAGGCCCGCCGTGGGCGGCGTGCGCTCGGTAGCTTACGCGATCACGGGGTGGGGTCTGGCGGTTTTCAATCGTGTAAGCCGCGATTAAGTGGGGAGAACGTATTTATGTCCTCCAATAAAACCCCACATCTGGCAGCCCAACGTGGGGCCTGCACTTGGAACATTGGACGACTGTCTGTTCGGTTCGAGGAACCTTCTTTGTCCGGACTTGACAAGTCCTAGGCCTAGAGTGAATTTTGACCGCTAAGACCTGCGGCATGCTTTGTGTGCGAGGTGTATTGCGCTGCAGCATGTTTGAACTTTTCGACATGCTCAGCACATTTTTCGTCAAGTTTTCACGCGAGTTTCTTCACGAGAACCACTTAGTCCGCATCGAGGGAGCGCGAGGCCTAGCGCCCGCGGAGTTGCCGAGCACGAAGCGAGTGAGTACGGAAGCCGCGTGGGTGGTCCTAGTTTCTGTATATATTTTTCTGTGTGGTCTCTTTTTCGACTCTGGGAGTCGGGGCTCCGGGTGCCGGCTGACCTGGCGCCACGGGTGCCGCTACAAGCGCGCTGGTATTGCAGCTCGGAACCGGGCGCTCCTACACCGTCCGATATGGTGGGGCCAACCGCTCAGAAGCTGCTTTGTGCAGTGAAGCGGGGTAGGAGCACACCACAAAGCTGATGTCACCTCGCGGCTGCGCGCACGTAACCCGTTTCATGTCTTCGTTGTGTTCACGGTCGTTGTCGGAGTGGTAGTCAGGACTAATGCTTTTCTGAGCTGCCTGCGCCACGCCAGAAGAGGCACGACCACCGGACCGTGCTGGTGAGAGGGGCGCACTTTGTTGCCCACTTGGTTCTTTTTAACCTCGCTCGAACTGAGCAGTCTCGTTCAACTCAAGAAAGGGCTTTGTTCACTCGTACTTTGCGCTTGCACAGCCACCCGACACTTTTTGCTAGCGAGTTAGGCATTGTGCCACGAGGCCCTTGCGGATGTCGTTTCCCCTCCCGTGACCTACGTTAAGGCACGCCGAGAGCGTTTCTGCAGTTTTGCAGGTTCCGTGGAGGCAGCCAGGCTTGCTGTCCGGTGCACATAATCTCGCTGCCACCTGCTGCGACGGAGCGGCCTGGGTCATGTACGCCGCATCCATCGGGGGCCGCTGTGGCGAGACCAGTCAGCAGTCACCTCCGGCTGTTGTTGCCCTAAACGACTACTGCAGAAACCTGGCCTGCAGTTTTCAACTGGCCTTCTCTTCACGGGCCTGCGGAGACCTTCACGCCGCCTTCTGAAAACCGCGAGAAGTCTGCTTGGATGCTGTCGGCGTGACCTCCGCTGCAAGACCTGCCTCAAGAGCACGAAGGCCAGGAGACTCCTAAATAGCATGTACTTTTAGGCGCTTGAGTCTATTTAAGTTTGGGGGGATGTGGTGACGTGCCCTGAAGTCCCCTTTGTAGGCATTCCCGCGATGCACCCTGCTGCAACAGCATCGCCACAACGGAGGGCGCCACAAAGACTGCTTGAGCACGCGCGCGGGACGTAGCTTACAGCATCACTCTCTCGACTGGCATCGTCCGCGCAAGCGGACGTGTCGCTCGTGACTCCGCTCTTCGCCAGTGAGGCGAGGAAGTGGCGGGGAGACTCGCTCCCAAATCTCGTCCCGTCCAGCCTTGGAGTATCCCTTGCCCTAGCGCGGGCGAACATTGGCTCGTAATTTTGCTGGTGAGTCGGACGACCTCGATTCCTTATCGTGTTTTGCTGCTAGCTGGCGTTATTGTTGCTGTATCCATAAATGCCTCTGTGTCAGCCAAAATGTCGTTCCTTTGTTCCCTCAGAGCAAGGCCTGCGGTGGTCTGCATGCGCTCGGTAGCGTACGCGATCACGGGGTGGGGTCTGGCGGTTTTGAACTGTGTCAGCCGCGCTTAAGTGGGGAGAACGCATATATCTCCCCTTATTCAAACCCCACAACTTGGGGTCATTTTTTCGCCGAGAAAAAAAAATTGTTTGCTTATTTTGTTTTATTGTTTGTTTGCATACTATCAATGAAATTCGTAATCATCGCGGAAGGGCACACAAATATTCAATGCGTAATGTCAATTCACAGAAGGATATTATGGTCCAGGCTACTGGTTGTCGGAAGAGAAAAACATCACTATATACAATTATCCGCATACTTGTGAATACTGAGTCATATTTTCTTGTGTTCACGAATCAAAAGCAATTTTACGGTAGCAAAATTTTCTAAATTTATTTACCTTTCGGCTGTCAAGCTGGCCATTATAGTAGAGAGAGCAAAAATTCGGAACCATTATCGCTTCCAACCACTCGCATCGTCGCATGCCGACAGAAAGGTATTTCTCGAAGGTATGCGCAGTGCTTTATTCATGTTCTCCGAAGAGGGGCATTTACTTCTGCTCTTATAAATGTACTCTTTGGTCACATATTGCGCTTGAAATTTAAATTTTATTCGAAGAATCAATATTATTGTCTTCGCCCGAATCGGAAGATTTACCGTCGTCTTTGCAGTTGTCTCTATACGGTGTGTACACTTTAGTCCAGTGACAACGTTGCAAGAAGAAAGTCTTGCAGCTATTGGACGGATCCGATCCAGTCGGCCTGCCCCGAATGTACATATGGCAGACTCCGAGTTCTGAAAGATAATTCATGCGTTTATATTAAAATGGCCTCGCTAATGAAGAGGTATTTTATTGCTTCAACTAAACCGGGTGTTTCTGAACGCCGTCTCAAAATTTTGGAACCAGTATAGCAATCTCCAATGAGCGCATAAAGAAATACATAAATATCCCTAGTTGATCAGACAACAGAATGCAATTTAAACCATACAATTATTTTTTTCACGGCTGCCAAACGACATCCAGTTCTTCGTGTACAACGCTCCACTGTCTTTACGCTTTTTTTTTAATTCCTTGGTTCAACTCAAATTCATCGGATCCGTCTGCGTGTCTTTGGTAGGGCGTGTCAAAGCCGTAAAATTAAGTTTTATTGCGTGTCCCTCTGGAATGGACTATCACGGCGGACGTGGCACTATGTTTGTGCGTAATTTTGTATAACCCTCTGTCCCTTTTCTTTCTTACTGCGCATTTCCTCCTTGTCGCCCTCTCGCTCTTCTCTCCCTATCCATTTCCGCTAAACGCAACTCAGGTGTTTCAGGATTCGATGGCAGATGCCGCGGCTAGCAACGTCGTTTTACTTCCGTTTTTAATTTATAAATAAAACCACTTATTACTACTTGGAAATGGGGGATTACCGACAGCTTCTTATTCATGGCAGCTTAAGCCCGAACCCACTGTGATAAGTCATTGTGATTTCTTTTTTCAAATGTAACAAATATCATCATGATTGCTGCAGCGCTTTATCTGATCTGACTTCTGTGTTTACAGAGAAATTAAATAGAAAATCCGATGTTTCGGCGTCAGATCAAGCGCCACTGTGAGGCACATTCACGTTTGTACACATTTGTGAAATTAAATTTATATTCGCTTTCTTTTTCCATGACCCTGGGCAAAGTTTAACCTGGATAGTTTATTTTCGATCCATGGTGAAACCCTATAAAATGGACATGAGACAATCAGTGAGCGATGCACCGCACCTTATTGTACGTTTTCCGAACTGATCTTCTGGGCACTTACTAAGGACAGGAAGTCTGTGTCCCCCTCTCTTTTATTTTATTTCTTTTGTCTTTAAAATACTTACGGTTCTTAGATAATCATTTATGCTGTAGTAATCTTCACAAATGAGACGCGAACTCTTATTTTAGAGCTTGAAACAACCTAGATAGAGAAACCTGGGGAACGAGAGGACGTACAACTTTCTTTAAGAGACAGATTTTAAAAATCTGAGTAATTTTCAACTGCCATAAAATTACGCCTTCTCGACGTACACCTCTTAGAGCACGTGTAGAGCCCGGGAGAATTCAATTGAGGTTGTGCATCTGCCCCAACTGAGCGAAGAACTTTTTGATCGGGGAAACCACAGCCACTTTCGCTTCTTCAGCGAAGATATTCATCGTGTATGGGTGACAGTTGCTTGTTGGGCAACTTTGACAGTTGCCCAACAATCCATTCCTGTTTGAGGGGCAACCGGTAAGGCAACGACCCCTTGTATACTGTCAATGTATCACCTAAGTTTCCGTATAATAGAAAGGCAGAGATTTTTAATCGCGACTGCCTTCGTCTCATCGGCCAGATAAAGAATATCTCAGCTTTACCATCTCGCAGCCTGGCTTGAAGCTCTTGAATGGTAAAAACCATGCAGGGACCATTTTGTGGGTCCTGATATTGGAGCGTCCACAGCTGGCGCGCATTAGGGGCTGTAAAAAGATGAACATAATTACAGCTTTAAGAAAAGGGTGTACAAGAAGCACTACCGCAGGTAGGATAACATTTTAATTGTTCCCTACGGTTCGGTTTCGCAAAGAATTCAAGCTGCAGGCTATACGTTGTGTTACCGTGTGAATCATTAAACGAAATGAATGAATTAAATGAACAGCTGGTTTTTACAACCCACTAGAGTTCACTGCACCAGTCAATAAGCGGTCAAGAAGGGTGTAACGATGTTTGGTATAAAAAGTCAGCAAGAAATGTGACGTGAGTTAGAGATTTTGAGTTTATTCCTTGATACTTAATGAGACAGTTTATTTAATATGACCTAGCGGTCAGCGACATTGTATTGTATAGCGGGTCACTGCCAGAACGTGTGTTTGCAAGACAGAACTGGTTTCCGGTTTATGGGGGTTTAACGTCCCAAAGCGACTCAGGCTATAAGAGGCGCCGTAATGAAGGGCTCCGGAAATTTCGACCACCTGGGGTTCTTTAACGTGCACTAACATCGCACAGTACACAGGCCTCTAGAATTTCGCCTCCATCAAAATTCGACCGCCGCGGCCGGGATCGAACCCGCGTCTTTCGGGCCAGCAGCCGAGCGCCATAACCACTCAGCCCCCGTGGCGGTACAAGACAGAACTAATCATGAGTAAAGTGGACCACCGTAGTGTCAGTATGTTAAACAGAAATATATCATTCACAAACACTTTTCCAAGATACTGATGATGAGCTTTATCACAGAAATTCATAATATATGAGGACTGAATAAGGGCCCTATATTCAGAAACATTTCATGTACCCGAGCTTTGGTGCGCAGTGCTCAGTTTCCCTGACTCCTAATTAAGGCCATCCTTTCTACTGCCACGGATTAGGGCCATTAACAATAAATGTTTTTCACCATCAACACCACCGGTTACTAGATATATGTATTAAACTTAGTGGGGCGAAAGCGGTGTTAATTTCTTGACAGCCTGATTGTATCGAGCTATGGGTGCGCGTTCTTCGTAGCGTACAGTTCTCTTTTTATAGTTTTGGGTGCCTCTTGATTTCTTCCAAGAAAACATCGTTGTGAATCTGGAGCTGAAAATTTGAGTGCCTACTGTATCTGATACAGGTGTCTCTCACTAGAACACATACCCACTAGCGCTATTCCGAGAAACCAGAAGAGCACTTGCGATTCAGACCACGAAGCATTATTACTAGCGCAGCGGAAGAAACAGCTAAATGTGAGCAGCTTATATATCGCCAATCCGGCGCCGACACTATAAGAAACCCAAGTACGCGAGGCTGGGTTTTGACGTCCCAAAGCCTCATATGGCCTGTGAAAATGGTGTAGGGGAGGGTTCCGGATAATTTTTGGCCACGACGTGTCCTTTAACGTGCACTGACATCGTACTGTAAACGATGTTTTTGCATGTCACCTCCCCCCAAATGCAACCGCCGCAGCCTGAATGCATCTGAAACTGAAAGCTACCGCTCAGTATCGGTCATTAAATGTGGTGACTGTGGCATCTACGTGCTTTTGTTTGAAATAAATAAGACAACACTTCATACCGTAGAAGTCGATCACTTCCATGGACTTGGTGTCGTTAGAGGAGAATACTCCCTTGTAGTTGGTAGTTGCGCTAAGAACAAACACAGCGAAAAGAAAGAATGAATAATTGATGAAAAAACTGCTTCTTGGTATAAGCCTCATACCAGGCTCCTCCAGCGTCGGCGTAAAGTCGCTGGAGAAAATTTCAGAGTGCCGCAATGGTCGGGATTTGACTGGCAACAATGAGCGGCCACCGCCATATGCCTTCCAAGCCGACTGCGTCGCAGGAAGGCCGCCGTGTTGGAAGAGCTCGATATTCGGTGAAACGTCGGGTCGAGTGTCTACTGAAGTACAAATACTTTGTGCCCGGAGATGATGGTTGCTAAGAACGAATAGAAAATGTTATTTTGTGCGAAGTAATGCAGCCGGTGTTGTTGTGGACGCCGATCGTGTTTACTGCTGGAACTGTACGATTGTGGGCAACCGCTTAGCGCTGCTATCGGGAGGTTATGCACGCGTTTTTTTTTTCCTTTCCGCGGAGCTAGCTACGAAGGAAACATTTCGTCAGTTCGAGCAGCAATGAGGCAAGCTTGTGCTTTTGGGCACGAACATCGTGGACCGCCGTCGGCTTGTTTTCAGTGTTTCCAAGGAGGACGAAACTAACACCTGGCAGTGTCACAGCCACGTACGTTCATTGTATAATTTCACAAGCTAAATCGGATACATTTTATTTAGTTTGTAATCGGATACCGCGCGTTCTCGACTCTGCCGTACGACTTTGTCCGCCGTATGCAGGACACACTGTGACTGCCGTGTGCGCACCGGTGTTTGGCCGTGATCGTAAGCCGATCTGTGCCCAGCAGGCGTAAAAACCAACTTCGATGGCCATTTTGCGCAATACATCTTGTGGAAGGCCAATATGAGTCATTTGCGTGATTACAGCAGCCTCTGTACACTGATAAGTGAGGGTTTGCTATTGCGATTTATGAACGCGGCTGTCTAGTGCGTTCATGAGCGGCTGCTCTTCCGAGCAGCTTATTTATGACTGCTTTTATTGACAGCGATCGTCGCGGTCTGCGAAAAACAAACGCCATGGGTCGATGCGACTCGAGGCGAGAGCGCGCTCACGTGCGCGGAGAAATCATGCGAGTACCTGGTGCACGTGAGGACGCGGAATTGTCGTGTGACAAGTGTGCCTTCGCGTGCCACGAGCACGGAATAATCGCGTGTGCTGAGCAACAAACGCGTACACGTGTACCCGCGTCAAGTGTGCAAGGCGCGAACGATCCCTGCAATGAACTCCTATTTTCGTAGCATCGCTAACACCGCGTGCACTTCGCTTAAATATCTTCTAAAACAGTGCCGAAAAGTGCCTTTATTCCGACATGACTCGGGACCCAGCAGAGTTTTATGTTTGGTCCTCGAGCTGTGGCTGTTGCTATGTTGTGTATGATTTCACCAAGTAGCGGAGTGATTGCATTTCTATGGTGAAGAGCTCTAAGTACACTGCTGTGAATATGGATGCACACTGTGGAAGTCGTACTGTGTCTTCCGAATTCCCTCGTACCACTGCGCTTCCTACGTGAACATTATTTTTCGAACCATCAGTATAAAAATCTGTGAAGTCGCCGTATTTTTCTTCAAGTGCAAGAAATTCTGGTATGATATGTTGTTGTAGAGTCTGTTTTTTGTGGAACTGTGCAAGAGTAAAATCGCAGACTGTAGGAAAACTGTACCACGGAGGTAGCGGATCTCGCCTTTGTGCAACACCGGGTAATATGTCCAGTACGTCGAGATTCTGGCACATATCTTCAAATCGCAAGAGTGCAGGCTTGGTAGCTTTTGGTTTGTTGTTGAATATTATTCTGGAAGGGCAACTCGTTACATGTGGATAGCAGATGTGTTTTGGTAGCGACCTTCTTTTAAGGATATATGAACAAGTCAGAGTGGTTCTTCTACCTTCAAGAGGATGTTCATCAGTTTCTACATGAAGGCTAACTATGGGAGATGTTCTGTACGCGCCACAAGAGAGGCGTAGGCCTGAGTTGTGTACTGGATCCAACTTTTTAGATATGATGGTCTTGCTGAACCGTACACAATGCACCCATAATCTAGCAACGAACGTACCAAAGTGCGGTATATGCGCAGAAGACATGTTCTATCGGAACCCCAATGTTTCCTTGAAAGCACTTTCATTATGTTTAAAGATTGGGAGGCTTTCTTTTTTAGAGCGTTTATGTGGGGTAGAAATGTTAGTTTTTTGTCGAATGTTATGCCTAAAAATTTATGTTCTTGTTTTATTGGTAGCATAGTTTCATTTAGATGTAAGGCGGGGTCGTTGTGCAAGCCTCTTTTGAGCGAGAAAAGAACTGCAACTGTTTTTTGTGGGGAGAACTTCAACCCGTTTTTGTCTGCCCATACCGCTAGTCTGTTTAGTGTGAGTTGTATCTGCCTCTCACAGGTTGATAAGTTGGATGATGTGCATGCAATCTGAAGGTCATCAACATATACAGAATACATGATGGACTTTGGAATTATTTTCGATATAAAATTCAGTTTTACAACAAAGAGCGTGGTACTCAAAATGCACCCCTGTGGTACTCCGTTTTCTTGAACGAATTCTTCGGAAAGTGTTGAACCCAGGCGTACATGAAATGAACGTTCCGACAGGAAATCTTTCAGGCAGTCCAGCATCCTTCCGCTGATACCTAGGTCTGCTAGGTCGCGGAGAATGCCAAACCTTCAGGTAGTGTCGTAAGCCTTTTCCATGTCTAAAATACTGCTAGACAGTGTTGCCTGTGTATGAACGCTTCTCGTACAGTGTTTTCAAGGCGCACGAGATGGTCAGTTGTCGAGCATCCTTTTTTAAACCCGCATTGGTGGATGTCGAGAAGTTCACGGTTTGCGAGCGTAAACATTAACCTGATATTCAACACACTTTGGAAAGATTTGGCGAGGAAACTTGTGAGTGCTACGGGTCTGTAGCTAGCAGCGGAAGTGGGTGGCTTTCCGGGCTTCAGTAATGGCACAATAACTGCTTTTTTCCAGGACTCTGGTATTTTTCCTAGTTTCCATATTTTGTAAAAAAAATTTAGAAGTGCTTCTACTGATGCTTCGGAAAGGTGTGCCAGCATCTCATAATGTATTTCACCAGGGCCGGGTGCTGTCTGTTTGCCAGCCGACAGTACTTTATGTATTTCCTCGAGTGCAATTAGGCTGTTATACGGCTGGTTCGAACCGCCACTTGTTGGAAGTCTTTGTTTTTCAGCTACGTTTTTGTGCCTTAAAATGACTCTGTATAATGTGCGGAACCAGAAATTGTAGAAAAATGTTTCGCTAGAACGTCTGCCTGTTGTTTAATACTTGTTTGTGTGCCTGGGCCTGTGAGAAAAGGAATTGTGAAGGGAGAGTAGCTGCCATTTATTTTGTGAATTTGCTCCCCCATTTTCTTCGATGTTATTGAACTGTTTATAGATGTTATATATTTCTGCCATGATGTTTTTTTGGCGCTTCGACGAATATACCTCGCTTTGGCTCTTGCTTTTTTGAAATTTACAAGGTTTTGATGAGTAGGGTACCTACGAAACATTCCCCATGCTTTATTTTGTTTCCGTTTCGCTTCATTACATTCTTGTGAATACCGCGGCTTCTGACATTGTCTCACTACGCCCGACGACTGAGGAATAGATATGCGTGCAGCAGTAATTATACAGGTTGTGAAAACCTTATTAGTTGAATGTTGCATGTTCTTTCGAGGCACATTTCGCGCAGGTTTTATGACCGCGGCAGCTGGTTGGCCCATGGCCGTATCTTTGACAGTTAAAGCATCTGCGAGGGTTAGGTATGTATGGTCGGACTTGTATTTTCAAGTATCCCACTTCTATTGTCTCAGGTAGTGTGCTTGCATAGAATGTTAGGATCAAGAGCTTTGTAGGAATTTCTTATCATCTGTACGTATGGTGATTATCTGGACATTGACGACGTTTTGTTCAGAAAGACCATCTAGCATTTCCTTCTAGGTAATGTGGAGGAAGTCCGGGTCGGAGATTACGCCACGGACGGTATTTAGGGTTTGATGTGCAGTGACGGTCGCGGGAACATCCCCAATAGATTGAATGGTTGGGAGCTTTGCATGCTGTGCTTCGTTGTCAAGTTGGAGTAGAAGGTCTCCACTGGCTTTTTTGCTGACTTTGTATTTTATGCCTAAGGATTCTGTCAAGCATTTTGACACGAGGAATGGGGACAATATTCGAGCTGGTTTTTCTTGGATTTGGGAATGGATCACATGATATTGAGCAAATTTCTTTTTGGTTCTCTGCAGGAACTCTGCTGTGGCTTCGGTCCGCCTCCTTTTATCGGGCGATCAGATGCTGAGAGAAGGTTTGCCATAGATTAAGTATGTTGTTCGGCCGTGGTGCCAGCCACCCACCACGGAGTCCAACAAGGGGACGGGAGAGGAACTTGCAAGAAGACCTGCCCACGCCAACTGTACACCTCAACTATAACCCAATATGACGCAACTCAGGGTGGTTGGCCACACAAGGTTAACCCTCGCCGCCAGGGAGAAAAGGAAGAAACTAGAAGTGAGTAGGAGACAGGAGAGTTGTCAGAAAGGGGAAGGAAAGTGAAAGATAGAAGGGAGGATAGGAAAAGGCGACTGCCGATTTTCTCCAGTCGGGTCAGGCCGGAGGTGCCGTCTGCAGGAAGCTGGGGCCAAAGTGGTGTGTTGCCTCCGCCGAGGGGCCTTAAGGGTCCAAACGCCCGGCATCGGTTCAACCACCAGGATCCCCTTTTCCCCGGACACGGCGATGCCACGCACGGCTAGGCGCGGGTGCTCGGGTCCGTGGTGATGCACTGTTCACCATCATCCCCCTGCGGGGATGTCACTGCGGATGCTCGGGAACCCGTGGTGTCGCCACTCACCAACGCCTGCAAGCTGCAGACGCCCCCCTGCGGTGACAGTCTACTCATGCAGGCAGCCGTTCGCTAACTGTTAACAAGTGCTTTGAAAGAGACTGTGAGAGAGTATCCACCGTCATTTCTTCGAAGGTAATATATTTTTAAAATACCACGATAAATGTGTGTTGGGAAGGCGGACATACCCCCAAGAGGCGCTTTATGCTGTTATGTTTCCCCAAATCGCGCAAGATTCTCGTGGGGTCACTGCAGCGTGCGCTACATTTCCTCACTGATGCAGTGGTTAAAACTGGACAGCCCAGACAGATTTAGATCAAAAGGAGTTCCAAACGGCATCATGAGCGAACGAAAGCCAACAGCGCACTGTAACAGACGACACCGCAGACGTTAACCCCGGCAGTCTCCGGTGTCCGCTAGCATGTTTGCATACGCAGCGGGGTTTTGGTCGGTCACACACCTCGCAGGTTCCTTCCGAGATGAGAACTTGAATAAAAGCGTTAAGCTTCTTGAATCCGGCAGTGTCCATGACGTGAGGGCACTTATGGGTATGTATGAGAAAATATGCGTCGCCGTCTGCCCAGTCCTACGACAAAGGAGCGGCTTCAAAGGAAACAACCAGTAAATTATTAACTTACTGTATCGTTTCACGCCAAAGACTACACATGTATCAAAGAAGCTGCCTTTTGCACATTTTTTTTAAGAAAACAACAAACACATGTGTGATGAAAAAAGCAGAATTATTGTAACAAGAGCTTACTTCTGACAACGAATGGTTTGAATCCATGCAAAGTTTTCACGTTCGTGCTCCCAAAGTTCCACCGGAAACCGGCAAAGCTAGGTCCCCAACGAATTCTGACTAGTCGTGTTGCAGCCAACAACATAACATTCAGGTTTACGCTTTTTATGCTCCGAGGTGCCTGAAAGAAATTTCCGCAAACCGCACGACGCTGCTCCATCCCCGTCGCCTTCCAACAAGTTATAGACATCTTGAGCTATCCCTTGAAGCAAGTGTCCAACCTTATCATCATCAGACATTCATTGACTCACTATACTTTGCACAACAATACAATGTCTTTGATGTACATGATGCAAGTCTTACCAAGTAATTGGGCTCGTTGAAGCACGGTTCGCCCTGCGCGCTTCTTTTTGGCAGATCCTTCAACAAACCACTTCTTGATTTCGTGTTTGCAATGGCCCCAGGTAGTCAGGGTGTCTTCGTGGTTAATTGTCAAACTATATGAGCGCAGTTGCTTTAAAAACAATACGACGCCGGATAGTTTAATGGAAGCATCCCATCAATTGTACAGGCTCAGACACTCGTAATTCGTGAACCACTAACATACGTCTTCGTCAGATTTTTCAGCAAAGTTCAGCGGTTTACGATGCTGCTGCCAGTGGCTCGACATGAGTGCTGCTCGCTCGGTGTCACACCGTCGTGAGGAATATCACAAGAAAGGGGGGGGGGGGGGGGGGGGGGGGGTAGTCAAACAACTCTGCGGCACTGTCGAAGGCCAGAAAAACCCGTATCCAGTCCGTCCACCAAAAACTGTTACGTCTTCAGCACGCACTGACCACGTAATGGGGCATCTACTTACAACGTTCTCTGACGGGGACGGAGAGCTCTACACGGCCAGGATGACCAGCTTCTTCTACATCTACACTCGTCTTTCTCTCCGTGTTGTCACCCACACAAGGGTCGTTAGAATATCTAGAAAAACCTGGCACAGGGCCTTTTGTTTATGATTCAATGCTTTTTACTTCCTGTTTCCTTTCAAGTTCTCTTTTTCTATGAACACGGTACGGGTTCAGTGCTCACCATTGTTTGATAACACTTTTTTTCTTTTGTGCCATGTGCGCTTGAACTGACATCATTTCTTTTAACTCCGCCGGCACTGTGCTTAAAGTTAAATTTTAAAATTTATTCTTCGCAAGTATAAAAATAAGTTCCTTGTTCGTTGTTTTTACCACTTCTGTTCCAGAATCCTCAGAATGTGCAACCTCGACTAGTCAACTAGAACTGAAAAGCTTGACTTAATGGTTTTTTGCAAGCCTCTACATGGTCTAGTTGATTTGTACCGCAGATTGAAATACAAATCTTTTAGCAGGCCACAAAACGGTTCCGACGAATTAATGGTTTTCTCTGAAAACAGTGTGTCATGCTAACCCTGTAATACGCTCGCTTTTGTCTGACAGTACAGCTATCTAGCATTAATAAAAGCTGATAAAGGTTACTGCTATTCATGGGCTCAATAAAGGCAATCAGTAAGTTCTTTATAACTTGTTACACGGCTTTTGAATTTGATATGAAATAATAAATATGATTATATTTATTTCATAAGCATACATCTTCTCTATCAAATGCAGTAGTTATCACGTCCCCAACTCTTTTTCAGGTTTCTCCACCCACTGAAGCTCGGCTCGTACAGTGGCTTTGTAAACAGCAAAAAATAAAAATGTGAACCTACCTGTCCTCTTCTAGCTTCACGTCCATGGTTTGCGTAAAAAAGTATTCTGTTATCGAAATGTTAACCATCTTGTTACGAATGCAGGTCTCCTCCTCGAAGTAAGTTTTATTTTTATACATTGAATAGAAGCCATTCATGTAGGTTTGCTGAAACAACCAAAGGGTCTGGCTTGTGTTGACTGCCTGCATTAAATGTAAGACGAGATGAAGTAATGAAATTCACGCACCTTACCGCACTAATGTCAGGAAACTCATTGGTTCAGTTCATGCAGTAACGACAAGTTCTCCCCTTCACTGTACCACAGCCGTCCTCTTTCGTGTGAGGAGGCAGTCCTTGTGGAACAGGCCATTATATTGTTATTATCATCACGATTATAGTTGAACACAGAGAAGTTCATATAAAGAAAAACCGTGTTAAACTCTAAGGTAATGGGGCAGCAGTTCACGACCGATAATAAGGCATCATAATCGGGCGAAGGACCCTTAATGTGGACGAACTAGTCGGGGAAGATGCACAGTGTGAGAAGGACATTAGTGCGAGAATATCAGAGTGGAGCCCATGCCCCCAGCAGCATGCTGCCACATCCCTTGAAATGAAGGTGCGCAATGATAGTATCCTAAATCAGGTCATCTATGAGGCTGAATCTTGTATTCCAACTAGAGATCTTGAAATAATACTCAGAACAGAGTACCGAGTGGTTGACAGGAGTGCGATGACTGTAAATTTAAGGAAGAGAAAGCACTAAAGCGGTGTATGGCTATTTCAAGTGTGGATAGTGCGTTTTAACGTCCTGGGGGTGCTATGAGAGAGAGAGCAGTACATGGAGGAAGAAAGCTTTTTTTTCCTCCGTTGCGAAGTAGAAGTCTCCGGCTTTATTTTGACCACGTGGACTTCGTCAGAGTGCGCTAATATCAAACAGTGGACGTGCGCTTTTTTGCGTTTCGCCACCATCTAAACTTGGCTGCCGCAGCCTACACACACACACACACACACACATATATATATATATATATATATATATATATATATATATATATATATATATATATATATATATATATATATATATATATATATATATATATATATATATATATATATATATATATTCTATCTGACGACCTCGTGCTCTCCTGCCGACCGTCTTATACACTGCATCAGTGGCTGGTACAGCGTATGTTAGAGGCCAAATAGGAGTTGGTATTCAAGCTGAAATTTAAGAGGAGTAGTGTACGCCGGTAGCGCGTGTCAAGGCGCATAATAGATAAGTTGTGTTGTGTTGTGTTGTGTTGGGTTTTATGGCACATAGGCAACTGAGGTCATCATGCGCCAAGAACAAGGTATAGGAAATGTCTTGTTGATTATTATAGAAATGTAAGAATGATCCCTGGTGTACAGGCCCTTAAACATTAGTACTGCCCAGTGAACACATGCACAAATTTTAGAAATTGATACTAGTAAAGGCTTTAAAGAGGGCTGGGTAACCTCAGTAGCTTTCCTAGGCTGCGCAAGGATATCGAGGCTCCCAACCAATAAATATAAAAGCCTCAGCCTTCTTCTCAGGCATGAGAAAGTGGCTGAGGTGTACTAAAATTCAAACAAACCAGTGGGTAAAAACTTTAGCGTCTCTTGAGAAATCCCGTTTCGTTAGAAAGCTAAAAACACATGATATATCAACAATTGCATCATCTCCTAAAAGCAGTGCGTAATGAAAAGAAATGCATTCATTATAAAATTGAGTAAAATACCGTTTTTCATAGTTTTTCCAGTTCGACACAAGAGAATAAAATGTGATTAACCGTGAGTTCATCTCCGCATTCTTTGCAAACAGGCTTGTCTTGTTTTTTTAGTAGGAAGTTGTGCGTAAGATGCATGTGGCCTAATCGGAGACGGCATAAGATCACTTCCTTAAAACTTTCTTGGTGCCCACACGACTTAAATTCACCTAAAACTGGTTTTAGCAAGTGTAGTTGATTAGTTACTTCATTGTTCCAAGACGACTGCCATTTTTTCCTTAGTTTCCTTGCTACTAATTTCATCCAATCATTAAACGGTAAGTTTACTTTTTTTATTTCCTTCCCACGAGCTTCAGCAGCACACACATCTCCTCTCTCACTGCCTTTTATTCACACATCACTGGGGCCCAGCACAGTTTTATATTTTGTCCTTGAGCTGTGGAAGTTACTATGTTGTGTATGATATAACCAAGCAGATGCGAGCTTGCATTTTTAGCATAGAGAGCTAAAAGTACACTTAAGGAGTCTGTATAAATAATAGCATTTTTGAGGTTCTCAGTATTTTTTCTATGGCCACACATACTGCGTAGCACTCCGCGGTGAAGATGGAGGAACACAGTGGTAGTCTTACTATTTCCTCCGAATTCCCTCGCACCACTGCGCTTCCTACGCAACTATCTGTTTTTGATCCATTAGTATAAAATTCTATAAATCTACTGTATTTTTCTTTCCTGTATTATATGTTGCTGTGGAGTTTGTTCTTTACGTAAATGTGCAAGAATAAGGTCATAGATTGCAGGAAAATTGTACCATGGAGGCAGTGGACCTCATCTTCGAGCAATGCCAGGTAATGCATCCATTACGCCGAGGTTTTTGCACATATCTTCAAAACGCAGAAGTGGTCTTATAGCTAATGGTTTGTTGTTAAATAGTGTTCTAGTTGGGCACTTTGTGACTATTTGGTGGCAGATACGTTTAGGTAGTGAATGGATTTTTAAAACGCCCCAGCATGTGAGCATGGCTGTTCTGTCTGTAAGTGATGGTTCGTCGGTTTCCACATAAAGACTGCTTATGGGTGACGTTCTGAATTCACCGGTGGAAAGACGCAAACCTAAATTATGCACTGGATCTAGCCGTTTAAGGTATGATTGCTTCGCTGATTCATAAACTATGCATCCATAATGTAATGTAGAGCATACTACAGAGCCATGAATATGTAAAAGACAACTAATATCGGAACCCCAATGTTTTCGTGAAAGTACTTTTAGTATATTCAGAGATTTAGCTTTCTTTTTAAGGGTGTTTATGTGTGGTAGGAATGTGGGATTTTTGTCATAAGTTATTCCTAGAAATTTGTGCTCACCTTTTATTGGTAGCGCAACTTCATTTAATTACAGGGAGGGATCAGTGTACAGTCCTCTTCTAAGCGAAAAAAGCACAGCTACTGACTTTTGCATAGAAAACCTGAAACCATTTTTTGTCTGCCCATGTTAGTTTATTTACTGTCAGCTGTATTTGCCTCTCACACGATGTAACGCTAGAGGATGTGCAAGCAATCTGTAGATCGTCTACATAGACTGAATACATGATAGACTATAATTATTTTTACTAGGGAATTCATTTTTACTATAAAAAGCGTGGTGCTTAAAATGCATCCCTGAGGCACGCCGTTCTCTTGAATGAAATTCTTAGAAAGAGTGGCACCCTGGCGTACTTGAAATCGGCGGTTGGTCAAAAAGTCACTCAAGCAAATCAGCATTCTACCGCGGATTCCGAAATCTCCAAGGTCCCGCAGTATGCCAAACTTCTATGTGGTGTCATAGGCTTTCTCTAAACCGAAAACTACCGCAAGGCAGTGTTGTTTGTGTATAAATGCCTCTCGGACTTTGTTCTCTAGACGAACTAGATGGTCGGTTGTAGAGCACGCCTTTTTAAACCCACACTGATGGATGTCAAGAAGATCACAGGATTGTAATAGAATTTTGTTAAAAAATTCAGAACCGAGTCTGCAGCGTGTTCGGACAGGTGGGCGAGCATTTCGTAATGCACTTTATTTGTTCCTGGTGCAGTTTGTTTACCAAAAGAACGTACGCTGTTAGCTTCTTGTAGTGTAAATGGGCTATTATATGCTTCATGAGCACTGCCATTTATAGGCAGTCTTTCTTTTTCGGCTGTGTTTTGATATTTTAAAAATGATTCTGTACAGTGACAGGAACTAGATACAGTGGATAAATGTTCACCTAATATGTCAGATTGTTCTTTGATTTTTTACTGTGCGCCAGGGGCTGTCAGAAGAGGAACTGTGAATGGAGAGTAGCGACCATCTAGTTTGTGTACTGCCTCCCACATTTTTTTTCGATGAGACTTGGCTGTTTATCGAGGAAATGAAACACTGCCATGATGATTTTTCAGCACTTCGACGTATGTACCGCGCTTTTGCTCTTGCTTTTTTAAAGTATATAAGGTTCTCCTGTGTGGGGTATCGGTGAAATATACCCCAAGCTTTACTTTGTTGTTTTTTTTTTGCTTCCTTGCAATTTCGTGTCACCCACTCTTTATGGTTGCGTTGCACTATTCCTGAAGATTGGGGGATAGCCAAGTGTGCGGCAGCAAGAATACCATTTGTGAAGTTTTCATTTATTTCATTTAGATAAAAATTTTCTAACGCAATATTTTCTAACGTGGCTGCTGTTCTAAAAAGCTGCCAGTCTGCTAAATTGAGCTTCCAACGCCGTGATTTTGTCGGGGTGACTGATGGTAGGGATGACAGGAATATTTCAACAGAGAGATGATCGCTTCCCTATGGGTTGTCTAAAACATCCCATTTAAAATCGCTGAAAACTGATGGAGAGCTAAAAGACAAGTCTAAAACACTCATTTTCCCTCAACTAGGGGAGCAATAAGTAGGTTTATCGGTATTCAATAAACAAATATTTTTGGATAGTATAAAATCCTCAATAACCAGACCTTTGCTATCGGTTTTCTCACTGTCCCAGAAACAAGAGTGTGCGTTAAAATCGCCAAATATCAAGTGTGGCTCCGGTAACACTTCCAAAAGGTTTTCTAATTCATGCTGTTATATCGAGAGGTGGTTGGATATATATGCTACAAAGTGTAATGGTTTTGTAACCAACCACAGTGGCTGCTACGGCTTCGAATCCAGTTCTCAGTCTGATCTCGCCAGCTGCTACTCCAGGTTGCACAATGATGCCTACGCCTCCTGAGAGTCTGCTCGCCCCCTCTCGGTCGCGGCGGAAGACAGTACACTTATTTGGCATCTTTGTGGGCTGAGGGCCTAGATTAGTTTCCTGCACACATAAAGCAGTAGGGGAAGTTGTGTTTAAAGTGTATTTTATGTCATTATAGTTATTAACGAGGCCTCTGCAGTTCCAGTGTATTATGAAAGCCATCTTAATGTTGTGTGCGTGTGTGAGATAAAATTAGATTAACTTTGATCTGGCCACGTGACTGGTAGCCTCATATTTTTTGCTCGATCCGAAGACCTCCGTCATCCGTCCGGCGTGGACGGCACGGCGCTGCCCTGGGTCGTGTCCATCGCCTCAGAAGAGGTGCTGGACGACCGCGCAGGACGCACGCTGACTTTTGAGTTAGACCTCGACCTGTGGGAGGACGTATTGAGGCCCGTTGACCCTGGTGTCTGCGCAGCCTGCTTTGGGGTTGGTGGAGGAGTGTCAGCTACTCCCCCACGGGGCGCGGATAGCCCCGCCATAGGCCCACTGCGTGCGACCTGGGCAGGTACCCAAGCCTGGTGTGATACGCCGCGCCCACGCACCGCATTGGCGAAGTTTGTTTTTTCAGTGAAGAAGAATCTGTTTGTTTCAACGTATCGCCTTCTTGCTTCCTTGAAAGTAATGTTTTCAGTGGTTTCCAGAGTAATTATTTCTTTTTCTTTCTTCCAGGATGGACAAGCCCTGGATTATGCAGCATGGTCTCCCTCATAATTTGCGCACCGCGTGGCAGCAACACATTCATCTGACTGGTGGTCCTTCGAAGAGCATTCCGCGCTTGTTTTACGGCCCCGACAACTCTGTGAGCCGCGGCCGAACCTCTGGCAATTGAAACATCTGCGTGGGTTCGGTATATATGGCCTTACATTTATTTTCAGGTACCCGACTTCAATCCTTTCAGGTAGCGTGTTGGTGTTGAAAGTGAGGATCAGGTGTTTAGTATCTATTTCGTGGTTATCCTTCCGGATCTTTATCCGCTGAACATTTATGACATCTTGGTCGGCAAGGCCTTCAAGCATTTCTTTTTCATAGAGGTGAACAAAATCAATTTCTGATATGACGCCTCGGACTGTGTTCAAATATCGGTGTCACGTTATGGAGACAGGAATCTCCCCTATCGATACAATGTTTGCAGGTTTCGAGTGCTGGACGGTGTCACGTAGCTCGAGCAGTAATTCGCCACTAGCCATTCTTGATACTTTGTACCCAAAGCCCAAGGTATCTGTCAGGCACTTTGCTACCAGGAACGGGGAAATCAGTCTTACTTGTTTTTCTTCAGCTTTGCAATGAATAACATGAAATTTTGGGAATGACACTTTTCTTTTTTGAAAAAGTCTTCATCTTTCCGCCCTCTCTTTAGAGAGCGATCAGGTTTGGAATAGAGGGGAGCCATAAAAAAATTTAGTTTTTCAGTCACGGTGCCAGCCACTCACCGCGGAGCCCAAAAAGTGGTCGGGACAGGAACTTGCATGCAAGTCCTGCCTATGCCAGCTGCGCACCTCAACTATAACCAAATATGACGAAACCCAGAGTAGTTCGCCAAACAAGGTTAAACCTAGCCGCCCATGAAGAAAGGACAAAACAGGAAACGAGGAGGAGACAGGACAGTAGTCAGAAAGAAGACAGGAAAGTAAAAGATGGAGAGGAGGACAGGAAACGGCGACTGCCGATTTCTCCCGATCGGGTCAGGCCGGAGGTGCCATCTACAGGAAGCTGGGGCCAAAGTGGTGTGTTGCCTCCACCGAGGGGCCTTTAAGGTCCAAACGCTCGGCATCGGCTCAACCACCAGGAACACCTTTTCCCCGGACACGGCGATGCCACGCACGGCAAGGCGTGAATGCTCGGGTCCGTGGTGATGCACTGTTCACTATCATCTCCTTGAGGGGATGTCCCTGCGCATGCTCGGAAACCCGTGGTGTCGCCACTCACCAACGCCTGCAAGCTGCAGACGCCCCCCTGCGGGGACATAATAGATAAGTTTAGTTTGGTTTATGAGGGCTTAACGTCCCAAAGCGACTGAGGCTATGAGGGACGCCGTGGTGAAGGGCTCTGGGAATTTCGAACACCTGCGGATTTTTAACGTGCACTGACATCGCACAGTGCACGGGCCTCTAGAATTTCGGCTCCATCGAAATTCGACCGCCGCGGTTGGGACCCAACCCGCATCTTTCGGGCCAGCAGCCGAGCACCATAACCACTGTGCCACCGGGGCGGCTACATAACAGATAAGAAGCGATGAGTTAGGGTAACGGAGTGGATACTGAAGCAATGAAACGTGGTCGGGAGCGCAACACTAACGGCTCTAGAAAGATGCTGCAACTTTGCTGAGGCAGTATGGAACAAGATAGGACTATTGAAGATCAAAGGGGAAGCCATTGCACTGCAGTTGGTAACCATCACCAACTCATAATGGTGACAGTAATATTGATAATGATAACTGTTGGAAACCATTGGGCCAGCGGCTGCACCTACATTACACAGATGGGAATGTAGAAAGTACACCGTTTGAGGACTTAAGTATTTCTTCTTTTGTGCAAGAACATATACCACAGAATTACTTTTCTATTGTCAGCGTTTATATTTTCTTTGTTTACGCTTTGACCGTGGAATAAGTTGATGTTTAGCTATGTCCTTATTGGTCACTTTTTTAGCTTAGTGCGATTAGGTGATACATTTTTAAGCAGCTTTATTTAGAGACAGTGTTCGTCGTTGCTATTGATACCTGGAAAGCAATCATCTACATTGGCCATGTTGTCTGGAGGGCTGCAGAGATCAATTTTGGCACCAATCTTTTTGTTACATACTCACGATATTCCAACTGTTATCCATCCCTTGGTTGATGTGGGATTGTGTGCGGACGATTGTATCATTGCTTTGCTCTGGGAGAACTGTTAGTGACCATATACTGTCTAACGTGTCTCTGAAAGCTATTGACGACTGGTGTATAAGGTGGGGCATGATTTATTTTCAGAAAACTATCTGTATTACAGTCACATAGAAAAAAAATCTATTTGAATATATTTATACCATAAAGTAAAAATAATTCAAGCGCTCCTAAAAATTACAATATCTAAGCCTCACAACTGCATGAGCATATTGAAAACATTTGTGGATCCTCTAAATGCGAGCTTGGTGTCCTAAAGAGAACGCTAAGAAATACCAGTTGTGATGTCAAACTCACACCATTTAAAACAATAATTAGGCCAAAGTTGGAATACACAAAAATTTTCGGTGACTATCACAGTCAAACTGAGATTAATAAATTAGAAAGCATGCGGAGGTTGGCAGCCGGAAATATTATTTCACGTTATCAAAGAACGCAATCGGCGACTGAGCTAATCGACGGGGCTGGTCTACAGTGCTTCTGATTAAGAAGTCACAAGAAGTTGCCGATTTTGTGCAGACGAACGATCGGATGGATTTAGCCTTTTCCATTGATATACAAGACTTGTTTTACTCTGTTCCACATGCTGAGCTGTTAGCTTCGGTCAGAGAAAGCATTGAAGGCTCGCGGGCTGTGGCCTTCCAAAACTCAGCTGGAATTTCGGTAGATAATTTTTTAAGATTACTAGAATACTACTTGCAGGTAACTTTTATCTCTCATAACAACCAGTTTTTTTCTGCAGCATAAAGGTATCTGTATTGGCTCATGTGTAGCTCCGATTTTATGTGACATATTTTTATCTTCAATTGACCGCCTTCTTGCACAGACTTTTCAAGGGGGGCCAGTTCTTAAAGTTTTTAGATATGTTGATGACTTTTTATTATTTTAAGACCAGGGAACTCTACATCCCTTGACCATATTGTTTCACTTGTTTTAAATACTTTTAATAGACTCGGGAAAGGTTTAGTTTTTACCCATGAACTCCCTGTAAGTCAGGCGTTGCGTTTTTTAGACCTCAAGCTTATGTTTTGCCGAGGCCATATTTGCTGGATGTACTCCCCCCGAGCCAACAAAGAGCTGCTCAGCTACGACTCGGCTCATTCCAAGGTGGTAAAACGAGGTATTGCATCGCTTTGCCTGGAGTCTGCGCTTCAAAAATCTTGCCCTCATAAAATGCAACAGAGTGTCAATGATCAGCTTGAGCGACTTTTATCAGCAGGTTTCCCTGGCCCGGTCATTTCAGCTATCGCTGAAACCCTCCTGCAGAAGCACAAAGGCGCCCAAAAAAGATCTGAGCCCCCTTCTTCGAAGCCGGTGGTGGTCCCTTATGTACACCAACTCACGCACAACCTAAAAAAAGTGGCTGGCAGGCACCGTGTGCCTTTGGTGTTCTCAGCACCCAACAAGCTATCTAAGCTATGCCCTCGCATCACGGGTTGTGCCGGCAGGGGCTGCAACAAAAAACATGGGATCGCCTACACAAAATGTGCAATAGGAGTGGTGTACTGCATTCCCCTCTCAGGTGGGGCTTCATACGTTGGCCAAACTGGCCGCTGTATTAATGACCGGCTACGGGAGCATGCCAAAAACATAGAAAACAAAGACACTAGTGCTAATCTCGTGTCTCACATTGCTTCGTGCACGTGTAGGGCAAGGTTGGAGAAAACCACGGTTCTAGGCAAGAGCGGCAATGATAAGGCTAGGCTCGTTCTAGAGGCTTATTATATCCGAAAGCTGTCCGATAGTTGTGTCAGTGACACGTCTGTACGCGTTTATTCATCGGAATGTGCCTTTTTAGATTCTTTCTTGATTAACTTGTGCGCATGTCTGATGTGCGGTTTCTCTGCCTTTACCACGCGCATGCTCGACATTCTGTTCCTATATAACCCCTGTACCACAGCATGAATAAACAGTTGGTAGTAGCGCTCGTGAACCTGTTTTTTGTGTCCCTTACTCTGTCCGTCGTCCGGTATTTTGCGCTTCCTAGTTTACAACGGTCTACAGTAACCTTTGTTCGTAAGAGCACAAATAACACGTCTAAAATTTCTTCACGAGCTCTACAGTAAAAAGTTAAAGTTGTATCTGAAATTGCATTTACGGCCTCTTGAATGAGTACAACCACGTACCAATCATCCTTATGCCGTCTAGCCTTACACACGAAGGGCTGGCAAATTACAATTTTCAGGTCTCATTTAAACTATCTTTTTAAAGGAATAGTCTCGATTCCCAGAAGTTCACAGGGTGTCAGTCATCTCAACCTTTTCAACAGACTTTCGAAATAGTTCATCGTGGGTGAACCGCGCAACAAAGGCGGAACAAAGGCAAGACAAGCACTGACCGATAACTGAGTCTACTGAAGAACGAAATGTGGTAATATATAGAACTTTTCCATAACCACTCAGCCACTGCGGCGGCTCTTTTGATGTTATTTGACAGTTTATAGATGAAATACAGCTTTGCGAAGATGCTTTCTCGGCACTGCGACGGACGTACCGTGCTTTTGATCTTGCCTTTTTAAAATGTACGAGGTTCTCATGTCTAGGGTAGCGGCGAAATTTACCCCAAGCTTTATTTTGTTGTTTTTTTGCTTCCTGGCATTCTTGTGTCCCCCACACCTTGTGGTATTGTATAAGCTCTCCAGACCACTCAGGAATAGCTATTTGTACGGCAGTTATGATAGAGTTTGCGAAAGTTTCATTTATCTGATCGATGCTCAAATTTTTTTAACTATTTTTTCTAACGTACGTGGCTTCTGCTCTAAAATGTTTTCAGTCTGCTAAATGAAGTTTCCAACGAGCGGTTTTGTTGAAATTATTTCAGGTGGAGATGTTAAACTCATTATTACAGGGAGGTGATCGCTGCCATATGAGTTGTCGATGACATCCCATTTAAAATCACTAAAAACCGACGGTGAAATAAATGACAAATCTAAACAGCTCATAATGCCCAAGGTTGTAGAACAGTATGTGGCTTTTTCTCTGGTTAGAAGACATATATTATCTGTGAGAATAAAATCTTCAATTGTTTGTCCCCGAGAGTCGCAGCGCTCGCTTACCCAAAAAGGGAAGTGAGCGTTAAAATCACCAACTAGCAGATATGGCTTTGGGAGTTCATCCATCAGTGCTTGTGGATCATGAACTGTTAATGTTAAATGTAGAGCAAGATATACGGAACAGATTGTAAATGTTCTTTTAGCTGACGATTCTGACCTCAACGCCTCAAGTTTTCTTTTGATTTTGATTTCTCGAGCAGGGACGCCGCGTTGAAGGACAAGCGCGACGCCTCCTGAGAATCGACTTGCCTGCTCGCGATCAAGTCTTAGTTTTATAATGCTTCAGAATATTTATATGTTGTGGACCTAGATTGGTTTCAGGGAGACACAAGGCTACGGTCAAGAATGGTCCTAAAATATCTGTTCTTTCACTGTAATTTCTCATCATCATCATCATCAGCAGCAGCAGCATTACTACACCCACTGCAGGGCAAAGGCCTCTCCCATGTCCCTCCAATTAACCCTATCCTTTGCCAGCTGCATCCACCCTTTGCCTGCAAACTTCTTAATCTCATCCGCCCACCTAACCTTCTGCCGCCCCCTGCTTCGCTTACTTTCTCTTGGAATCCACTCCGTTACCCTTAAGGACCAGCGGTTATCTTGCCTTCGCATTACATGCCCTGCCCAAGCCCATTTCTTCTTTCTCAACAGGCCTCTAAATTTCCACTGAACTAAAAACAAGCCATGTTTATATTGTAGTGTGTTAACGATATGGGGCTTAGTTATGCTTTGGGCCCGTTATGAGGATTCTGTGTTTTTCCCGCTCAAGAGAACTGTCCTGCCGCTGTAAAGCTGGCGGATGGGTGATTACATCCATCCCCTGGTCAGAGGTGCTGCAGGGCCGCGCAGAAGGCGCGGTTGTGTTAGTTTCCTGTCGGATGCCGACCCAAGGACCGCCGCTCCCTGCTTTGGCAATAACAGGGCAGCTTTCGCTGACCCTGCTGGGGCGTGGATGGCCCTGCCATAGGCTCGGCGGAAGTGGCCTCGGCAGGCGCCTGAGTGTTGTGTTGTCCTATGCTTCAGCGCATCACCTAAGCGAAGTTGAGTTTCGCTGTGAAGGAGAATGTGTTGGTGAGGGCAAATCGCCCCCTCGCTTCATTAAATGAAATGTTTTCTTTGGTCTTTACGGTGATTGTTTCATTTTCCTTTTTCCAGGACGGACACGCCCTGGAGTACGCAGCGTGGATTCTTTCGCAGTTTGCGCCGCGTAGGGCTGCGTAACATTCCTCAGAATGGTGATCCTTTGAAGCGCATTTCGCACAATTTTGCGGCCTGCGGCAACTTTGTGGGCCGCGGTCAAACTTCTGACAATTGAAACATCGGCAGGATTGGGCATGTAGTTTCTGACGTTGACTTTCAAGTATCCAACTTCGATCGTTTCGGGCAAGGTGCCGGTGTTAAATGTGAGGACCATGTGTTTGGTATCTGTCTCTTTGTTATCCTTGCAAATTATGATTCGGTGAACGTCGATTATTCTGGTCGGTGAGCCCTTGAAACATTTCGGCTCCTGTTAAATGTATGAAGTCACATTCTGAGATAACGCTTCGGACTGTGTTAAGGGATCGGTGGTAGGTAGGTAAACTCTTTTATTGCGCCCAAAAACAGGGGACCAGTCAAAGGACCGGTTGCGCTGACTTAGAGGAGGTCGGCGGGGATCCTTAGGGATGCCGCGGCCTCCACCGCGCGCTGGATAAGCCAGCGTTGTTCTGCTGGCTTGGAAGTACACAGGAGAGACTCCCACGTCTCTGGGGTGTTTGCGTTGTCTGTGTTGTAATGTGTACAAGTCCACACCATGTGTATGAGTGTGCCCGGAGTTGAGCAGTGTTTACACATGGGGGCCATCTGTTCCGGAAAAATCCTGCTGTATAAGAGGGGGTGTGGGAAGTTGCCAGTTTGTAGTTTGCGCCATTGGACGGCCTCGCGTCTTGTTAGATCGCGGTGTGCGGGAGGATATGTGCACCTTTGGAGTCGGTAGTGCTGGAGTATGTCCGTGTAAGTGGTGAGTAGAGAAGCGCGTGGGATATTAGTGTCAGCGGAAGCAGGGTGGCTGATCATACTCTCGGCTCGGCAGCTGAGATCTCGAGCGAGAGTGTGTGCCTGGGCGTTTCCGCTGAGCGACTCGTGGGCTGGAGCCCAAAGAAGTAAGCGAGATGTGGAAGAGGGTGCTGTAGAACGTAGAATGTGTAACGCCTGGCAAGAGATACGGCCAGCATCGTAATTGCGAGTAGCCTGTTGAGAGTCACTGATGACGACTTTGGTATTAGGGTCGGCTAGCGCGAGCGCAATGGCAACCTCCTCAGCTGCGGTGACTGTTTCTGCATTGCGAATGCTGCAGGCTGTGTACCAGCTGCGGTGAGGGGCGAGAGGGATCGGTGGGGAGTCACGGAGACAGGGATGTCCGCTATGGAAGCAATGCTTGACAGTTTCCAGCAATGAATGCTCTCGCGCAGTTCAAGGAGTAGGTCACCGTTGGCCATTTTTGATACCTTGTAGCCTGGCCCAAGGTATCTGTTAAGCATTTTTACACAAGAAATGGTGACAGTGTTCGGGCTTGCTTTCGGTCGCATTCACTGTGTATGAAGTAAAGCGTTGATAATACAGGTTTCTTTTTGTAAAAAAAAAAAACATTCGTTCTGCTCTCTATTGAGAGAGCGATCAGGTTCGGAAAGTAGGGGAGCCATAAAAAAAAACTAGTTTTTCGGTCATGGTGCCAGCCACCCACCATAGAGCCCAACTAAGGGACGCGACAGGAACTTGCTAGTAAGCCCTGCCCGTGCCAGCTGTACGCCCTAACTATAACCAAATATGACACAATTCAAACTCAGGGTAAGTGGCCACACAAGATAAACCCTCGCCGCCTATGAAAACTGAAAAACGCTGAGAAGAGAGGAGGAAAAAGGAAAGTTGTAAGGAAGGAGATAGTAACGAAGATAGGAAAGTGAGAGATGAAGGAGAGTACAGGAAAAGGCGACTGCCGATTTCTTCCGGTCGGGTAACGCCAGAGGTGCCGTCTACAGGAAGCTGGGGCCAAAGTTGTTGTGTATTGTGTGTTGGGTTTTATGGCCCATAGGCAGCTAAGGGCATCATGTGCCAGACGCAAGGTACAGAAAATTGTCTTGTGCTGGTTTTTATTCAAAAAATAACAAACCAGTGGTGTGAAGGACCTAAATTTTTATTTCACATCACCTAGTGAAGATAAAGGGCAGAAATATTTTTAAAATCGCTAATAGTAAAAGCTTTAAAGAAGGTCAGGTGACCTCAGCGGCCATCCTTTGCAGGGCAAGGATGTCGAGGGCCCCAACCAATGAAATAGACACCTTAGCCTTCTCGACAGGAGTGAGAAAGTGGCTGTGATGTATCAAGAAAAGTGAGGCGTTCACAGTTTATATAGACAGTCAGCCTCTCGTAAAAAGTTAAAAACATCACAAATGTCCACAATTGCATTATCGCTCAAGACTAGCGCTGGGTTAAACAGAATGCATTGACTATAAAATGACTAAAATACTTTTTCCTTAGTTTTTCTATGTTTGAACATGCGAATAATATACTGTTTAGTGTGAGCTCATCTCGCGTCTTTCACAAACATGTTTGTCTTCTTTTGTAAGTAGTTGTGTGTCAGGTGTGTGTCTGTCCTACGCGAAGACGACCTAAGATTACTTCAGTGAAACGTTCCTGGTGTCTGCATGACTTCCATTCCCCTTGAGTTCATTATCCCACTCTTTCTGCCATTTCTTTATGAATTTGTTATGTATCAACTTCGTGCCCTCTTTAAAAGGCATGTCCACATTATTGATTTCCCCATTTTGAGCTCGTACTGCTGCTGAGTCTGCTCTCTCGTTACCCTCTATGCCGATGTGGCTCGGGACCCAGCAGAACCTTATCGTATGTCCTTGTGTTGTGAAATTTTCTATGTTGTGTATGATGCTGCCTACTAAGGGTTCAATTGCATTTCTTGACTGCAGCGCTGTGCGTAGGCCCAGGGAATCGGTGTATATTATACTGTTTTCGATGTTCTCGGGTACTATTTTGTCCAAAGCCATACAGACTGCATAACATTCGGCAGTAAAGATTGATACATAACTTGGCAATCATACTATTTTTTTCCATTTCCCCTGTACTACGGCACTTCCAACATGCACCGCTGTTTTAGAGCCATCCGTGTCAAACTACATGTAGCTTGAATATTTCTATTTCAAAGCCAAGTATTCTTGTAGTAGGTGTTAATGTGGTGTTTGCTTTTTACGAAACTGTGTTAGCGTGAAGTTGCAAGCAGCGGGAAGGCAGTACCATGGCGGTAATGGATCATGTCACGAGGCAATTTTTGGTAGAGCATCTAGTATTCCCTGTTCATGACGTGCATCTTAAAGGCGCAATAACAAAGGTCTGATTGACTGTGATTTATTCTATCTTCTAGATGTGCACTTGGTAACTATGGGGTAACAAAGGTGTTTGGTAAGGACCTTATTTTCAGTACATATGCACAGGTAAGTATTGTTCTTCTGTTTGCAAGATATGGTTCATTTGTTTCTACATATAGACTGTTTATGGGGTATGTTCCGTATGCACCAGTTGATAGACGGAGACCCAGGTTTTGTATAGGATTCAGTTTTTTGAGGTATGATGGCCTTGCAGATCCATACACAATGCATCCATAGTCCAAAGTGGGCCATACTAAGGAGCGGTAGATCTGTAAAGGGCATAACCTATCGGACCCCCATTGTTTTCGTGAGAGTATATTGAGTATATTTAGCAATCGGGAAGCTTTCTTTTGGTGGGTGTTTACGTGGGGTAAGAATGTGAGCTTTCTGTCAAAAGTTATGCCTAGGAATTTATGCTCTTGTTTTACTGGTAGAACACTGTCATTCAAGTGCAGGGTGGGATCAATCTGTATGCCTCTTTTCAGTGAGAAAAGGACAGCAACTGACGTTTGTGGTGAGAACTTTAATCCATTTTGGTCTGCCAAAGTCGCTAGTTTGTTCAGTGTAAACTGTATCTGTCTTTCGCGTGTTGATAAACTGGAAGATGTGCATGAAATGTGAAGGCCGTCAACATATACGGAGTACATGATGGACTTCGGAATCATTTGCCATATTGAGTTCATTTTTACAATAGAGTATGGCACTTTTAATACACCCATGCGGTACGCCATTTTCTTGGATGATTTTTTTTCGAAAGCGTGCAACCTAGACGTACACGACAGGAACGGTGAGTTTTAAACAATTTAGCATCCTGCCACAGATACCTAGATCTGCGAGGTCACGAAGAATCCCAAACCCCCAGATGGTATCATAAGCTTTATCCAAGTCAAAAAATACTGCCAGGCAATTCTGTTAGTGTATGAATGCTTCACGTACTGTGTTTTCAAGACAGACGAGATGGTCATTTGTACAGCATGCTTTTTAAATCCACATTGGTGGATAATAAAAGTTTGCGCGATTCAAGGATGAACGTTAACCTAATATTTAGCACACTTTAAAAACTTTTAGAAAGACAAATCGTAAGTGCCATTGGCCTGTAACTACCAGCCGAAGTTGGCGGTTTTCCAGATCTCAGGAATGGCACAACCACGGCATTTTTCCACGCACTGGCATTTTTACAGGCTGCCATATTTAACTGAAGAATTTCAGAAGAGCTTCTACAGCATCTTCGGAGAGGTGCGCAAGCATTTTATTATGGATTACATCTGGCCTAGTGCTGTCTGTTTGCCGGCCGAAAGTACTGTACGGATTTCTTGAAGTGTAATTAATTTATTGTAATGTTCATTTGTACTGCCACTGGTCGGCAGCCGTTGTTTTTCAGTTGTGTTCTTGTACAGTAAAAATGATTGTGTGTAGTGTGAAGAGCTCGAAACTGTGGCGAAGTGCTCCCCTAGTTTGTCGGCCTGTTCGCTAATGCTTGTTTGTCTATCCGGAGCTGTTAGGAAAGGAATTGTGAAAGGAGAAAAGCTTCCATTAAGTTTGCGGACTTGCTCCCACATTTGTTTTGATGTAACTGAACTATTTATGTACGATGCGTAGTTTTTCCAACACGTTTTTTCAGCATTGCGACGGATATGTCGTGCTTTTGCTCTCGCCTTTTTAAAATATATGAGGTTTTCGTGTGTGGGGTATCTTCGGAAAGTTCCCCAGGCTTTGTTTTGTTTCTTTTTTGCTTCTCTGCAATCTTGGTTATACCAAAGCTTGTGATTCTGGCTTACTACTCCAGACGACTGCGGAATAGCTAGACGTGCAGCCGCAATGATACATGTTGTAATAATTTCATTCATTTCGTCACTGCTAAGATCATCCGAAAATATTTTCTCCAGACAGGCATTTTCTTGAAATAGTGGCCAGTCCTCCAAGTGCAGCTTCCAACGGCGTAGTTTAGTTCGAATGATGGGTTGTGGCGATGAAAAGTTAATTACTACTAGAAAGTGATCACTTCCGTGTGGGTTATCAATAACATCCCACATAAAATCGGTAAAAACGAATGGAGAGCTAAAAGACAAGTCTATGCAACTCACCTTACCTAACGATGAAGAGCAATATGTGGGTTGCCTGTATTGAGCAAGCAGACGTTGTTGCACAGAATGAAATCTTCCAAAAAGCCGACCTCTAGTGTCTGTTCACTCTCCCAAAACGGAGAGTGCGCATTAGAATCCCCGACTACCAGATATGATGTATCTCCCACCACATCTCACTGTAACACTACAAGATCTGGAGGAGCTTTTTAGGCAGCTACCAGATATGGCTCTGGTAGCTGCCTAAAAAGCTCCTCCAGATCTTGTAGTGTTACAGTGAGATGTGGTGGGAGATATATAGAGCATACGGTAATTGTTTTAAAGCTGAGGGCGGTAATTGCAGCGGCTTCATAATTCATCTGGGGCTTTATTTCAACCGTTGTAACGCCGCTCTGAACTACAACAGCAACGCCTTCTGAGAGCTTATTTCCCTGCTCACAGTCACGGCGAAAGACTTTATACTTCTTAAAAATATTTTTATGAGAAGGTCCCAAGTTGGTCTCCTACAGACACAGTCCTACAGGAGATAGAGAATTTAAGATATCGGTTGTTTAACTATAGTTATATAGAATTCCACGGCAGTTTCATTGGATAAGGAACGCCATGATGATTTTTTTTTTGCGGGGGGGGGGGTGGGGAGGGAGGGGATTGTATAGAGACCTTAGGTACCTCCTTTTTTGAGGGCCTGTTATTAAGGTTTTTCTTTTCTTTTCTGCGATAAAGAGAGTTCCGCCTCCGCAGCGGCGGAGGTGAGCTCTGACTTGTGTCCATCGCCTCACTCGAGGCATTGGAGGTAGAAACCTTGCGGCCTGCCGATATGGTGGCCGGCGGGCCCTTTTTCGGTGGTGACGTAGCAGCTTTCGCTCTATCTGCCGCAGTCTCGGATGGCCCTGCCTCAGCCTCACTTTGTGTGAGCCGGGCAGGTGCCTGAGACCGGTGTGATGCGCCGCGCCCGCGCACCTCATCGGCGAAGTTTGCGTGGAGTGTGAAGGAGAAAGTTCCATGTGACTTTGCATAACGCCTTCTTGCCTCTTTAAATGTGGTATTATATTTTGTATTTATTCTAATTATTTTCTTTTCTTTCTTCCAGGCACGAGACGACCTTGATTAGGCAGCGTGGTCGCCTTGGCAGTTTGCACAGCGTGCCGCAGCGTCGCAGCCTTCTGAATGGTGGTCATTTTAGGCACATTTAGCAAAGGTGCTACGGCCGCGGAAGCTTTGTGAGCCGTTACCGAACTTCTGGCATTTGAAACAGCATCTAGGGTTGGGCATATACGGGCGAACGGAGATCTTTGCATACCTTACCTCGTTTGACTCCGGTAGGGTGCAAGAGGCAAGCGTCAGGACCAGGTGTTTTTTTAGAAATTCTTTGTTGTCTTTAGCGAATTTTAATTATATGGAGGTTGGTTACATTTTGCGGAGAGAGTCCTTCACGCATCTCTTCCTCTGTTAGGTGCAGAAAGTCATTGTCTGAGATGACACCGCGTACTGTGTTCAATGATCTGTCTGGTGTTACAGAGATAGGGATATCGCCAAAAGTTTCAATGTTACAAAGCTTTGATATTTGAGTAATGTCGAGCAGTTCGAGCAGGAGTTCACCACTAGCCAACTTTGTGAATTCGTACTGAGGGCCCAAAGAATCTGTAAGAACTCTTGAAACAAGAGACAGGGATATTTGTCTGGCTGGCTGTTTTCTCACCGTGGACGATGTGGTACTACGTAAAAGTCTTTTTTTTTTGCTCAAAAACTGGGATGTGACATCGTTCCGAACCCTTTACAGAGGGCGATCATTATAAGCAGGAAGGAAGCCATAAAAAATTTTCTTCTTCGGCCATGGTGCCAGCCACCCATCATGGAGCCCAACAAGGGGACGGGACAGGAACTTTAAAACAGGCCATGCCCACGCCAGCTGTACACCACTGCTATAACCAAATATGACGCAACTCAGGGTGGTTGGCCACACAAGGTTAATCTTGGCCGCCTGGAAAAAAGGAAAAACCAAGGAAGGAGGAGGAGACAGGAGAGCTGTAAGAAAGAGATAGGAAAGTGAAAGATGGACGGAAGGACAGTAAAAGGCGACTACCGATTTCCCCCGGTCGGGTTAGGCCGGAGGTGCCGTCTACAGGAAGCTAGCTGGGGCCAAAGTGGTGTGTTGCCTCCGCAAGGGTCTTTAAAGGTCCAAACGCACGGCATCGGCTCAACCACCAGGATCCCCTTTTCCTCGGACACGGCGATGCCACGCACAGCGAAGCGCAGGTGCTTGGGTCCGTGGTGACGCACTGTTCACCATCATCCCCATGCGAGGATGTCCCTGCGGATGCTCGGTAACCCGTGGTGTCGCCACTCACCAACACCTGCAAGCTGCAGACGCCCCCCTGCGGGTTTGGGACCAAAGTGGTGTGTTGCCTCCACAGAGGGGCCTTAAAGGTCGAAACGGTCGGCATCGCATCAACCCCCAAGAAACCCTTTTCCCCGGACACGGCGATGCCAGGCACAGCTAGACGCGGATGCTCGGGTCCGTGGTGATGCACTGTTCACGATCATCCCCCCGCGGGGATGTCCCTCCAGATGCTCGGCAACACGTGGTGTCGCCACTCACCAACGCCTGCAAGCTGCAGACGCGCCCCTGCGGGGTGGAGGCCAAAGTGGTGCGTTGCCTCCGCCGAGGGGCCTTAATGGTCCAAACAATCGGCATCGGCTAAACCACCAGGAACCCCTTTTCCCCGGACAGGGCGATGCCACGCACAGCCAGGTGCGGGTACTCGGGTCTGTGGTGATGCACTGTTCACCATCATCCCCCTGCGGGGATGTCGATCCCTGCGGATGGTCGGGAACCCGTGGTGTCGCCACTCACCAACACCTTCAAGCTGCAGACGCCCCCCTGCGGGGTTGGGGCCAAAGTGGTGTGTTGCCTCCACCGAGAGGCCTTAATGGTTCAAACGCTCGGCATCGGCTCAACCACCAGGAACCCCTTTTGCCTGGACACGGCGATGCCACGCACAGCTAGGCGTGGGTGCTCGCGTCCGTGGTGATGCACTGTTCACCATCATCCCCCTGCGGGGATGTTCCTGCGGATGCTCGGGAATACGCGGTGTCGCCACTCACCAACACCTGCAAGCTGCAGACGCCCCCCTGCGGGTTTGGGGCCAAAGTGGTGTGTTGCCTCCACAGAGGGGCCTTAAAGGTCGAAACGCTCGGCATCGCCTCAACCGCCAGGAAACCCTTTTCCCCGGACAAGGCGATGCCACGCACAGCTAGGCGCGGGTGCTCGGGTCCGTGGTGTTGCATTGTTCACCATCATCCCCCCGCGGGGATGTCCCTGCGGATGCTCGGGAACCAGTGGTGTCGCCACTCACATACACCTGTAAGCCGCAGACACCCATCTGCGGGATTGGGGCCAAAGTGGTGTGTTGCCTCCACAGACGGGCCTTAAAGGTCGTAACGCTCGGCATCGCCTCAACCGCCAGGAAACCCTTTTCCCCGGACACGGCGATGCCACGCACAGCTAGGCGCGGGTGCTCGGGTCCGTGGTGATGCATTGTTCACCATCATCCTCTTGCGGGGATGTCCCTGCAGATGCTCGGGAACCCGTGGTGTCGCCGCTCACCAACACCTGCAAGTTGCAGACGCCTCCTTGCGAGGTTGGGGCCAAAGTGGTGTGTTGCCTCCGCCGAGCGGCTTTAATGGTCCAAACAGTCGGCATCGGCTCAACCACCAGGAACCCCCTTTCCCCTGACACAGCGATGCCAGGCACAGCTAGGCGCGGGTGCTCGGGTCCGTGGTGATGCACAGTTCACCATCATCCCCTTGCGGGGATGTCCCTGCGGATGCTCGGGAACCCGTGATGTCGCCACTCACCAACGCCTGCAAGCTGCAGACGCCCCCCTGCGGGTGGATTCGTTATTTTATCTAGGCTATTGTTGTGTTCATATTAACCTCCTGTTAAGACAGCTGCCTGGTTGGCCAAGCCGTAAAACTGTACAACCGACTAGCCCCCATTGCTGTGTCACAGGCGACAGATGCTGGTACTTGTCGACATACAAAAACCTAGGTATTTTTTTGCTTTTTTTCGAGCCACCAGATAATGCGGATGGCGCTGTAGGCAGCCAGGTCATGATCTACTGAGAGTATATGAAGTTTCATCTCCCTGAGGCTTAGTATACAAGACCGCTGTGCGTCTTTGTCGAATGACTGATAAATTAAGTGAGATAGACGTAGAGCGCTGTTCGTTACACTTGAAAGCACATATGAAGCCTCCGGGAATCCTTGTATTTTAAGATATCCTTCAGGAGCTATGCGACACTGCTTATAATTAAGAAATGTTTGGCACTATTGCTGAGGTATTCATTTGTACCCGGTGAACACGAATATACACAAATGGGAGTAAAATGGATGTAAGCTGCCCTCTAGCGCACATCATTTTACAGAAGAGTGTGCGCTAGAGGGTAGCATACCCTCTTTTTACTCCTTTCTGTTTCGAGTGTATGCATGAGGAATTTCTAAAATTTATGCACAGATACTGACACAGTGGTCTGCATGGGCAGCAGAGGAGCCGTAAAGCTACATGCTTACCTTCCTGATGTCAAGGTTCTCGCCATTGTCAAGTATCTTCATTCCATTGCCGACGTGGAAGCACATCGTCAAGTTCACAATGATCCACACCGGCTGTAAACGGCCCATCGTAACAGAAGAAAGATTTCTACGTAGAACAGTATGTGTACAGTCAGCCGTTTACCGACGACCTTCGTATGCTGCCTCGAAGCAGTATCAGCCCTTATATAAGGGGGTGACAAATGTTCGATGTGCAGTCGATGTCGAGCACTGAATTCATTCGGGACATTATTCTTTTTTCATTGCCGCCAATCAGAATTATTGTTCATGTACTGTCGCTTGTATATCGGCAACACTGTGCTCTTGCGTTCTAAACGTTTTTTTTTATTTTCCTACTGTGGCAGCTACGACTTCTGAAGTTACGTGCTGTGCCCTTGGCTTCGTGTTTTGAACTTGCGCAAGCCGCAAGAAAGAAAACAGAAAATGACTTATTCCTGGAGTTGTGCGATTCTTCTAATTTTTTCAACTGTCGCATGTAAAATGAGAAAGGGGGGTTGTTCAGAAATAAGTGCAGAGAGTGAGTTATGATTTTCTGGCCCACTGCTCTGCTCTAGAGAAAGGGAAAAAGTGAAGATGAGTGAGTATCGTGGGTGATAACACGAGTAGAAGAGAAGCGGAGTGCATCCACACTGACCACTAATGTTACGAATTCAAGGCGCGAGTCGAGTTCCCTGATTTACGGGCAACAAAGTATTGCCCTAACTGCCTGCACAAGCCTCGAATTTTTAACATCGAATGCAATGTCGTCCGTTTCGATCAGGGTTCTCACAGCACAGGACTTTCCGGAAACTTCGCGTGCTTGCAAAGCTTCCTGGAATTAAAGAATAACTAAGGAAATAATGCCGATTAAACCCGTGTAAATGCCGGTAGTCGCCTGTATATGGTTTTTCAAATGTTGTATTTGCTTTAAATGCTTCTACCACGCACGCGTGGCTGACGGTTGAGCTTTTGTGCCACGTAGGAACATGGTCGAACGGTGGCGGTGGAAACTGAGCGAGAACCCTCTTATGCTACCTACAGCATCAACTGTAGCTTAAGAGGGTTCTCGCATAGATTCCGCCCTCGCCGTTCGACCATGTTCCTACGTGGCACTCATGGTAGTAATAGAGGACGTGCTGCGTCCGCCGCAATGGACGAGGATGGCGCTGGTGAACACTCTTAAGCTTGGTTTATGCGCAAAACATAAATACCCACGAAAGCAGCAGAATACACAGCCTTCGCCGTAGCTCAGTTGGCAGAGCACCGGAGGCATGTAGCTGTTTTTACTTCTGGTTTTACTAATCTACCATTGATAAAAACTACAAAATTTAAAAAGAAAAAGACATCCCCCTTTGCTCCTTGCTTCCAGTGACTGCTGTGTTCTGTCATGTATACCTATGGTATTAGTCACGCAGTCTACACAACTTTCCTAGCGTGAGCTCCACCCCCTCGTTTTGGTCAACTATGATACGAGGGAAAGTCCACGTGCGAAAGTTTGCATGAGGCTCCCGAAAAATCCCGCCTATTGCATGGAACACTGTAACCCGCGCACGTCTTAAGTGTATGTAACGGCAAGCGTGACGACGATCGAAGCGCCCCGGTCGCGAGGTGAAAAAATAGTCTGCCCGCGTAGTTTCGGTTTCTAAACTCCGCCGCAAGTCAGCGGCGACCGCAGCTGTCGGCGCACGCATTCGTTGGTCGTCCGTACCTATTCTGAACCCAGCTCCACGCCACTTTCGGGCGCCGACTAAGATGTCGCTGATGATTGCTTTTTATCATTTTAAAAGCAAAAAGCATTTTTAACATGTGCGGTAGCCTTGCTTACGTCCGCTTTGTTCTACTAGCACGCCGAAACTGCGCGCTCATGACGAACTTCTGTGTTTGTGCCATGAAGGCCCCTGAAAAGGCCTCACCACATTTTCGTATTTTCGGCAGTTTGTTCCTTCTTGTTTTTCGGGAATACGGAAGTATTTTATAATCTCGCCTTAAGATATTTCGGTCATTTCCTCCGGTTCTATGAATTGCAAAATGATGTGGTTTTACTAGCCACCTACTTTATTTTTAGCTGGCAGTCACGTGTCGACTGTAGATTTAATTTGTTACTTAATTTGAAAGACCACATCACAGGTTGCATGCTGTTATCCAGTCTAATCAACTTGTCATACCCGACAATTTCCACATGCAAAATTCCACATGCAAGCACCAAATCACTTGGACTCCTGGGCACGAGGGGCTCGAGGGAAACGAGGCCGCGGAAAGTCCAGCTCGAGGATATAGTAACCGAGCGACTAACCACCCCGACCTCAGCCCTCTCCCCTCTACGTACGGCGAGCGCCTCCTCCTTCTCCGAACACAAAGACAAGTCTATCCCCCACCACACCGTAAGCTAACGGCGGCAGAGGCGAGGGAATGGCGACAACTACAGACGAACACCTTTCCTAACCTACACAAGTACCACATCATCTTTCCCGACAGATATGACAGCATCTGCCCCTGGTGTGGCGGAATTCCAACAACATATCATGTAACATGGGGCTGCTCCGGTCCCAAGCCCCCCGAACTAGACAAACATCACTCCGAGGAATAGTGGGAGTCTGCACTGCTCAGCTCTGACTTGGCGACGCAGCGAAAGCTGATACCCCAAGCAAGAGCAACTGCGGTGAACATTGGGGTCCTGAAATAAGGACTCCACCCAAAATCTGTATTTTCGCCTCTCTATCCTACCTTTTTGGAATAAATGTTTTCTACTACTACTACTACTCATCGCATACATTCCCCACAGTTTTGCCGCCATCGTAGATCTCATCCATGACGGAACACCAGTTTAAGGTGCGGTGCCCAGCAGTCGCGTCATCGACATTTTGGTTCATTGATACCCAAGACATGCTTGAAATGGAACTATCTCCGTTTACACAGTGTACAAAGCGAATTCCAACTTGTCCAACAAGATAAACGTAATAATTGAGAAATAAGTGTCAAACACAAAATTAATAAACTATTAATAAAAACAAAAATTAATATTTAATCTCCCCTCCATCTGCAGTGCTTCGGTCCTGATAGCAAATAAAGATATGTTAATTCATCCGATACTCGAAGCGCATGTGTCGTGTACTTTTCGAGTCCGCCTCCGACAAGAGCACCTCCGGATGCCATTGGCTACCATCTTCAGTCGTCAACAAAAGGCTCCTTCAACCGTAAAGCTAACGTTCTCAACGAACTCGGGACATAGTGTTCGGCATTCTTGATCTAGATTATATTTGCTTGCGGAGCAAAGCAATCCTTGATACCTCAGAAGAAGTACTATTTTCTAACACCCCAAGGCATTAACATCAATTTTCACCTTTAGTGGTGGCTCAGTACTTAATAAGTTCAGTTACTAAGCCCGGAAGTCACAGGTTCCATCGAGGCAGTGGGACCCACTATTTCGTTGTAGGCCAAACGAAAAACCATCGTGCGTTTTCTCATGTTAGTGCAGGTTTAATGAGCCAATGTGGTCGAAATTAAACCTGAGTTTACTACAGGGGCAAGTAAATCCTTGTCCACATGCAGCCCGAGGGTATTGAACTCCGCATTACATTAGTACTACTAATGCCTACATTCAGCTACACACATTATGCCCTTAACGCAACCTGAATTCTATTTGGTTGCCTCCCGTTTGCCTTAACAGACAGTAGCGGGCGAGATGGCGATCTTGGGCCACCATCTTTGCCTTTCTTGTTGGATGCTGTTGGTTTTCCTTCGCTTTTTCATAGACTTTCGTTTATTTACTGCTGTTTCCATCGCCATTTTCTGATGAGCAAGTGGAAATTCAGGAATCGTGCCATCGTGGTAGCTTTTAGTAATACTTCCATAATGCATGCGAGGTTCTCGTGAAGTGCATAGCTCTTGCCAACAAGAAGTGCCAGAGAACGAACAAAGTGATTTTATTTTGCCATGCTTCCCGTGGCTTACACGGGCATACGTATGTCAGCATCAGTTTATTGAGTGTTCATTGTTTAAGACCATGACAAGCGTTCAGTAGAATGTCACATGCGCATTTAGTTGCCACGCACATTTTACGCAGGAGCTAAATGTCATACATCGAGATAACGAACTCAGCCAACATTAGCTGTCATAACAGCTTACCCGAAAAGCCATGAAACCATCCACTGAAAAAAAAAACTTTAGAAGACAACCTCTGCTATACAACGAAAGAGAAAGAGGAGCTAAATGCTATACATCGAGATAGTTCACTCAGGCAACATTAGCTGTCATCGCAGCTTACCCGACAAGCGATGAAACCCTCCACTGAAAAAAAAAAACAATTCGGAGAGGAAAACCTCTGCTGTACAACGAGAGTGTATTGTGGAAAAATGATGTGTGTTAAAACTGTCATCGTCAGCGGATTCAACGGCTTACTGTGCTGTCATTACATGCAGCCGAAGGCGTTTCATAAATACCAATATTCATGAACATCCATAAGCAATTCTGCAAAATACAGCAACACTTCGATGAAAGATACAGCTACACTTCGATGAGATATGAAAACGTCAGGATCGTTGAAGTTTATGAGCGGCTACAAATTCCTCGCTGCGACAATGACGTTTTTGTTGACCTTTCCGAAACCGAAGACAAAGTGACTGAACTTGTGCAAGAGTGCTTCGCCTCAGACGCCTATTGAGAACGGTATGCTGTTGCAGCATTAGCTGTACACTGGAAAGAAAGCAGGAATTTTCATGTTAATATGGCGAAAAAATAACGTCTTATCCGCCTGTCCTAAAGCCAGTTTGAATGGCCATAGAGCCGAGGGCCTTCTAAATTCTAAATCGCCATCGAACTCGAAGAAGTTCTGTCGCTGCTACACGGAATCTCAATGGCCATTGAAATGGTTCTTGTGTCTTACGCCGAACTTGTGTGGCGCTACAATCGCTACTTTAGATTTGCCGCAAATAAAAGTACTTATAAATCTATGCTAAACGCTGAAATACACTTATTTGGACTCCCCGCAGATATTTAGTTTTTATTGAAGGGCAGTTGCGTTGTCATGAAAGACACTGCCTTTTGCAGCATTTGCTGTCGCAGTTTTGTAGCGCTCTGGCAACGCTGATACAGATGGCGTTTCCGTCTTCTGCGATGGAGAGTATAAAATGAATGCGCTTTAAACCAGACTGATACAATTTAAAAGTTATTGTTCAGACTGCTTGCATTAAAGTTTAGTAGAATAATATTTGTTTCATGCTATCGTACCGTGAATGTGTCGTGTACAAAAGTGTGCTTGGCGGCACTCGAAGCAACGCTAGCAACCTTGGGCAGCGCTCAAAGGCCCTTGAAATCTCGATAGACTTCCGCGCTCCTCCGTTGATTCGGTAGACTATTGACTCGATGACCATTGAAATTGCCCCTGTAGCAGCGCTCGATCACCTTTGAGTCGATAGGCTATCGGTCCAAGGGCCTTCGAAATGCCCTTGTGGCAAGGGTATTAGTAAAGCGACTCATCTCGATAAGCAGCATACCATCTGCACACACGAACCACAAAGAAACCATGCACACTTCTCATGGATGCTAAATGCATACTGCAGCCATATGTTGAGCATATTCCGAAGGCTGAGCATTTTGCAAGAAGACACGCGTTTGTGGGAGTCAGCTCAATCTCAAACCCCACCCCCGCCAGATGGGAATCCGTGCTCTCCGGACCGGACCTTGATGACCGGTGCAAGCTTGTAGACAGGGCGACATGACAGCAAGTTCTGTAGGAGCCCTAGACTGCGAGTCCTTCCCGGAACGGGCAAACTTCTTATTGAAGAAAAATAATTGTTTTTCATGATCATCACTATCTGCTACTGCTGAACTGTGGCAAATCTAGGCTGCTAGATGTCGGTGCATGACGTTGTCATGTTCCTTTACAGCAACGGTTTGCCTTCATTTCACTTATTTTTCCCTTTAATTCCCCTTCCTTGAAAGGAAGGTACTGTCGTAGGCATCCATCCATGAAGAGGAATGTTAATGAAATCGCTAAACAAGGCACAGGAAAGAGAACAAAAATATACTTAGTAGCTTAGTAACCCCTGCTCAGCACAACGCTGCTGTTATAGACAACGAAGGCTAGTTCGGTTTAAATTGCACGCAATTTACCCTCTCTTTTCTTATTCCATGACGGTACTGCGGAACAAATAGTCGACCAGTCTGTATGCCGGAAGCATCCAACTATTTCACAGATAACTATAGCAGGCTGTCTTACTATTCGGTGGATGCTTGCAAGACAAAAGTTGACCCTAATGCATGTGTTGCTGCGGTTAGCATTTCCGAGAGAAAAAAAAAAGCCGTCAAGATTTTGCTTACACAGCCATACCACGATCGTGTTTTTTTTCTACGCTGAGCACATCTCCTAACGTAGAACTTCTGAGACCCCTTTTTACTTGTTAAAGAAGAAATTTCCGCCAGTTAGGGTTGATTAATTGGTAGTGACATATTAACTAGCGGAAAAAAACCAGGGACAGCTTAGAGAAAACGGCGGGACACACGTTAGCCATGTGTCCCGCCGGTTACTTTTCTCTGTGCGTTGTTTTTTTTCGCGCTAGTTACTACGTCGCAGAAATTTTATTGAGCACTCTAGGAGTCCGAATGGAAGCAGGGCTTCAATGACAAGTTTGTACAAAATTAATGCAAAAATTCTAAACATTTGTTGAATAGCCTGGAGTCGGAAGCAGTTTTTCATATAGTGAAATCGGTTGTAATTTTGCTAAAAGACAGCCCAGCGGAGAAGAATTAACATTTTACGATATCCAGCGCACTGTGTTAAGTTGAGAGAAAGTACAGCTGTCAAGGCGATTAAGTTATGGCAGACACAGACCCTGATAGAGCAGTTTGAAATATTGTGGAAAGTGTTGGTGTGCACTTAGCTGTCACTCCTAAGGTGTGAAGAGCGCATTACTAAAATCTTTCAAAAGAAACTTATTCTTACAGTGCTATTTTAGGATGTCGAGCTTTCGGGGACGAACAACTATGAATCTAAGCACGGTGACTGAAGATACACGGGGGAGAATAGCAGGCCTAAATTTGAAACAGTGAAGTCGATCTGTGTGGATTCAAAGGAAAGGATGCAGGTATGGTATTCTATACATTCACTCAATAAGACGTAGGCTTGCGCTGAACGTATGGTGTTCCGTAAACAGTGTTCACGATGAGACTTCTCGGATTAAAAATAAATATAACGATGAGCAATGCGCAACGGACGTTTGACCAGTTTGAGAGAAACCGTGAGGGTAATGGTCACCGTTACACGTGCTAACTGCCTAAAATCAATTGAAGACATGAAGAGGGAACGGAAGAAACTAGTCAGGCAAAAGCCCATCAAAGTTAGCCGTAAGAGGGAGAGTAGAGAGTGTGTGTTGTGTTGGGCTTTATGACACATAGGTGGCTGAGACCATCATGCGCCAAACGCAAGGTATAGAAAATTGTGCCGGATTTTATATGACAAAAATGAAACGGTGGTGTAAAAGACTTAAAATGTTATTTCGTACCATCTAGTAAAGGTAAAGGGCAGAATTTGTTTTTTTTTAAATGGCTAATGGTAAAAGTTCAAACAAGGTCAGGTAACCTGAGCGGACATCCTCTGCAGAGGAAGGATGTCGAGGCCTAACAGAGTATACTGAGGGGTCAGTTGGTCATGCATATTCAAAACAAAAAACGTAGCATATGGACGGGACGAAGAAGGGCGAAGACAGGATGGTTGCTACACTTACAACTGAATAGAATGAAATGCGACAGTAAACCACACCCCTTCCCAGAGCAACAACACGCATGCGCATAACATAAATCAAGGTAAAAACAAACTGATAATCTTAAAACGTGTGGAAAAAGATAAAAGGAGAAGAAAAGAGAAAGAGCGATAGATAATAAAAGGTGCTAAGAAATCTCAAGAGCGTTTTAAAAACTTCAATTCCTTCTCCATCAGATACACAGATGGGGTACTAATGCACGTGGCTTCACTACATTTCGAAATTTCCTCGGCTTCCAAGATTTCCCTAGCCAATTAGGTTTTACCACGCCCTACAATCTTAGTACGATTAAGCAGGGGAAAACAACCATTGCACTTCTTGCAACGCACTGGTACGTGTTCCCCAATTTGTTGGCGAAGTGAAGAGGCATGTTTACCTAGCCTCACGTTTATACACCTGCCCGTCTGCGCAACGTACACAGACCCACAAAGGAGAGGGAACTGATAAACAATATCTGTTGCGCATGAGACGTACGGTTTTCTGTGTTTTGTGCCACAACCTGGTTCTCTTTCCCTCTCTTGATCTGCTAAAGCTCAAAGCATTGCCAGCTTGAGGGGCGTAGAAAACACGACGTCAACCCCAAATTATGCTGCCACTCTCATCAAGTTGTGGGAGAGCCTGTGTACATATGGCGTAACCTCAAACTTCCTATTCCTTTGGTCACCTGGTGTGATATGTCGTAACAGGAGCTCTTGTTTTTCTTTTAGCAGTTTCTTTCTGAGAGCCTCTTCAACTGCCACGAGAACATCGGCAGGGAAGCCTGCTTCCTTAAGTCTCTAAGAGGGGCGAGGCGTCTGGCAGCTATGGGTAAGCTCAGCACTCTCCTCAGCAATGAGGAGGTGCGGAGGTTACCTTGAATATGAAATCTCTCTTAAAAAAACCTGCATCAGTTAAAAATTTAAAAACTATCCAATGAGAACATGCGGTGATCACCTAAAAATAATGAAGGGTGCATTGGTATTTTAAATGTGTAAATTTCAGGAAAGTGCTGTCGTAATTGCATATCCAGGCTGGGGCATATGATTAATGTGTGAACAAGTGAGATGTGGACTGCACATCTCAGGCATTGTGGTGCCGGAGTATACTGTAAAAGATGCGAGTGTGCGATGTATGTATGTCCTATCCTCAGTCTGCAGAGAGCAACTTCTTTGAATCTATTTTGTTTTTCTGTGGCATACCTCCCAATCCGTGGTTTTATTTTGTGAAATTTGTTGTCTGTTTGTTCATCCCAATCCTGCTGCCACTCTTTGCGGAGTGCAGTTATAATATATAGCCTGAGGTCCTGGTGTGTAAGTTGTTTGATATCCCTCCTGCTCAGTTCGGCACCAGATGCTGCAAGCCTGTCAGCTTCTTCATGTCCATGTATTCCACAGTGACCTGGTTTACCAGCATACTGTAACTTTAAGCTTCAATGTGCGTGCAGACATAAAGCATTTCAAGAGGGAACTCATTCCAGGGTTCTGACAGGGTTTCCCAGAAGACAGGGCCATAATCACAGTTAAGGAATGTCAGTATGTAACCGAGCTGGGGACTTTCTTTCCCAGGATGAATCTAACAGTCAACAGAAAACCATGGCATTCCGCAGTAAATATGCTTGTGTGTCTATTCATTGTTTTTATCTCAGAAAATTGACAACAGTGCACTGCACATGAAACTGAGGATGTATTTGAGGCATCAGTGTAAAACTCTGTGCACTGATATTTTGCTTGTCCCTGTTTTATGCCAATTGGTGACCCATTCTTACCAACCTCACGAAAAGATGTGTCGCAGTCAATTGGATACACTTGCCAGGGAGCAATTATGTATTTAGAAAAAGTTACCAAAATGTTGGAGACAGGTATGTCCATGCCTTGAACAAGTGTGGCGACTCTAATGGATAAAGGTGGGGTTTCAGGCGGTCGGTTTGAAAAGAGCAGTTAACTGGTTGGGTTTCGCAAAAGCGCGTTGCATGGATGGTCAGCATGAGATAATACCTTCGCAGCGTACGTTATACTTATGTATTTCCGTCGTCGTTCAAGTGACCATCGCTCCGCCTCAACGTACAAGCTGGCAAGTGGGCTTGTACGGAAAGCACCAGTAGCCAACCGCAGACCCAGGTGGTACACAGCGTCGAGCATTTTTAAGGTGCTTTTTCGCGCTGACTCGTACACTACTGAACCGTAGTCTATACGTGATAGAACTACACTATTTAGAAGACTCAGCAGGCAGCCTCGATCTGTACCCCAAGACTCGTGGGACAGGATTTTTAAAAGTTAGTTATATTGATTTTAATGGCGCAAAAGCAACTATGGCTATGATGCGCCAAACACAAGCTTAGGTTTTTGTTAAATGTTACACTTTTTATACCTAGAGTTTGTTTAAAACATTGGCTTCATTAAGAAACTTAAAAATACTTGAAAGATCAACCAGTGCTTGATCACCTAAAAGCAACTTGGGGTGCAATGGGATGTATTCATTGTAGAGTGTTATAAAATATTTTTTTTTCTCAGTTGTTCCAGTTTTCTACATGAAATTAAAATGTGGTTTACAGTGAGTACATCGCTGCACATTTCGCAGAGAGGTTTGTCTTGTTTTGTCAGTAAAAAGTTGTGTGTAAGGTGTGTGTGCCCAATTTGTAGCCGACATAAAATAACTTCAGTGAAACGTTCTTGATGTCTACATGATTTCCATTCTCCTAAAACGGGTTTTATAGAATGCAGTTTGCTGTTTGCCTGTTCTTCCCATGCAGCCTGCCACTTAATTCTGAGTTTACTGTGCACTAATTTCAAAAAATCCCTGTGTGGTATGTTATCTTGTTTTATTTCATCAATTCGAGCTTGTGCTGCGCATGCATCTGCTCTCATTACCGACAATTCCAACATGGCTGGGCACCCAGCAGAATATAATGTTATGTTTTTGTTTTTTTATTTTAATTATGTTATGTATGATGTTTCCTATAATGGGTTCAGCAGCGTTTCTACAGTGCAGCGCTTTGAGCATACTCAGTGAATCGGTGTAAATGACGCTATTTTTAATGTTTTCTTTTACTATTTGGTCTACGGCTACAAAGACTGCATAACTCTCGGCAGTAAAAACCGATGCATACTGTGGCAGTCGTATCATTTTTTCATTTTTTTCTTGAATTACTGCACTTCCAACGTGACTCTGTTTTTGACCCATCAGTGTAAAATTCAGTGAAGGTGTCATATTTCCCTTGCAGTTCAAAGAATTCTTGTAGTATGAGCTGATGTGGCATTTCCTTTTTATGTAAGTGTGTCAGTGTGAAGTCGCACACTGAAGGCAGGCTGTACCATGGTGGTAAATTTTCATATTTTTGTGCAATATTCGGCAGGGCATCCAGTACTCCTAACTCTTCACATTTATCTTCAAAGCGCATTATTAGTGGCCGGATCGATTGTGGTTTATTGTTGAATAATCTTTTGGATGGGCACTTGGTAACAATGGGATGGCAGAGATGTTTAGGAAGAGAACGGGTTTTTAGGACGTATGCGCATGTCAGTGTGACTCTTCTATCCTCTAGTGCAGGCTCATTAGCTTCAATGTAAAGACTGTTTACCGGGGATGTTCTATATGCTCCAGTTGATAGTCGCAGACCAAGATTATGAACAGGGTCCAGTCGTTTCAAGTAGGATGCTCTTGCTGAACCGTATACTATGCACCCATAGTCCAGCTTGGAGCGTACCAGAGAGCGATAGATGTGTAATAGGCATGTTCTGTCGGACCCCCACCGTTGAAAATTAAAATGTCTACTCAATTTAAGCGCGAAGCAGAGTTTCAGATGTCACATGGTACGCTTCAGCCGCTTAATGTCCAAAGGCCTAATGGTTACATTTGAAACAATCTTTTATTTTGTGTGTGCAGTTCGCATAGCTGCAAAGCTTGGTTCAGAGAACGAATAAGAGTATGCATTCTAGCAGAAATTTAAGAGCTGTAGCTGGCTTTGGTAAGACGTGTAAGTGCACAGGACAGGTTATAAGCTATCTGGTTGCGTAACTGAATGGATATCACCGATAGAAACGTGGCTTCAAGAGTAATAGTATCAGGTGGAGGGTTGAGGCTGGAAAAGTTCGGGGAAAACCACAACCACTAACCTCTGATGCTAGCAGTAAGGTTGATTTAAAGTTGACTGCGATGAAGATTGAATGCAACTGGGATGGTTGCTTCTCTCAGATTGCACAGATGAGAACAGAGAAGAATACAGGTATGAGAACATAAGTGCTGCTATCTATATACAAGAACATATTACGTAGGATCACTATGCTACTGTCCGCACATGTATTCTCTTTCTACTGTGAGCGTACCATGATTTGGAACTAGCGTGTTTAGCGTTCTGTTTCGTCATGTGTTTCTGGTTCTACTTAAGGCCTATATGTGAAGCATTCCTAAGCACTTTTTTATAGAGAGTTTTCGTCGCTGCTATTAAAGAAGCAGTGGGAAGTTTGTTAGACAGACGCGACGCCGTATACTTCTCTTGCGGTGCAAACATTCACTACTACAAGACACCGACCAGCAGGCAATTTCACGTCAACTGAAAGTGAGACATTCTTAAGATAATGCCTTGGCGTAGACAAGACTCCATGCCGAAACGTTGGCTAAGCACACTGAAGCTCTCCACCTCTCTCTCGTTCATTTTATTTTTGTGAAAAACAATTCTGTTACCCAGTAAAAATTTTTAATAAAAGTACATTCGTTTTTCTGACACATCATCGCGCTGGAAAACACCAAACTTACCGTTCTGATATCAAGATTTCCGCCATTGTCTTGTATTTTATTCCCAGTTGCTATGTGAAAGCACAGCATTATGTGCACAGAGATGCGCAGCGTCTGCGAGCGGATCATCGTACACAAGAACGACTTCTTCATGAAGCGTAGTCTGTGGTTCGGAGGCGCCTCTTTTTATGCGTCCTCGCTGCAGCAGACAATTCTATGGAAGCGCCTGGCTGTTAGCGCGTGCTATTGCATCAGTATGGTCCATTTTATTGTTGGCGCATAAAACTTTTCTCTCACTGTAATCAGTCTCAATTACAGAACAAATTCTGCAGATAATAGAGCTCGATTATCCACATCATAACAGGTGTTAGTGCTTCCGAAGGTCATTCAGTTCGTTAAAACGATTTCTTCACTCCGATAACGCCTAACAACCTGAGGAAACAAATTATCCAGTCACTTAATTATGATACAGATGTCGCTGAAATATGGTCCGGTTACCCAATATGCATTGCATTATGCCGAATTATTTCACATGAAAGCTCGTCAAGTTTTCGACACGCATTATTTCGCAGAAAATGTTATTACTTCCCCCGTCCTCAAAATTGACTTTGTTGGCGCAAACAAAGAGCATATCTAAAAACGCGAAGGTATTGCGAAATCTTTGCTTTGTTGACAAAGGTTTATATAAGCATTTATTTATAAATATTTTCTTATTAAAACTCACTGGGGGAAATGACAAACATAAACGACAAGACAAGTTGTTGGGCGAGTTGGGAACGGTATTCCATAATTGCAACGCGGCGGAGGAGACGCACAAGAAAAGGGCATAACACAGCGCTGTGACGTGTCTTTTCTCGAGTATATTTCCTTCGTAAGGCAGTATTGCAGTAGAGCAGAAACCTTGCAGAAAAAAAATTAAGCTATTCCATTTCAATGGCCATAAACAGGGACATTCACTGGAATATACCACATGCTAATATTCATTCATGACACATTATCGCGGTATGTAATAGTCTGGCCGCAACACATGAGATTTATCCCAAATTTTTATGATAAAACAGAACTCAAAAATTATAACCATGTGTTTTCATTAACGCTTAATAGGCACCGGTAAGCACGCGCTCAGCGTCAAACAAATCTGAGAACTCGATCCCCTTTTTCGCAGATAAACTCCACTGGAAACAGGGCTCACTCTCTTTGGAAGGTACAGAAAACGCTCCCAGGCGCTCACCAGTACTAAATGGAGGTGTTCGCAAAAACATCGTGGTTTAGTGCCCACGTATTAACTTTTCCATAAAACGGCGCAAAGCCAATCACCACTTGTATTCGCCTTATTGTAGAGGAAACGAGTTTCGCAGGCTTGCTCCAGTACTCATCTGAGTATTGTAGAGAAGACTTCAGTTTCGCAGGCTTGCCCCAGTACTCATTTTAGTATTTTAGAGAAGACTTCAGTTTCGCAGGCTTGCTCCAGTACTCATTTGAGTATTGTAGAGAAGAGTTCAGTTTCACAGGCTTGGTCCAGTACTAATTTGAGTATCGTAAAGAATACTTCAGTTTCGCAGGCTTGCTCCAGTACTCATTTGAGTATTGTAGAGAAGACTTCAGTTTCGCAGGCTTGCTCCAGTACTCATTTGAGTATTGTAGAGAAGAGTTCAGTTTCACAGGCTTGGTCCAGTACTAATTTGAGTATCGTAGAGAATACTTCAGTTTCGCAGGCTTGTTCCAGTACTCATTTGAGTATTGTAGAGAAGGCTTCAGTTTCACAGGCTTGGTCCAGTACTCATTTGAGTATTGTAGAGAAGACTTCAGTTTCGCAGGCTTGCCCCAGTACTAATTTGAGTATCGTAGAGAATACTTCAGTTTCGCAGGCTTGCTCCAGTACTCATTTGAGTATTGTAGAGAAGACTTCAGTTTCGCAGGCTTTCCCCAGTACTAATTTGAGTATCGTAGAGAATACTTCAGTTTCGCAGGCTTGCTCCATTACTCATTTGAGTATTGTAGAGAAGGCTTCAGTTTCACAGGCTTGGTCCAGTACTAATTTGAGTATCGTAGAGAATACTTCAGTTTCGCAGGCTTGTTCCAGTACTCATTTGAGTATTGTAGAGAAGACTTCAGTTTCGCAGGCTTGGTCCAGTACTCATTTGAGTACTAAGACAGCAATGTAATGGACCACTGTGGCAATGTACAGTAGCTTTGCGAGCGCAGTCAGGCAGTGCTTCTTCGTGTCGCTGCACTCGAAGAAGCACAACATAACCATGTTCCTTTGCCTGCGTTATGAAATGCTTCCAAGTCCAAAATTGATTCTTAAACTCGCTGCGCTTTCTGTTTTGGAGAAACAGAGCAAAGAATTAGAATCGCAGGGAGGTTAAGAAGACAGATGTTTGGTTAAATTTTTCATTTGCTGTAGGAAGCTTTCCAAGGAACAAAATTTCTGGGGGCACTTAAGTCTGTTACGTGCAGGAATGCGAAAGCATTGAACTTTCTGGAACGCGAGTTTTTTCCGCGACGGCAGTGCGCGTTGTAGTTTTTATTTTACTTGCTTTTTATTTTTATTTTATGTTTTCAATTCTTATATTATTTATCTCTGTTTCTATTTTATTTTATTTTATTGATATTTTATTATTTTTATTATTTTATTAAATTTATTCAGTTAGTTGTTTTATTTTGATTTTTAGTTTTTATGACGTCATTTGATTGAAGGTGAGGCGGACACTTCCGGCGGACTCATGAGACAAGTAAGGCTTTTTGTCTTAAAAGAGCAAAGGGGAGGAAAAGCAGAATCCAGATGAGACGCACATACAACGGAATGCACGTGAAGCCTATAACCGCACTCTGAGGCTCTTGCCGTTAAGGTATACGTCCGCAGCATTCTAATGTCTTTGCGCACTATCGAGCCTTGAGGCCACGTTCTAAGCACATGAGCTTATTAACACTGCTGCGAAGCATTGTTATGTTTGTTTTAAAGCGATACCTGTTAGTAAAAGATTCTATTAAAATCCTGCGGTCGAATGTCTAAACAACTGCACACCGGAACCTTGGAGTTGCTCGCGGCGGCCACCACGGGCGCGCTAGTGTCGCGCGAGTCTTACCCACGTGACACCTGCATCGCCGGCGAATACACTGCTTGCTGACATGAAGCAAAGGTCATTTCTCTTGCGTCTGTCACCATGGAAAGTGGCGAACCACTGTAACCTGCTTCTCTGCGCCGCGCTCGCGATCGAGAGCGCTAATGGTTAGTCCGCGCTCGCCCGGGACGGCGTGCGGCAAAAATGGCGTGGAAACGGAAATTCACGACGAGCCGTAACGGTTACCTAGCGACGCCGCAAGTGACGAAGTCTACGTCTCGCACAATACAGGCGGCACGGGCGCGGACAGTCTAAGAGCTGTTGCTTGATTTAGACCAATACACCGCAAGCCCAAACGCTGTCAGTATTATCATGTAGCCTGATACGCTTGGTTTATAGAGGCCAGCATGCTATGTCATCTCCTCGTGTTTGCTACTCGAGACGCGACCAGAGAGCTCTGGAACAACCATAAACAAAGGCGGTAATTCCTACTATTTCGGAGATGGTTATAAGCGCCTCCTAGCAAAAGTTCTCAGTCGTAATTGACCACAGCCGATAGCGAAGCGCAAACCAGACCCGATGAGTGTCAAGTAAACGGGTTCTTATCGCCACTGCTAAGGTCCTTTCTTTTAAGGCCACAGGTCGGGACATATACACAGTTCATTTTAAGCTGTGCGGAAGTCTGCCTGTCCCTATCTTGCACGGCCTGCCGTCATGTGAAAATAAGGCCGCCTATCAACCTGCCTCAAAGCCGTCCTCAGGGTCAGGAGTGGGACGTCGAAACAATGTTAGGCGGAAGACGTGCGGATACTTTCTGGGGGTTTGATTTTGGGACTCTCATAAGCCAATCTAAAGATTGTACGTGCAAAGAAGAGTTTTGTGATGTGTCGTAGCGCACAGGCTATCTCGAACCCTGGCTCCATTTGGTAGCATGCCTGAGTCTTCGGGCTGAGGAAAGACTGAAGCTTTGAAGTTTGGGAAAACATAACCAAGCGGGTTCAATAGCACTTTGACGAAACTTATTTACATACTGAATAACGAGGAAAGAGTAAAAAATTAAGAGTTCATACCGTCGTGCGACTGGATGAGTGTTGTGTTGGGTGTTATGGCACATAGGTGACTCAGGCCATCATGCACCAAACTCAAGGTAAGGAAAAAGTTATCTTCAAAAATGTTTAGACATTAATTATCGGTGGTGTAGAAGGCATCCTTGGCTGCGCAAGGATGTTGAGCCTCCCAACCAGTAAAACAATTCTTGGAAAATTTGAAGAGCGCCGTCACGTACGATTAGTGATGTTATTGAAGGATATCAGCTGGCGCATATGTGATATGCTTCACTTTCTGCTCTGTCACCTAATCTGTTTGGTTTATCTGTGTTTGGAGATTAAATTGCAAATAAAAAATTTTCGTATCAATTTCCAATGGCTGGTGTGACGGCAATTTTGTCACCACAACATTGGCTATTTTTTGGTTCTTAACTGTATTGGCCTAGTTGCATAGTTGGCTATTGTTGGGCTACAATTTTTGTATATTTTGGCTATGCCACTCCGTACTACGTGACAACACTGGACCCTCTCTGGCTGGGATCGTCGGCGCGAGCGGGAGTGTCGCTTGTGGCTCCGCTCTTCGCCAGCGGGTCGAGAAAGTGGCGGGGAGACTCGCTCCCGTATCTCGTCCCGTCCAGCCTCGGAATATCCGTTGCCCTAGCGCGGGCGAACATTCGCTCGTACCCTTGCTGGTGAGTCGGACGACCTCCATTCACTAGCGTATTTTGTTGCTAGCTGGCGTTATTGTTACTGTAGTAATAAATGCCGGCCTGTGTCAGCGAGTGTGTCATTCCTTTGTTCCCGCAGAGCAAGGCCCGCCGTGGTCGGCGTGTGCTCGGTAGCGTATGCGATCACGGGGTGCGGTCTGGCGGTTTTGAACTGTGTCAGCCGGGCTGAAGTGGGGAGAACGTATTTATCTCCCCTATTAAAACCCCACAACTTGGAGTCACTATTCTAGCAGATAAAAAAAAATTGTTTCCTTGTTTGCTTATTTTCTTTTGTTTGTTTGCATACTATCAATGAAATTCGTAATCATGCCGAAAGGCACACAAATATTCAACGCGCAATGTCAATTCACAGAAGGATGTTATGGTGCAGGCTACTGGTTGTCGGAAGAGAAAAGATCACTATAAACAATTATCCGCATACTTGTGAAGTACTGAGTCATTCATGTGTTCATGAATTGAAAGCAATTGTTACGGTAGCAAGTTGTTCTAAATTTATTCACCTTTCGGCTGGCAAGCTGGCCATTATAGTAGAGAGAGCAAAAATTCGGAACCATTATCGCTTCCAACCACTCGCATCGTCGCATGCCCACAGAAGGGTATTTCTCAAAAGTTTGCGCAGTGCTTTATTCATGTCCTCAGTAGAGGGGCATTTACTTCTGCTCTTATAAATGTACACTTTGGTCACATATTGCGCTTGAGATTTAAATTTTATTCGTAAAATCAATATTATTATCTCCGTTTGTATGGGAAGATTTACCGTCGTCTTTGCAGCTGTCTTTATACGGTTTGTATATGGTAGTCGAGTTGCAACGGTCCAAAAAGAAAGTCTTGCAGCCATTGGGCGGATCCGATTCCTTAGGCTTGCCCCGAATGTACATATGGCAGACTCCGATTTCTGAAAGATAATTCATGCGTTTATATTAAAAAGGCCCCGATAATGAAAAGGTATTTTATTGCTTAAACTAAACCGGATGTTTCTGAATGCCGTCTGAAAATTTTGGAACCAGTGTAGCGATCTGAAATGAGTGCATTAAGAAATACATAATTATCCCAAGTTGATCAGACAACAGAATGCAATTTAAACCACACGATTAATTTTTTTACGGTTTCCAAACGACATCCAGTTCTTCGTGTACGACGCTCCGCTGTATTTACGTTTTTTTTTTTAATTCTTTGGTTCAACTCAAATTCACCGGACCCGTCTGCATGTCTTTGGTAAAGCGTGTCATTTAAAGCTGTAAAATTAAGTTTTATTGCGTGTCCCTCTGGAATGGACTATCACGGCGGGCATGGCACTAGGTTTGTGCGCAATTTTGTATAACCCTCTGTCCCTATTCTTTCTTGCTGTGGCTTGCCTCTTTGTTTCACCCTCGCTGTCATCTCCCTATCCACTTCCGCTAACCGCAGCTCAGGTGCTTCAGGATTCGATGGCAGATGCCGCGGCTAGCAACGTTGTTTTACTTCCGTTTTTAATTTAAAAATAAAACAACTTACTACTACTTGGAAATGGCTGATTACCGACAGCTTCTTATTCATGGCAGCTTAAGCCCGAACCCACTGTGATAAGTCATTGTGATTTCTTTTTTCAAATGTAACAAATATCATCATGATTGCTGCAGCGCTTTATCTGATCTGACTTCTGTGTTTACAGAGAAATTAAATAGGAAAGCCAATGCTTAGGCTTCAGATAGAGCACCACCGTAAGACACATTCACGTTCGTACACATTTCTGAAATTAAATTTATATTCGCTTTCTTTCTCCATGACCCTTGGCAAATTTTAATCGAAATAGTTCATTTTCATTCCATGGTGAAGCTCTAGAAGATGAACATGAGGCAATCAGTGAACGATGCACAGCATCCTGTCGTACGTTTTCTTAACTGATCTTCCGGGCACTTACTTATTAAGGACGGGAAGTATGTGTGTCGCTCTTTTATTTCATTTCTCGTGTATTTAAAATACTTATGGTTCCTAGATATTAGTTTATGCTGTAGTAAGCTGCGCGCAGATGGGGCGCGAACTCTTATTATAGAGCTTGAAACAACCTAGATGGAGAAGCATGGGAAACGAGAGGACGTACAACTTTCTTAACGAGACAGATTTTAAAAATCTGAGTAATTTTCAACTGCCATAAAATTATACCGTCCCGACGTAACGTAATTACCACCTCTTAGAGCACCTGGAGAGCCCGAGAGAATTCAAGTGAGGTAGTGCGTCCGCCCCTCCAGAGTGAATAAATTATTTATCGGGAAACCACAGCCACCTTCGCCTCTTCAGCAAAGAAATTCATTGTGTATGGGTGACAGTTGCCCAACAATCCATTTGTGTTTCAGGGGCAACCGGTAAGGCGACAACCCCTTGTATGCTGTCAATGCATCACCTAAGTTTCCGTATAATGGAAACGCAGAGATTTTTAATCGCGACTGCCTTCGTCTCACCGACCAAATAAAAGAATATATCAGCTTTACCATCACTCAGCTTGGCTTGAAGCTCTTGAATGGTAAAAACCATGCAGGGACCATTTAATGGGTCCTGATATTGGAGCGTCCACAGCTGGGGCGCACTAGGGGCTGAAAAGAGGACCAACATAATTACAGTTTTAACAGAGGGATGTACAAGAAGCACTACCGCAGGTAGCATAATATTTTAAGGGTTCCCTACGGTTCGGTTTCGCAAAGGATTCAAGCTGCAGGCTATAGGCTGTTGTACCGTGTGACTCATTAAACGAAATGAATAAATTAAATGAACAGCTGGTTTTTACAACCCACTAGAGTTCACTGCACCAGTCACCAAGCGGTCAAGAAGTGTGTAGTCATAATTGGTATGAAAAATCCTGTAAATTCTCATGTTTGGTATAAAAATTCAGCAAGAAACGTCAAGTGAGCTATAGAGATTTTATGAGTTGGCTCCTTGATACTTAATGCGATAAATTATTTAATATGCCCTTGCGCTCAGTGACATTGTATTGAATAGCGGGCCACTGCCAGAACGTGTGCTTGCCAGCCAGAACTAATCATGAGTAAAGTGGACTACCGTATTCTCAGTATGTGAAAGTGAGAAATATTTTATTCACAACCACTTTTCCAAGATACTGATGGTGTGCTTCATTACAGCAATGCATACTCTATGGGGACTGAACAAGGGCCATTTATTCACAAGCATGACACCCGAGCTTTTGTGCGCAGCGCTCCGTTTTCTCGAGTGCTAATTAATATCCTCCTTTCTACTGTCACGAGCTAGGGGATTTCACAATAAACATTTTTCACCATCCCCATCACCTGTTTCTAGATATCTGTATTGAAGTTAGTTGGTTGAAAGTTGTGGTAATTTCTTGACGTATCGAGCTATGGGTGGGCGTTCTTCGCAGCGTACAGTTTTTTTTTATTTTTTTGGTGCCTCCTGATTTTTCCCAAGTAAACATCGTTGTGAATCTGAAGCTGAAAATTTGAGTGCCTACTGTCTCTGATACAGGTGTCTCTGACTAAAAGCAAACACTGACCACCGCTATATCGAGAAACCAGAAGAGCACTTGCGAATCAGACCACGAAGCATTATCACTAGCGCAGCGGAAAAAACTGCTAAATGTGAGCAGCTTATATATCGCCAATCCGGCACCGATACTACATGAAACCCAAGCACGCGAGGTGCGTTTTGACGTCCCAAAGCCTCATATGGCCTATGGAAACGTGTAGTGGAGGGTTCCGGATAAAGTTTGACCACGACGTGTTCTTTAACGCGCACTGACATCGTACAGTAAACGAATGATTTTTTTTTTTGCATTTCGCCTCCACCCAAATGCAACCGCCGCAGCCGGAATGCATCTGAAACTGAAAGCTACCGCTGAGTATCGGTCATATAGGTAAATGTGGTGACTGTGGCATCTACGTGCTTTTGTTTCACATAAATAAGATAACACTTCATACCATCGAAGTCGATTACTTGCATGGACTTGCTGTCGTTAGAGGAGAATATTCCCTTGTAGTTGGTAATTCCGCTAAGAAAAAAAAAGCGAGAAGCAAGAATGAATAATTGGTGAAAAAACTGCTCTTTGGTATAAGCACCATGCAAGGCTCCTCCACCGTCGGCGCTGCATTCAGCGCCACAAGTGGCCAGTTTTGCGTCCTGAGGGGGATAGTGCTTGATAGGAATAAATCTCAAAAAACGCTTTCAAAGCACTTTTATGCCTTCACATTGCACCTGTAATGCCGTGCTTTCGTGAATTAAAGCTGACTAACCGTAGAATAGATTGTGGAAGTCTGAGGCGTCATTCCTATGGCAATGTATTTTGAGAACACTGCGATACGAGCGCGCTTCTGTCACCCTCGGCAGGGGATACCGGGTGGGTGATGGACCCACATACATACACGTACATAAAACATTCCAAACAATTTTTTTCCTTTCACAGTCTACTGATGCCGGAAGCCGTTCGTTAACTGTTGACAAGTGCTTTGAAAAAGACTGTGAGAGAGTATCCAACGTCATTTTTTCGAAGGCAATCTATATTCAAAAATACCGCAATAAATGTGTGTTGGGAAGGCGGACATACCCCCGAAAGGCGCTTTATGCTATTGTTTCCCCAAATCGCGCAAGATTCTGGCGGGGTCACTGCAGCGTGCGCTACATTTTCTCACTGATACAGTGGTTCAAACTGAACAGCCTAGACAGCTTTAGATCAAAAGAAGTCCCCAAATGGCATCATAAGCGAACGAAAGCCAACAGCGCACAGTAGAAGACGACACCGCAGGCGTTAACCCCGGCAGTATCTGCTGCCCGCTAGCATGTTTTCAAACGCAGCGAGATGTTGGTCGGTCAGTGACCTTGCAGGTTCCTTCCGAGATGAGAACTTGAATAAAAGCGTTAAGCTCCTTGAATCTGGCAATGTCAACGACGTGAGGGCACTGATGGGTGAAAATATATGAGAAAATATGCGTCGCCATCTGCCACAAACCGACGACAAAGGAACGGCTTCACAGAAAACAACCAGTAGATTGTTAAATTACTGTATTGTTTCACGCCAAAGACCACACATGCATCAAAGACGCTGCCTTTTGCACATCCTTTAAGAAAGCAACAAACGCATGTGTGATGAAAACAAGAAGAAATATTGTAACAAGAGCTTACTTCTCACAACAAATGATTTGAATCCATGCAAAGTTTTCACGTTCGTGCTCCCAATGGCGTCAGGATCCGTCACCACAGACTCATCGGAAATTGCAGAGGAAGCGGCCATTGCACTCGCTCTCATCTCCACCTCTGCCACCAAAATTATCTCCGACTCAAAATGCGCCCTATCCAATTTCGCCAAAGGCATGATATCCCGCACCCCGGCTCGGCTTCTACGCTTCTGGCACCCCACCCACCCCGTAACCCTTATCTGGATCCCCGCACACGCTGGCCTCCCGGGCAACGAGGAGGTCCACTCCCTCGCCCGAGGTCTCACTTTCCGGGCTGGAGTTGGACCTCCTCCGCCACCCCGGGAGCGTCTGCTTACGTTCAAAGATTTCCTTGCCTACTACCGAGATAACCGGCGCGTTTACGCACCGCCGGCTCCCTCCCTAACCTTAATCCAGGCTCCCACTGGCGCCGACTCCAGACCCGAACTGCTCCCTACCCTATTCTCGTTCATGCCCGCTACCCCGATCAATTCCTTTCTTCTTGTAAGCTCTGCGGGAAGCCGGGAGACTTCCTTCATGTCCTCCTCACATGTCCTGCCTTCCCACACCCCCCATCCCCCACCACGGCGGAGTCATACTGGGAGACTCTCCTGGCCAGCTCCGCTGCTGCTGACCAGCGCCGGATAATTACCGACGCCCTGAAGCGGATAGCCCCCCAAGGGCTGTCCTTTGCCCTGTAAGGGCTGCCCCCAAGGGTTGCCTCTTGTCATGTTAGGAGCTTTTCCCCCCTCCGTATTTCGCAATAAATGTTTCCACCACTCAAAGTCGCGTCGGAAACCGACCAAACTAGGTCCCCAGCGAATTCCGGCTTGTCGTGTTGCAGCCAACAACACAGCATTCAGGTTTACGCTTTTTAGGGTCCGAGGTGCCTGAAAGAAACTGCCAGAAACCGCAAGACGCTGCTGAATCCCCGTCGCCTTCCAACAAGCTATAGACATCTTCAGCTATCCCTTGAAGCAAGTGTCCAACCTTATTCTCAGACATATGTTGATTCACTGCCTTGCACAACACTACGTCTTCGATGTACATGGTGCAAGTCTCACCAAGTAATTGGGCTCTCTGAAGCACGGTTCGCCTGGCGCGCTTCTTTTTCGGCGATCCGACACTAAACCACTTCTTTATTGCGTGTATAAAATGGCCCCAGGTAGTCAGAGTGTCTTTGTGGTTGTCGATCCAAATGTGTGCAGTTTCTTTAAAAAGAATACGACGTTGCCTAGTTTAACAGTGGCATCCCATCAATTGCACCGGCTCAGCCTCTCGTTATTCGTGAGCCACTCATAGACGTCTTCGTCGGATTTTTCAGCAAAGTTCCGCAGTTCACGATGATGCTGCCAGCGGCTCGACATGGGTGCTGCTCGCTCGGCGTCACCGCCGTGAGTAGTATCAGTGGAAGAGGGGTAGTCCAACAACTCTGCGGCTGTGTCGAAGGCCAGAAGAACCCGCATCCAGTACCTCCACCAAAACTGTTAACGTCCTCAGCACACACTGACCACGTAATGGGGCATCTACTTACAAAGTTCTCTGACGGGGACGGAGAGCTCTACACGGCCAGGATGACCACCGTCTTCTACCTTTACACTCGTGTTCCCCTCTATATACACATCGCCACCGACACAAAGCATGGTACAATACCGAGGAAATTCTGGCACACGGTCTTTTGTTTTTCAAATTTTTTCTTCCTTCTTCCTTTAAAGATTTTTTTTTTATGAACACGATATGGGTTCAGGGCTCACCATTGTTTGATACACTTTTTCTTTTGTGAGCTGTGCACTTAAATTGGCACAATTTTTTTTTAAAACTCCGCTTGTACTCTGCTTAAAGCTCTAATTAAAAATGCTATTCTTCGCATGTATTATGCTGAGTACATTGTCCGCTGTTTTTACTACTATGCTAGAGTCCCCAGGAAGTGCAGCATCGACTAGGCAACTAGGAGTGAAAAGCGAGATCTAATAGTTTTTTTTTTTTACGACCGTCTACATTGCCTACTAAATTTGTATCGCGTATTGGAATGCAGATCTTTTAACAGGCCGCAAAACAGCTCCGACCACTGAATGGTTTTCTCTGCAAACTCTGTGTAGTTCTAACCCTGTAGTACGCTCGCCTTTGTCTCACAGTTCAGCTATCAAGCATTAATAAAGCAGATAAAGGTTTCTGCTATTGATGGGCGCTATAAAAGCAATCAATAAACTCTCTATAACTTGTTACACGGATTTTGACTTTGATATGAAATAGTAAATATGATTAAATTTATTTCATATGCAATAAATCTTCTCTATAAAAAGCAGTACTCATCACGTCCCCAACTCTTTTTCAGACTTTTTCTACCCACTGAAGCTCGACTAGTACAGTGGCTTTGTAAACATAAAGAAAAAAGATGTGAACTTACTTGCCGCCTTCTAGCTCCACGTACATGGTTTGTTTAAAATAGTATTCTGTTTTCGAAATGTTAACCATGATGTTACGAATGCAGGTCTCCTCCTCGAAGTCGATTTTATCTTTATACCTCGAATAGAAGCCATTCGCGTAGTTCTGCTGAAACAACCAAAGGGTCTCACTTGTGTTGACTGCCTGCATTGAAGGTAAGAAGAGATGAAGTAATGAAGTCCCCGCACGTACACCGCCCTTTATCATAAAAAAAAATCAAATTTGTGTCCAAAATTGTAGTTACCTCATCTAGTTCGAGTATAGGCGCGTACAAATCATTCTCATGCCATTTAGCTTTACACATCAAGGGCCACAATCAAATTTTCATGTCTCATTGGAACTATTTTTGAGCGGAATAGTCTCTATGTACACGTGTTCACAGGGCGTCAGTCAGTTCAACGGTTTCAGCAGAGGTTCGAAATGGTGTTCATGTAAGATCTGTGAAGTCTTCATTACCCGCTCTACAAAGGTGCACAAGGGCTAAACAGTATTTCAAATAAGATAAGCCACAAAAAATTGAGACAGCCGCGGCAATCTGTTCTTCTCTTGCAGTACTAACATTCATTCAGTTAGTTGATAGAAAACTGACGCCAACCAATATTTTTAACTTTAACCAACGTTTCGGGACCAACTCGGTCCCTTCTTCAGCGGTGACTATAGTGTGCCAGCAGCAGCAGCAGGTTGCTGCCTTCGCTATCCCTTTGTTAGCATGTGGCGCAGTCTACTAACGTTCGCGGAGAGGAGCTTTCCTGGAGTCCTATTCATCGCCGCCTTTGTGAGCTGGTTGTGCCATCTACTGTGAGAAGTGCCATCAACTATGAGGTGATGTCACACCAAACGACCGTCAGAAATGGTTTAGACAAATTTGTTTCTCGAGCAAGCCCCAGAAACCGAATTTACATTAAAAATAACTACAAATATCGAGCACACCTGTCTAATATCAAGATTTTCGCCATTATCGGTTATCTCGTTCCCGTTTCCCGTATGAGAGCACGTTGTGATATGCATAAAGATCCACACCGCCTGCCAACGGCTCATCATACAGAAGGACGACTTCTACATGCAGTGGAGGCCTCTACTAGAAAACGACTCCTTTTATACAGTTGTAGAACATTACATGTATGCGCCTGGCTGTCAGCGCATGCAGTACTAACATCAGTAAACTGTTGCCAAAGTTTTCCAGATAATGAACCTCATTTATCTCTGAAAAACAACTGTGCGCTTAAGGGATAAAGACGGAGAGTGAACAAGTACGACACACAAGGCGCACCTCGTTTACCCTATCTTCTCCAAGTTTAATAAATGTAAACTCTTCCCAAAGTTGTGCAGATAACGGACCTCGTTTACCCTCCAACAATATAGAAGTTAGTGATTCCGAATCGTTTTCAATTCACTCTACGGTAAAACGGATTTTTTGCCATTAAAACGCCTACCAATTATCGCAAACAAATGATCCGGTTACTCAAACATAGTACAGATACCAGACGGGCATTTTAATATATCGCATTTTTTCACCAGAGATGCTGACATATATAAACGCGAAAATTATTTTGCAGGAAATTACTTGTTACTTTGCTCTTGTACGTATCCGTTTATGTGTTTAAACTTATCGCGCGTACACGACCACAATGAACGCATATTGAACGTCGGTCTTTTGCAGGGCGTCTGCTTAAATAAAATAAATCTACTCCGCTTAAACCGTTAGAAATAACGGCATCGATTAGAATCAGCAGCTGCCACACAAGCCACACAAATTTGATATGCACAAGCTCCGCAACGGCATAGAAAAATTTGATTTTATAGTTTAGTTTTATCGGGGTTCAACATCCCAAAGCGACTCAGGCTATGAGGGACGCCGTATTGAAGGGCTCCAGAAATTTCGACCACCTGGGGTTTTTTAACGTTCATTGACATCGCACAGTACACGGGCCTCTAGAATTTCGCCTCCATCGAAATTCGACCACCGCGGCCGGGATTGAGCCCGCGTCTTTTGATTCAGCAGCCGAGCACCATAACCACTCAGCCACTGCGGCGGCGGAATAGGAAAGTATTGCCGCTAATCTTCGTACTGCTTGTTTGTTCACACTCAAAGTCACCGGCACGCGGCTTTATCATTTTGGTTCTGACACAAGACGCGACCAGACAGCTCGATTGATCGCGACGAAGCGCAGCTGCTTCTTCATTTTTCCAACTTCCACAGGTTCCAACTTCTTTGCCATCTTTAATTTGAGTGCGGCCAAGAATTGGAGGCTTACTGTTCGACGAAAATCATTTAAGGATCCTTTTAACCACTGAGTCTATGAGAGGAAGGCCCGACAGCAGAGTCATGAAGTGCTGCTCCGCGTGCCTAAATAGAAGAGCCAGAACAGACTGGCGCTGTATTTGTGTACATTGTAAAAATTCTTGGTCATAGTTATCGAGATCTAAAATTCATCCTTCTACTGGCTGTGCTTTCTTATTAGAAAAATAAAGCAATGAAGGCACGAGCAGGGAAGTTAACAAGAAATTTGTTTGGTTAATAGTTTAGTTTCAAGGCGTCTAACGTCCCAAAGCGTTTCAGACGATGAGGTTAACTGTAACCTCTAACGCAAAGGGGATAGTAAAGAACAAGAATGGGAAAAGAAGAGCTTGTTTATTCCGCCCGACAGCCTCCCAGAGCTCTGACCCGAACTTCACTGACATGAAGAATCGTTTTTATTTTTCTTATTTTATCACGCATCGCGCTGGGGGAGGGGGGGGGGGGGCATCTATAGCGGCGCTGATGATGGATGGATGGATGGATGGATGGATGGATGGATGGATGGATGGATGGATGGATGGATGGATGGATGGATGGATGGATGGATGGATGGATGGATGGATGGATGGATGGATGGATGGATGGATGGATGGATGGATGGATGGATGGATGGATGGATGGATGGATGGATGGATGGATGGATGGATGGATGGATGGATGGATGGATGGATGGATGGATGGATGGATGGATGGATGGATGGATGGATGGATGGATGGATGGATGGATGGATGGATGGATGGATGGATGGATGGATGGATGGATGGATGGATGGATGGATGGATGGATGGATGGATGGATGGATGGATGGATGGATGGATGGATGGATGGATGGATGGATGGATGGATGGATGGATGGATGGATGGATGGATGGATGGATGGATGGATGGATGGATGGATGGATGGATGGATGGATGGATGGATGGATGGATGGATGGATGGATGGATGGATGGATGGATGGATGGATGGATGGATGGATGGATGGATGGATGGATGGATGGATGGATGGATGGATGGATGGATGGATGGATGGATGGATGGATGGATGGATGGATGGATGGATGGATGGATGGATGGATGGATGGATGGATGGATGGATGGATGGATGGATGGATGGATGGATGGATGGATGGATGGATGGATGGATGGATGGATGGATGGATGGATGGATGGATGGATGGATGGATGGATGGATGGATGGATGGATGGATGGATGGATGGATGGATGGATGGATGGATGGATGGATGGATGGATGGATGGATGGATGGATGGATGGATGGATGGATGGATGGATGGATGGATGGATGGATGGATGGATGGATGGATGGATGGATGGATGGATGGATGGATGGATGGATGGATGGATGGATGGATGGATGGATGGATGGATGGATGGATGGATGGATGGATGGATGGATGGATGGATGGATGGATGGATGGATGGATGGATGGATGGATGGATGGATGGATGGATGGATGGATGGATGGATGGATGGATGGATGGATGGATGGATGGATGGATGGATGGATGGATGGATGGATGGATGGATGGATGGATGGATGGATGGATGGATGGATTGATGGATTGATGGATGGATGGATGGATGGATGGATGGATGGATGGATGGATGGATGGATGGATGGATGGATGGATGGATGGATGGATGGATGGATGGATGGATGGATGGATACGGCTGAACCCTTTACATCGGGCGGTGGCTCAAGCCACCTAGCCATGTCTTGTGAAATTTTACTCCTGTCTTGCTTTTAGCCACCAATCAGATAACCTTCGCTTGGTTACTTCTAACCTCTTAAAATCCACTTTCCCTTCACTATCCCTAAACCCCAATGCCTTGGGTAAGTCAGCCCCGCTGCCTTCCACTGTAGGGTGAAGCCCTTTACAGAAAAGTATCAAGTGTTCAGCCGTTTCCTCCTCCTCTCCGCACGCAATGCACAAAGTGTCTATCTCCTGGTACCTGACTCTATACGTCTTAGTCCGCAAAACTCCAGTCCTGGCCTCAAACAACAAAGAACTTCCCCTACAATTATCATAGATATTTTCTTTGACAATTTCCTGTTTAAAGGTCCGGTATGTTTCTAGTGCCGATTTCGTCAGCATCCCTGTTTTCCACAAAGCTCTCTCTGTTCCTTTAACCTTTTTCTTAACCGATAATTGCTGATTTGCCCCCTTACTGCTGTCCAGATATTTGCTTGTCAATTTTCTAGTTCGCTTTCTCCATTTCGTGTCAACATTCTTTATATACAGGTATCTGAAAACTTTCCTAGCCCACCGCTTTTCCTCCATCCTTCTCAATCGTTCCTCAAATGCTATCTTACTGCTAGCCTCTCTGCTCTCGAAAGACGCCCATCCCATATCACCCTGTACCCCCTGATTTGGTGTATTGCCATGTGCTCCCAAAGCTAACCTCCCTACTCCCCGTTGCCTAATTTCCAGCCTTGCTTGAACATCTGGCCTCATACACAGGACCGCATTCCCGAAGGTCAGGCTAGGGACCATCACCCCTTTCCAGATCCCTCTTACCACCTCATACCTATTGTAATTCCACAGTGCCCTATTTTTCATGACAGCTGCATTCCTACTCGCTTTATTCATTACATATTTTTCATGCTCTGTCAGATACTCAACACTGTTATTTATCCACACCCCAAGATACTTGTACTCATTCACTACCTTTAGCACGAACTCCTGTATTCTATGCTCGCCGCCCTCTTCATTAAATGTCATGACTGCAGATTTTTCCTTACTATACTTGAAGCCTAATCTATCTCCCTCTGTACTGCATATGTCTAACAACTTCTGCAGGTCTTCCTTGTTGTCAGCCATTATCACTATATCGTCCGCATATATTAGTCCCGGTAATGTCTGTTTAATCAATTCCCCTTGCTTGAAAAAAGATAGGTTGAAACCTAGTCCGCTCCCCTCTAGCTTGGCCTCCAAACCTTGCAGGTACAACATGAACAACAAAGGGGACAGAGGACATCCTTGTCTAAGCCCCCGCTGTATCTCTACAGGCCCTGATACATTTTTTTCCCATTTTATGAGCACTCTGTTACCTCTATATATATCTTTTAAAAGATTAATTACTCCATTTTCCACATCCAATGTGCCCAATATGTCCCACAAATGCTCCTGAGTAACGTTGTCATAGGCTCCCCTAATATCCAGAAATGCTAGCAATAAGGGCCTATGTTCCTTTTCCGCAATTTCTATACACTGTGTCAATGAAAATAGATTGTCCTCCAACCTCCTTTGTTTCCGGAACCCATTCTGTAGTTCCCCTAGCACCCCCTCGTTCTCCACTCAAGCCTGCAGTCTATCCTTTATAATTTGCATCACCACCCTGTAAACCACAGACGTCACTGTTATGGGGCGATGGTTACTTACGTCTGCTTTGTCCCCCTTTCCCTTATATATCATGTTCATTCTACTTAATCGCCATTCATCGGGGACTTTCTCATCCACTATCATTTTGTTCACTACCTGTATTAATGTTTGCTTGGATTTTGGTCCTAACTTCTTTATCAACATAATCGGGATACCATCTGGTCCTGTTGATGTGCCACTAGGAACCTTCTTCTCTGCCCTTTCCCACTCTCCTTGCTCAAGTGAAGCTATTGCTGTAACCGGTCTATCCTCCTTCGATAAATTATGTACCACGTGCTTTGCTGAAAATTTTTCCGTCATCCTTGTTCCTATGTGTTTTATTGCTTCATCCCCTTCTAGTCGAATACCCTCATCTGTAACAATAAACCTTTGTTCTAGCCTAGTTTTATTACTCATTGCATTTAGATGTTTCCAGAATTTTTGGGCTGCTTTTCTATCCTTTTTATTTACTTTTGACATCCATTGGGCACCCTTTCTTCTAATTTTCTCATTAATCAAATAGGATGCGTCCCTTCTACACTTTAAAAATCCCATTTTCTGTCTACTTCGGGTTTTGGTTCCCCCCTCTTCTTGGAATATCTGTGTTCCCTGGATGCTTCCTTGCGCTTTTCTATTGCCCTCTTGACCTCCTCATCCCACCAACTCTTGGGTTTGCATCTTTTCCCTTTTAGCTTTACTCCCACCTTAGCTAGCTCTAGCTCCAGTAATCGAGTTAATTTGGTATAAGTCCATTCTGTTTCACTATCCTCAAAAATTACTTTCTCGATTTGTTTGGCTGCTACTTCCAATTGCTTTTCTGAGTAAAAATTTCCCCCTGATTGTTTATCTTGATTCAGTCCTACATTGCTTTTTCTTCTGAAGCTCAACTTGATACGCTTGTGGTCACTACCTAGACTTCTGGAACCATCTTCATCTATGCTCATTACCCCTAATCTGTTATACATCTTCTGTGACATTAGTGCATAATCTATCGTCGAGTGCAGACTCCCCGCCTCCCATGTTATGAGCCCTTCACACTTCTCGGTGCTGTTGCATACAACTAAATCATGCCTGTCACACATGTCCTGCAGCATGCTTCCTGTCGAATCCGTGTACCCATCCAGGTCTTCTATGTGTGCATTCATGTCGCCTAATATAATTATCTCGCCCTGTCCTCCTAGCTCATCAATGTCGCTTGCAATACATTCTAACATTTTCCTGTTTTCCTCTTTGGCATTAACCCCTGTCCACAGGTATACAAAGCCAAGGAGTGTTTGCTTGCCTGCCACTGTTCCTTTTAGCCATAAATGTTCCCTGCATCCCAGTCTAACCCTTTGAAAATTCATACTTTTATGAATGAATGCCCCAATTCCACCTCCCTTTCTGCTGCCCTCTGTTCTATTGCAATATTCCCATGCGTAGTCTGGGTTACAGGGTGGTTGCTCCATGTCTCTAAGATGTGTTTCCGCTAAACCATATACCATTAATTCCTCCTGTCTTAACTGTTCTTCTATTTCCTCCCATTTCAGTCTATTCCTGCCCCCTTGCATGTTAATGAAACCTATATCTGAATTAACTTGGCCCTGGCGCTTGCGTCTCTTTCTTCCCCTATGGTTCCATTGTCCGTTTGATCTTAATTCTTCCTTCTCTACACTGGTTCCTTCAGAGCTCTGGGTCCCCCCAAAAAAGCTGTTGCCTGGCGACCTATCCTACTACCCACCTTCTTGCCAGTGGCACCACCGTAGTGGATGCCATCCTGTGCAAAAGGGTGGGGCCTTACCTCGTACACTTCCCTGTTGACCTCCATCACCTCGTATCTTAGTCGTCGACTCAATAGCCTAGATGAAGTTGAGAGCGCCACCTGGCTCGAGTAGTTCAGAACGCTTTCGGCAACCGGCCTGGCCAGCACCGTCGACAACGCGCTCCGCCGGCTCACAAGCCGTGGCTACCGGGACTCCAATAAATGTGGATCGTCTTCTACAGAAGTGAGTAGGAGACAGGAGAGTTGTGAGAGAGGAGTAGGAAAGTGAAAGATAGAGGGGAGGGTAGGAAAAGGCGACTACCGATATCCCCCGGTAGGGTCAGGCCGGAGGTGCCGTCTACAGGAAGCTAAGGCCAAAGTGGTGTGTTGCCTCCGCCGAGGGGCCTTAAAGGTCCAAACGCTCGGCATCGGTTCAACCACCAGGATCCCCTTTTCCCCGGACACGGCGATGCCACGCACGGCTAGGCGCGGGTGCTCGAGTCCGTGGTGATGCACTGTTCACCATCATCCCCTTGCGGGAATGTCCCTGCGGATGCTCGGGAACCCGTGGTGGCGCCACTCAGCACCGTCTGCATGTAGCAGATGCCCCCCTGCGGGGTTTAGTAATCTCAAAAGTATTGTTTTTGTTGGTGACACGATTCAGGTAGGCAAACTACGATTGTATGCCTAGACGATGAAATTAACAAAACTAGTGTTGAGAGTATGACAGAGCAGCAAAAGTTCGAGAGGTAATAACATGTTAGAAGTTGAGAAAGAAAACCTTAATTTGGACCAATTCATCTGTGAGGTTAAACACATGGAATTGATATAAGCCCAGGAAATCTGGACAAGCGCTTCTAGTTTGTGCGGCTGCCACGCAATTTTCCATGGCGCTGAGCATCAAAAATTACCGCGGTAACTTTGAACTTTTATAATCCCCAATGATCTCATATGGCCGCCAGAATTGTTGAGTGCGAGCTCAGAAAACAAATTTATAGGTCATATTGCGCAGCATGTAGAAGAGTAAACAAGTGTCAACATCTTCGAAGCACTATTTCTCGGGAGGATTTAGTCATCTCGCAATCACAAATTAAAATATACCGATAGAGTTGCACGGCGTTCGCCATTGGTGCCTCATAGATGGTGCAGTTAGTGATGTTCAATAAAGTTAGGCATTGTCAGGACACAGTATCGAATGATTGATAGGAATATGATAAGGGTTAAGTTCAGGCGACAAAAATAGAGCCGAATAAGTTTGCTGTGAGAAGTGTGGATAGAGTGGTTTAATGACCCAAACCTGCACGTGACCATGAGAGACACCGTAGTGGATGCTTCAAATTAATTTGGACCACCTGGGGTTCAAGCATTTATACGCTGCCACCCTACAGCATACAAGCGCTTTCATATTTCGAGTCCATCTGAATGCAGTCGCCATGGTTGGGATTTGTTCTAGCTGTTTTGTGATCAACAGTAACACATTTTACCCATTGTGACTCAGCGGTGAGTAGAACAGGAATTAGAGAATGTAAGTTGATGTTCTAGCAGAAATTTAAGAGAGGTGGTGGACTCTGGCAAGACATATAATACTCGGAACGAATTAGTAATGCTCTGCTATGGCAACTGCGTGGGTAAATAAGCACGAAACGTTGTAGGCAGAGGCACACTATAAGGATAAAGATGAGGCTGGCGATCTGCTGAGGCCACTGGCACAAGATAGGGACAGTTGGACACTAATGAGAGGAGCCTTTTCAGTGCACTGGACCAGTGGATCTCCACCACCAGTTTATGATGCTCACAAATTATGCCAAAGGGTTCAAAGCCACTCGGTCAATGGTTTTTCTCACATTGCACAAATGAGAACTAGCAAGATACAGGTACCTTCAAAATAAGAAATGACAGTCAGTTGGCACAAAAAGACGAATTTTTCGGTTGTTTCTCAACTATAGCTGAAAATGACTATTGGTTTTTCATCACGAGGAGGAAAACTAGTTAGAAAGAAGGAAATGGTCGGTTTTCGCACAAATAAGTATGGATAAAACATAATTGAATGCTCGAACATTGTTCCCGTTTATATTGGAGGACCCTGTACACCCCCTGTACACACCCTACGTGCACTTTTTCTTGTACCTAAGCGTGCTATTTCCTTGCTACTTGAAACGCTTGTGTCATCTTGCTTACTTGCATTTCATGTGTACCGTTTTTGTCATCACTATTTTTTTCTCCTAGTGTGAATAGGAGAGACTTTTCTAAACACCTTTACCAAGAAACACTGTTTGTCGTTGGTATTGAAGACAGAATGAGAACATTTTTCAGACAAAAGTGACGTCTTGTGTTCCTCTTGCAGTACAACCATTCACTTCTACATGATGTCGACCATACGGCGATATCATATCAAACGCAATCAGAAATGTTTAGGTCATTCTCCTATTCGGTAAAACTCTGGTAAATAAAAGTACGTGCACTCATCAAACACATAGAGGTGCCGGCAAAACACCTAACTTACTTTTCTGATGTCGAGATTTTCGCCGTTGTCCATTATCTCGTTCCCGTTTCCCATGTGAGAGCATATAGTAACGTGCACAAGGATCCACAGCGCTTGTGAACGACTCATTGTGCAGAAGAACGGGCTCTCCAAGAAGCGGTGGCTACTATCCAAAGGCGGTTCTTTTTATGCTACCTTGCGGCAACAGACAATTTCATGTAATTACATGCTTTATTACCAGTATGGGCCGCTGCACTGTTGGCAGACAATAAACTTTTTAGCCGTAATCAATCTAAATCACTGCCCAAATTCTACAGATAATGAAGCTCCATTATCGCACCGCAAAATAGCAATCATTACGTCTGAATGTCCTTAGATTTACTGAAAGCTGAAACAACTTTTTTCGCAGCTATAGCTACCAACCTTCGCGCAGACAAATGATGCAGCGACTTAATTATGGTGCAGATAACAGAATCCCATTCTGTTATATAGCCTTATTTCGTATGAGAGCTTCATAGTTATCTCCCAGAAAATTTCTTATCCTCCAAATAAGCCGCATTGACGTCAAGAGCGAACACCAAATGCATGAATAAAATCAGCAAGCTTTTGCCATTTCATGCTTCTTCGACAATATTTATTTACTTATTTATGTAACCGTTTTTTTATAAGTGCTTCTTGTTGTATTTTTATACCTTTATTTAAACAACGTGGGTATCGAAAATCCGTGAATTTACAACATATAAAATGTACGTTGTTGTTGCTGTGTTGGGTTTATGGCGCATAGGCAACTAAGGCCATCATGCGCCAAGTTCGAGGTATAGGAGAAATTTCTGGATAATTTTATAGAAATGTGAAAATCGTGGGTGGTGCATAGTGCTTAAATAGTTAGAATTACCTCATGATGATGAAGAAAAAAGATTCTAGAAATGGGTATTATTAAAAACTTTTAAAGGGGGTCGGGTAACCTCAGCGCCATCCTTGGCAGGAAAAGGATCTCGAGGCTCCCAACAAAACAAATAAAGACCTCACCCTTTTTCTCAAGAATGAGAAATGGCTGAGGTGCATCAGGCGAAGTACTGGGTAATTATTTACATATTTTTGAGAAAACCAGCTTCTGCTAAAATCTAAAAACGCAAGACATGTCGACAATTGCATTATCACTCAGGAGTAGTGCTAGATGAAAAGCGATGCATTGGTTATAAAATGAAGAAAAACCCTTATTCTGTAGCTTTCCGGTTTAGAACACGAAATTAAAATGTGATTGACTAAGTTCATCTCCGCATTTACAAACTGGTTTCTCTTCTTTCTTTAGCAGACAGTTGTGTGTAATGTGTGTCGCCTATCCGGAGACGGCAGTTAACCACTTCCTGGAAACTTTTCTGGGGCGCACATAACTTCCATTCACCATGGACTGGTTTTATTAACTGTAGTTTGTTATTTAGTTCGTTGTTCCAAGTGGACTGCCATTTCTTCCTTGCATTACTATGTAGTAAGTTCATGCAATCTCTATAGGTCATATTTACGTTTTTAATTTGCTTGTCACAAGCTTGAGTAGCGCACAAATATGTACTTTCATTGCCCTTTATGCCGACATGACTTGGTACCCAGCAGGGTCTTATGTTTTCTCCTTGAACTATGGTTGTTATGTTGTGTATGAGGTCGCCAAGCAGCGGGGTTATTGCATTTCTAGAATGAAGGGCTGTGAGCACACTCAGCGAGTCTGTGTAAATAATACTGCTGGCGAGGTTCTCATTTACTAGTTTTCCTATGGCTACACAAATGACTTAACATTCCGCAGTGAAGATGGAAGCGCCACTGTGGAAGTCTCACTATTTTATTCCAATTTTCCTGTACCACTGTGCTTCCAACGTTTGCATCTGTTTTCGAACCGTCAGTATAAAAAGCTGCTCAAGTACTGCACTTTCCTCAAGTGTGAGGAATTCTTGTATTATACGTTGTTGCGGAATTTGTTTCTTACGGAACTGTAAGAGTGAAATCAGAGATTTCAGGGAAATTGTGCCATGGCGGCAGTGGACCTCCCCTTTGACAATGTTTGGCAATACGTCTAATATGCTAAGGTTCCCCCACATCTCTTCAAGTCGGAAGAGGAGAGGCCGAGTAGCTTGCGGCTTGTTGTTGAAGAGTGTTCTAGAAAGGCGCTTTGTGGCGATAGGGTAACATAGATGCTTATGCAGTGAACGGATTTTTAGAATGTATGAGCATGTGAGTATGGCTCTTCTACCTGTAAGCGATGGTTCATTGGTCTCTACATGGAGACTGTTTATGGGTAATGTCCCGTGTGCACCAGTGGAGAGACTCAATCCTAAATTATGTACTGGATCTAGCTATTTGAGGTACGATGGTCTCGCTGACCCATACAATATGCATCCGTAATCCAGGGTAGAGCGTACTAGAGAGCGGTATATTTGTAAGAGACATGTCCTATCGGCTCCCCGGTGTTTTCTCGATAGCACTTTGAGTATGATCAGGGATCGAGAAGCCTTCTTTTTCAACGCATTTAAGTGATGCAGGAAAGTGAGCTTTCTGTCGAATGTTATACCTAGAAATTTGTTTGTTTTTTTCACGGGTAAGTCTATTTCGTTCAAGTGTAGGGTAGGATATATCTGCATGTCTCGTCTGAGTGAAAAAATAATCGCCACAGATTTCTGTGGAGAAATATCAAATGTATCCTTCGCAAAGCAATTTCACAGCCCAGCTTGCAGACCAATTGATGAAATAAAATTTATCGATTCATTTAAACGCTTATGAAAAGAGAAATAGAATAATACACTGCAGATGCTAATATTTACTTATGCCACACTATCAATGTGCAAATACTCCCACAGCGATGAAGAAAAGTATCATCTAGAACTTACGTAGCAAACCAAGAATCCAACATAGCATTGTGTCCTAATCTGCGTTTCATATAATAGGCTAGAATATGCTCAACCTCCAATAACGCTGCAGTGATGGTCGTCTTATCTCTGCCAATAAACCTTCATTAGAAACAGAGCCGAGCATCCTTGGGAGGTTCATGAAACGCTGTCAAGCACACAGAGAATCTAATGAGAGCTGTTTGCAAAAAGAACGTCTCTCGCCCACGAATCATGTCTAGCACAGAAAAGCACAATGAAGATCGCCACTTGCCTTCGTCTTATGTGAAGAACGCTCAAGTTATGTAGGCATCACCCAGAACTCATTTCAGCACCACTAAGCTGGGATACTGTTAAGAAATGCATCTATCCAAAGAAGCCGTATGAGCACAGTCAGGCAGTACTGCTTCACGACGTTACACTCGGATAAGCACAGTAGAGTCACGTGTCTTTGTTAAAAGTCCGTGTACAAAAATGATCGTTTAAGACAACAAAGCAGATATGAAGGAAGGTAGGGCGGTTAAGAATAGAGAAGACAGTTGCATCGTTAACTATACCCTCCCCTGCAGGCAAGGGTGTTAGGAACAAGTAGAAAGAACACAAGAACCCAAATGAAGAATACGCAAAGTGGGGTGCACAATAAGCTCATAATCTCGCATGCTGCCAGCTATACACACAAGAACATAGAGTTTGTAGAGTAACCAGACGATCTTCCTGCAGAATGTATGGAGGTATATTTATTTATTTATTTGTTTGTTTGTTTGTTTGTTTGTTTGTTTGTTTGTTTGTTTGTTTGTTTGTTTGTTTGTTTGTTTATTTATTTATTGATACACCTCAGGTACCAATGCAACGGGCCACTGCCTCTGTGCCCTATCGAACTTTGAGGCCACGGTCCAAACATCTTAGCTTATGAACATTGCCTTGAATTGTTGCTGCGTTTATCATAAGCTGTAGCTGTTAGTAGCAGTTTCGATTTTGAAATCGAGTACTCCAGTGTCCACACAGCAGCACACCAGAGGCTCGAAAATGCTTGCAGCTGCCATCACAAACGCTTAGTCTGCTCGGACCCGAAACAATGCGCAGCAAAGATGGCCAGCAAACGCCAGATATGAATTACTCAGGGTGATGACGCACGACCAGCCGAAGCGCTGACGAACAGACTCTGCGAGTGACGGCTTGTTTGTTTCCCGCAACACTGACGGCATTATAGCGGACAGCTTAACAGGCGTCGCTGAGTTCGCGGAAAATGCCGCAAGCATAAAGTTTTTCTTTTTTTTCATGTTCTCTAACTCGACCGCCATGCTCTCATCAGTCGGTCTTAACAACGTGTGACTAAGAGACCTGAGTAGAGACGCGACCAGAGCATTCTAGAATAACCACGAACACGAGCGATAGTTTCCACTAAATTCGAGATGATTGCCGGTTTGTTAGGCGTCATATGTCGACAGCCCGCTGTGATAATTGAATACGGCCGCGAAAAAACAGGCAGTCAAGAGCCGATGATTGTATAGACACGAGAGCACGGGTCGTTACTGTCGTCTACAAGATTCCTTCTTTAGCGTGCAGAAATTCGTTCAAGTAAACAGTTTTAGACATTGCGGAAGTCTTCCTGTCTTTGTCCTGCATGGCCTACCGGAAGCGCAAAGTGAAAACGGGTTCTGTCGTCCAGGTAAATCAAAGCCTTCCTCTAGGCCAAGAGTGCCGCGCCGAAACGATGACAGAGACAGATTATGAGCGAGATTCACTCCAAAACTCTACTTTTGAGACGTCAATACAGCAGTGTGAAGGTTGCTTCTACCCTTATTCGCCAAAGTAACCCGGCCACATGGTATGTTCTTAGCCGTGTTGCGAAGCCCTTACGGCACCCCAAAAGCTCTAAATCTGCGTTAGGCAAGGAAAACACTTGACCTCACCTTTAGACAATTTTTAGTATTTTAGGGGCGTAGTCAGAGCTGGACTCTACAGCTGAGAAGGATATTCCCGTTGCCTGCCCGCTTTTTGCAAAGCTGTTAAGTGGTATGAAGAGTCTGTGACGACGTGGTGTTTTTATGTGGAAGGAATGCTGCACACTTCAGAAGTTCAGCTGCAAGCCCTCGTTATTTTAATGAAGGGCTCCACACTGAGATACGCATGCACGAAGTCACCTGAGCATTGCCTGATCTCTTTCGTCGCCTTCAGTGTTTACACTTCGCGGCAGTTTATTCGTATGCATTTTTCAGTTTTACGTGATCCACATTCATGCTACACTCTGTCCAAGGAAAAAATGGTGTACAGGACAAGGCCACTACAAACATAAAGACATCTCCTTCGACGGGCTCTCGCAACATGCCATGCTTGTGTGCGATGGAAACCTTTCTAATAGCGCCGGCATTCAGATAGAGGCGAGATAGAAGTATGCCATTGTGCTGTTCGATGTTTGTGTAAGTTAGCAAGTAGCTTCAGGTAGTGGAAATTAATCCGCAGCCCTCCACCACGACGTCCTTGGCACCCCACTGCAAGTGATTGGAACATTCAACGCTGCAAACCACAACACCAGTCCTTATTCTTTGCATTCCTCAGTGTATCAGCCTTCTCTCAAGCTTTTCAGGCAGCGTAAGCTTCATGGTCCTCTGATGAAGTGCCTTCCCGCTTTCCACTTCGAACAAATTGAGTGATTTTTCTACGATATGCTCGTGCAGAGCGATTTTAGTTCTTTACAATTGGGTTCTGGTGGTGCAGTCCTGAAAAATGGAAATCACACACGCCACATTCCTCCATAACGAGTACTTTACCCGAAAACGCACATAGGTTGTCGGGAAGGGTATTTGACATGTACAAAAAAAAAGTATAAATGCATTTGCGCTTGCGTTCTGATGCAGATTCCAGAGAACACCGCAAATGACGACGAAAAGTAAAAAAGCGCATCTATCTTAAGAGGTACATGCGCGCGAATGCTTCAGGTGTTTCATCTTTGTCTCGCTCTTTGAGTTCTTCTTGGAACTTGTTAGAGTCACAGCCAACCAGTCGAAATCCATGTTTCGGTAGACTCTTATCTAGCGGAGAGGCGAGTTCACGTGTCACTTTCTCCCATCTCTTTTTCAACTTCTTAGAGTTATAATGGCCCTAGTAAAAAGTTTGCTTCTAAATAACTGGCTCTCTGTCATCACTGCCATGTGACAGTTGTGAACGAGCCTCCAGATATTCATGAGCTTCCCTCTAAGCGTTTTCATTCCCAGAATGCTTTACTTCTCCGTCTTCTAGAATCATACCAATCCAAATGAAGAATACCCAAAGTGGGGTCCATAATAAGCCTATAACCAATTCCGCATGCAGCCTGATCTGCAAACAAGAACACAGCGTTTGTAGACTAACAAGGCGACCTTCATGCAGAATGTATCGGTATTTATTTATTTATTTACTTATTTATTTATTGATACACCTCAGGTACCAACGCAGCGGAGTTATGCATCGGTGCCCTATCGAAAGTTGAGGCTGCGGTCCAAGCATCTTAGCTTATAAACATTGCTTTGAATTGTTGCGGCGTTCATATTAAGGCGGTAGCTGTTAGTAGCAGTTTCGATTTTGAGATCGGGTGCTCCGTTGTCCACAGAGCTGCACACCAGAAGCCCAGAGATGCTTGCAGCTGCCATCACAAACGGTCAGTCTGCTCGGACATGAAACACTTCGCAGCAAAGATGGCCAGCAAACGCCAGGTGCGAATTACTCAGGGTGATGACGCACGACCAGCCGAAGCGGTGACGAACAAACTCTGCGAGTGACGGCTTCTGGACATTATCAAAGAGAAGCGGTGCTCAAGAGCCGATGCTTACGCTGTACTTAACAGGAAAAAAGATTCATATGCTAGTCGTGTGCGCGCTTCTGATGGGGACATTGAGTCCAACTTGACTGCCTCAATTATGACCACAGTAGAAAAAGCTCTTAATGTGGTTGAGCGAATGCTAAACACTTTCTATGAGGCGTTGGCTCAGTTTGTTGCAGTTCAGTCTGCGTCATCATCAACACCCGTCCTGGCAGCAACATCTGTATCTGTTTCAGCTTCTGCAGATAGTGCTGGCCGCTCTACGTCACCTTCTGATGCTCCCCAGGTCCCACCTCACATCTCCGTTCCTAGCAGTGAATGTCGCAGTGACATCTGCACAACAGATGTCGAAATGTCGTGCCTTACGCAGAAGCGCCGTGCTTCCTCATCACCATCTAATTCTAGTTCTCCACAGATGAAAGCTAAAAAGTAACCACCCAAACTTCATCCCCATGTTGATATCCTTAAAGAGGCGGTTTCGGCCTCTTCAATTGGTCAATAATCATGGCAGGTATCAAAGTGTTACAATGGAATTGCCGTTCCGTCTTGTCTTCTCTTCCAGATCTAGACATACTTATTCACAAGCAAAAGCCTGATATTGTACTTTTACAAGAAACGTGGTTATCACCGTATAAATCATTTTCAATGAGAAACTTTCGAGTTTTCAGGTCAGATCGAAATGTTGGCAGGGGAGGTGGATTGGTAACCATGCTATCTAAAAATTTATGTCATATCTATCTCTAAGCAAATTCTTCTCCCTGACTGTGAGCTTTTAGCGATCAAAATTTCATTTCCGCATTGTGCTGATATTACAATTGCTAATGTCTATTTTCCTTTAGGTGTACACAGGATAGACTGTTTGGACAGCTTGGTGACTGGCACAAACAGTGCAGTCATCGCAGGAGATTTTAATTTTCACCATAGTCACTGGGGAAGCCGTACTGATTCCTGCAGCCAGCTTCTCCTGTCGTGGCTGTCTGCAAATGCTGCACGCTGCTAGAGAAATAACCTTTATGCGAGGGATTGCTCGCTCAGCCATTGACTTAACATTATCAGCAGGTAGGCTAGATGTGACTGATTGGTCGAAAGTGGATTCGGGTACGTCTAGTGATCACTTTCCTATAACTTTCACTATCCGGTTATGTCCTCTTAAAACTTGTTGTGTAACCCATAAATTTGTCGACCACAAAATTTATAAAAATCTGATGTCTGCCTCACTTGCCTCTATAGTTAATAAAAGCCGGGATGACAGAGCTCAGCAGACGGTTTCATTTTTGCAAAATGCAATAGACCACTCAATATTCGCTGTGCCCGCAGCAGCCTCTAATAAACAGCCGTCTCCTTGGTGGACAGAAGAATGTGAGAAGGCCTATCGTCGCAGAAAAGCGGCCTGGAAGAGGCTGTCCTGCAACCAGAGTCCGGCTAATTGGTTTAATTACAAATTTTTCCCTGCATCTTTCAAAAGAACACTTGCAAAAGCCAAGGAGGAGTACAACCAAAATTTAAACACATATCTTTCAAATCCTCGTCATCGGAAAGCCCTGTATAGATTCATGGAACGTAACAAGAGTTCTGCCGTCCCTCTTCTCACAAATTCAACAGTGTTATCACCACAAAAGGCTCAGTAGAGCCTGGAGTGTATTGCTCAGGGATTGGCGATACGCTTCCAGACGCAGAGAAACGTCCCTTTGTGCAGAATTTCACCCTCTTCGGATTATACCGAGGTTGACGCATCAGAGCTCCTCTCAGTCTTGGCAATGTTGCATCCTGCAGCTCCTGGACCAAATGGTGTCACTGTTGGTATGATTAAAATTTTAGCCGAGGAGTTTACAAGCGCCCTCTTAGATATGGTCAATGCTTCTCTGGAAAATGCATGGATTCCAAGCATTTGGAAGACGGCGAAAATTATTTTATTAATTAAATATGTAAGCAAAGGATACGTCTTAGATAATATTCGGCCAATTGCGTGATTGGGTGATTTTTCTTCTATATACACCCGCAGCGCGATTTTAGCTGTTTATAATTGGGTTGTGGTGGTGCAGTAGTGTACACAAAAACACACATAGGTTGTCGGGAACGGTATTCGTCAAGCGCAAAAAGAAGTAAAAAAGCAATTGCGCTTGCGTTCTCATCCAGATTCCAGAGAACACCACGCGAATGACGACGAAAAGTAAAAAAGCGCATCTATCTAAACAGATATATGCGCGCGAATGCTTGAAATCTTTCATCTTTGTCTCGCTCTTTGAGGTCTTCTTGGAAGTTGTTAGAGTCACAGCCAACCAGTCGAAAACCATGTTTCGGTAGATTCTCATCTAGAGGAGAGGCGAGTGAACGTGTGGCTTTCACCAAGCTCTTTTTCATCTCGTTAGAGTTATGATGGCCCTAGTGAAGATTTTCTTCTCCTTAACTGCCTCTCTGTCATCACTGCCATGTGACAGTTGTAATCAAGCCTTCAGATATTAGTGAGCTTCCCTCTAAGTGTTTTCATTCCCAGAATGCTTTACTTCTCCGTCTTCTAGAATCATACCAATCCAAATGAAGAATACCCAAAGTGGGGTCCATAATAAGCCTATAACCAATTCCGCATGCAGCCTGGTCTGCAAACAAGAAAACAGCGTTTGTAGACAAACCAGGCGATCTTCCTGCAGAATGCATTGGTATTTATTTATTTATTTATTTATTTATTTATTTATTTATTTATTTATTTATTTATTTATTTATTTATTTATTTATTTATTTATTTATTTATTTATTTATACACCTTAGCAGCGGACTAACGCCTCTGTGCCCTATCGAACGTTGAGGCTACGGTCCAAGCATCTTAGCTTATAAACATTGCCTTGAATCATTGCTGCGTTTATCTTGAGGCGGTAGCTGTTAGTAGCAGTTTCGATTTTGAAAACAGGTGTACTGCGGTGTCCACACAGCTGCAAACCAGAGGCTCGGAAATGCTTGCAGCTGCCATACAGTCAGTCTGCTCGGACCCGAAACACTGCGCAGCAAAGATGGCCAGCAAACTCCAGATGTGAATTACTCAGTGTGATGACGCACGACCAGCCGAAGCGGTAACGAAGAGAGTCTGCAAGTGACGGTTTCTTTGTTTCACGCAACACTGACGTCATTCGAGCGGACAGCCTAACAGGCGTCGCTGATTTCGCGCATCACGCAGCAAGCATAAAGTTTTTCTTTTTTATGTTCTCTATTTATCGCCACCGCCACGCTCTCATCAGTTTGTTCTTAACAATGCGTGACTTTGAAACCCTAGTAAAGACACGACCAGAGCGCTCTAGAATAATCATGAGCACGAGTGATAGTTTCCACTAAATTCGAGATGATTGCCTGTTTGTTAGCGCCACATCTCCACAGCCCGCTGTGATAATTGAGTACGGCTGTGAAAGACAGGGAGTCCACAGCCGGTGATTACGTAGAGTCAGAGCACGGGTCTATAGTGTCGTCGATTAACTTCTTTCTTTAACGAGCAGAAAATCGTTAAAGTAAACAGTTTTAGACATTGCAGAAGTCTCCCTATCTCTATCCCCCATGGCCTACCGGCAGCGCCACGTCAAAATAGGTTCTGCCGTCCTCTACGCCAAGAGTGCCGCGCCGAAACGATGACAGAGGCAGACTAGGAGCCTGATTCATGCCCACCTTTCTCGGCCAAAATTTCTGGAAATTGGAAAATTGTAAGATACGTTTACGATAATATTGAATGTTATGGTCTGTTATTATGATATGTAGAAAATCTTTCTTTTAAAGTGTTTCCATCCATCGCATCAAACTGCTAAGGCAGCCATAGAAAACCGATGAGGAACGCTTTTGACGATATCAGAAACGTGAATAGAAAAAAAATACAAGACTGGCGTCGGGTGACCTGCGGATATATTCATTGTTATAGCGATATGTTACATTGCGTTCATAAACGGTTTCCCGCTCAAAATCGTTTTTGTCCAGAATTGCTTGGCATGCTTTGCAAAAAGTTAGTTTTGGTGCCTCTTAATAGCAGTCTGGAGGTTGCTTCTACCGTATTTTCCAGAATAACTCGGCAACAAGGCTGTTTTTTTGCCGTCTAGCGAAGCCCTTAATTACGACGCTTCCTGTGTCAGAAATCTGTGTAAGATAAGAAAAAAACCCTTGCCATCATCTTTCGAGAGTTTTTCTTTTTTTTTTCTTGAGGGATGTAGTCAGGGCTCGACTTTACGGCGGAGAAGTCCCTGTTGCCTGCGTACTTGTTGCAAACACGGTACGTGGTATGAAGAAATCTGTGACTACGTGGCGTTTCTGTGGATGGTATCCTGCACACTTTAAACGTTGAGCCGCAGCCCTTCGTTATTTTAGCTGAGGGTCCCTCATTGAGATATGCATGCAAGAAGTCGTCTAGTCGTTACCTGATTTTTTTCGTCCTATTCAGTTTATTGCTTCACGGCAGTTTACTCATATGCACTTTTCAGTTACACGGGATGCAGAATCATGCTACAGTCTGTCCAAGGAAAAAATGTGGGAAAAGTGGTCTGCAAGACAAGGGGGACACGAAGACAAAAACACTTCCGTCAAGGGGTGTTCGTAGCATGCCATGTTATTGCAGGATCGCAACCCAGCCATGGCGCCGGCGTTTGGATGGAGGCGGAATAGAAAAACGCCAGTGTGCTTTGCGATGTTTGTGTAAGTTAGGAAATTGGTTCAGGCAGTGTATATTTACCCGCAGTCTCTCCACTACGACGTCCTTTATATCCAACATAAAGCGATCGGAACATAACGTTCAACGCTCAAGTCCATCCACCAGACCCTATTCTTTGCATTCCTCATTGCAGCAACGTTCTGGCAACCCATTAAGATTGTAATTGCTTTATCACCCTCTGGCAAAGTGTGTTGCCACCATTTTCTTTGTACAAATTTGGTTATGTATATTTCCTATGTTGGCGGAGTGCGCTTATAACCACTTATTATTGGGCTATTGTGTTTTCGTATTGAAAAAGGAAAAAAGTCACGCATTCGAAGTCACGCATCTCGCATTCTTCGATAATGAGCCCTGTACACGAGAGAGCGCACAAGTAGTCTGTAAAGATCTCTGTCAAGTATAGATAGAGAAGCGCTGAGACCAAGGTGCAAAGGGCAGAACACAGAAGAAACCGTTGATGCATGCAGGCGATGGTATGTGTCTTAAGTGTTTCTTTTATGTCTTATTCTTGGCGCGGTGTCCTGGAATTTAGATGTACACAGCCAAAGAGTTGAAGGCCCAATTGTGACGATTCTGATCAAGAGGGAAGTCGAGTGCGTGTGTCGTTATCGCCTTCGCCCACTTCTTTGTCTTTTTGTTAGCATCAGGTTGGACTCAACAAACAAGTTTCTTTGAAATCTTTCTCAGCTTTCCCAACTGCCCGGCCGTGATCACGGCCACGTGTCAGTGTGAACACACATTCGGGAAATTATGAGCATCCCGCTAGGTCTTTTAATTCTCAGAATATTGCCAAAAACTGTATGCTCTTAGTTTCCGTTCTTTATCGAAAAGGCCAAACTCTTCCAGAGCACCGAAAGCCGGCGCGGGAGCAATGACGCCTGCGCGCGCCACACAAAGACCCAGAAGCTTGGAGTCATGCTTTAGCTTGGAGAAGCAACCTCTGTTCACCCATGGGGAGCGCGTAACTATGTGTGTGTTGTGCGATGTCCTCTCCTTATCGTTCGCGTGTTGCGGCGCCCGGTCGGAGAGATGAAGCTAGAAACCTCTGGAAACCTCACCCCTCGCCTGACCAACGGTGACGCGAGCCTTTGCGGTAGGTTGAGCGAGCGTTTGTACTACGGACTCCATGTGTGTGTACGCGCCTGGTTTGGCACGGAGTGACGAACAGACGAGGTGCACCCTATATATGCAAAACGCTTAACGTTGTCAGCCAGCTCGTGCCGTAGTTTCAGCTTCGAAGAGGCGCGCGCGAAAGCAAAACACGCAAAGAGCTGCAATAAAATTTCGCATTAGGAAGTACCATAATCATCAGTGAATATTTTCTTCTTCCTCAGTTCTGTAGTTCGGTGCAGGTTATTTGTATGCTCTTCTGAACTGTACAGGATGTCATTTCCTGCTACCGTCTATCCGAGGGTTTAGCTCCGAAAAAATCGCGCTAAAGTGAAAGCGACACAAACACAGCAAAATCTAATACGAAGAAGGCTCGTAACATCCTCTTTCTTTGTAGGATAAAAAACCGACTATGGCGACCACATCTGCACTCTCTGAACTTGTACCCTATATGAGAAAGAGTAGACTGGCTACTTTACTTTGTCTAGAAGCTGTTTCCTCTGTTCAAGAGCTTAGAAGTGAAACCCCTTCTTAAGCAGAGAATAGAACTGCCAGTGCACTCTATATACGGCCAATTAAGTTGGCGAATGTTAAATTGTGTAATGAGGCGGAGCTATATGGTCACCTGCGACATGTATCTCTCGCAAAATATGTCCGCCGCTGATTCTGCTGACCCTAAATAAAGAGCGGTTTAAAGCGGCGGGAAAAAAGTGGTATACTTCAGCAAAGAAAAGTCAGTACAGTACAAAGTAAGTACAATTCAGTAAAGGCATTCACTTGCACACTTGCTAAAAAGAACTATCATTTCTGCGAAACAATTATAGCTCTATCGCTAAGTGAAAATATTTTATTCACTGCGGGACAGCCATTCACATATGTTTCGAAATCACAGTCTTCCAAGGAGACACGTATCGCAGACATGAGCTGCCATTGCGGCTCAGTTGTTATGGGGCTCAGCTGCTGACTGAAAAGACGCGGGTTCGATCCCGGCCGCGGCGATCGCATTTCTATGGAGGCGAAACGCTGGAGACGTGTCCATTGTGCGGTGTCAGTGCAAGTTAAAGAAGCCCAGGTGGTTGAAATTATCCACAGCCCTCCACATATAGCCTCCCTGAAAGGCTGAGTCGGTTGGGACGTTAAAACTCCATTAAAAACATCAAATCTAAACGAAAGCATCAAAGAAAAAACCGACGCTTAGGTTCAATCCTTATTAAAAAGGTCTATAGACTGTCTACGGACTTCGTATAGACTCTATTGCCTTCCTATAGATGTTTCTTTTTGTCTGCTCATAGTCTATAGACTCTCTATAGTTAAGTCTACTAAAGGTGTATGGCCATATATCTATAGATTGTCTATAGACTGTCTATAGGGTTTGTATTGCCTGTACAGTTCTCTATGGTTCGTCCATAGAGAGCATATATACTTTATAGACATAAGTCCATGGACAGTCCATAGACTGTCTAAAGAAGTTTTTGTAAGTTAAGGAAGCAACTTCCGCTAAATCTCCGTAAACATTTGCGACTTCGCAGCGAAACATAAGTGTACATATACTTCTAACTGCAGTGTTAGTACGGTGTAAATTCTCGACGTGAGCACTTGTGAAGCAACACAGGATTTTTAATGCAAAGAATAACTCCATGGCATGCCAGTTATCTCCGTTCCCGAAATTGTGCCATGGAATTGCTTCCGCGCAAAGATTTTCTGCGGTGTGCAGCCATTGCCTAGACTGTTTCTATAAAGGTGGCAGTGATCTGCAAATTACTGGCTACGTAGCGTTGCCACCTCACGAATGACAGTTGAGTGTTTCGGTTCCCCGCTTGGCTCTAGCTTTTTTCCCCGGGGCTTCGTAATATAAGTAGTATATCCACTCCTGCCGAGAGTGTACGCTGCCCTCTCGCTTAGCCGGAGCACCAGTTTGTCGTAGTAACGTTGAGGTCTAAGGAAATTCAGAAAAAGGAAGTGAAATATGGGAAACGCGCACACTCCATATGAGTATATGGAGATAGTTAGTTATATCGATTTTAATGGCGCAAAAGCAACTGAGACTATGATGCGCCAAGCACACGGTTAGAGCTTTTGTTAAAGGTTACGCTTTTTATATCTAAAGTTTGTTTAAAACATTGGCTTGTCTGAGAAACTTAAAAATGCTTGAAAAATCAACCAGTGCTTGATCACCCAGAAGTAACATGGGGTGTAGTGGGATGTATTCATTGCAGAATGTTGTGAAATATTTTTTCCTCAGTTGTTCCAGTTTTGTGCATACAATTAAAATGTGGTTTACCGTGAGTTCATCGCCACACATTTCCCAGAGAGGTTTGTCTTTTTCGGTCAATAGGAAATTGTGTGTAAGGTGTGTGTCCAATGCGTAGTCGACACAAAATAACTTCTGTAAAACGTTCCTGATGTTTAGATAATCTCCACTCTCCCAAAACGGGTTTTATAGAGTGTAGTTTGTTGTTTGTCTGTTCTTCCCATGTAATCTGCCACTTATGCCTGAGCTTACTGTGCAGTAAATTTGAAAAATCCCTCTGTTGTATGTTAACTTGTTTTATATGACCAATTCGAGCTTGCGCTCCGCAAGCATCTGCTCTCTGATTACCTAAAATTCCAACATGGCTAGGGACCCAGCAGAATATAATGTTATGTTTTTGCTTTGTGATTTTAACTATGTTATGTATGATTTTTCCTATTATGGGTTCCGTAGCATTTGTAGAGAGCAGCGCTTTGAGCACACTCAGTGAATCGGTGTAAATGATGCTATTTTTTATGTTCTGTTTTACTATTTGTTCTACGGCTACAAAGATGGCATAACACTCCGCAGTAAATACCGATGCATACTGCGGTAATCGTATCATTTTTTCATTTTTCCTTGATTTACTGCACTTCCTACATGACTTTCTGTTTTTCAGCCATCAGTGTAAAATTCAGTGTAGGTGTCATATTTTTCTTGTAAGGCAAAGAACTCTTACAGTATGTGCTCGTGTGGCATTTGATTTTTGTTTACGTGTGTCAGTGTGAAGTCACACACCGAAGGGAGGCTGTACCATGGTGGCAGATATTCATGTCTTTGTGCAATATTCGGTATTGCGTCCAGCACTGCTAACTCTCCACATTTATCTTCAAAGCTCATTATTAGTGGCCTAATAAAATGTGGTTTGTTATTGAATAATCTTCTACATGGGCACTTGGTAGCAATGGGATAGCAGAGATGTTTAGGAAGAGAACGGGTTTTTAGGATGTATGTGCATGTAAGTGTGACTCTTCTATTCTCTAGTGTGGGCTCATTAGCTTTAACATAAAGACTATTTACGGGGAATGTTCTATATGCTCCAGTTGATAGGCGCAGGCAAAGATTATGAACAGGGTCCAGTCGTTTCAAGTAGGATGCTCTTGCTGAACCGTATACTATGCACCCGTAGTCCAGCTTGGAGCGCACCAAAGAGCGATATATTTGCAATCGGCATGCTCTATCGGACCCCCACCGTTTTCGCAAGAGTACCTTTAATACATTGAGGGCTTGGTATGCTTTCTTTTTAAGGTTGTTAATGTGTGGTAGGTATGTAAGTTACTTGTCAAAAGTGACGCCTAAAAATTTATGTTCCTGTTTGACTGGCAGTGTGGTTTGATTCAAGCACAGATTGGGATCGACCTGTAGGCCTCGTTGTAATGAGAACAAAACAGCTACTGTTTTTTGAGGAGAGAATTTGAATCCATTTTTCTCTGCCCAAGCAGCTAGTTTATTTATTGTGATTTGTATTTGTCTCTCGCAGGACCGTATGCTGGAAGAAGTGTATGCTATCTGTAGGTCATCTACATAAACTGAATACATTACGGACTTTGGTATTACTTTGGCTAAAGAATTCATTTTTACTATGAAGAGTGTCGTACTTAAAATGCATCCCTGGGGTACGCCATTCTCTTGGGTGAAGGTCATCGACAGAGTTGCTCCTAGACGGACTCTGAATGTGCGGTTGGTCAGGAAGTCGTTCAAGCAGTTCAGCATCCTGCCGCGGATCCCTAGCTCTGCTAGGTCATGGAGGATGCCGAACTTCCACGTGGTATCGTAGGCCTTCTTCAAATCGAAGGAGACCCCGATACAGTGCTGTTTGTGGATGAACGCCTCTCGGATGGTGTTTTCTAGGCGAACAAGGTGATCAGTGGTCGAGCATGCTTTCTTAAATCCACATTTATGTACATCTAAAAGTCGAGGAGATTTAAGTGTGAAGGTCAGTCTAATACTTATTATGCTTTCGAAATATTTAGCAATGCAGCTGGAGAGGGCTATCGGTCTGTAATTGTTAGGACCTGTTGGTGGTTTTCCGGGTTTCAGAAAAGGTACGATTATTGCTTTCTTCCACTCCTCAGGTATATTCCCAGTTGTCCATATTTTGTTAAAGAATTTCAACAATGCCTGCACGGCAGCCTCAGAGAGATGGGCGAGCATAGCGTAATGCACATTATCTGGGCCTGGTGCTGTCTTTTTACCCGAAGATGATACCCTATTCAATTCTTGGAGTGTGATGGGTCGGTTGTAGTCCTCGTGCATACGTGCTGCAAATGGAAGTTTTTGTTTTTCTGCTATTGCTTTGTGCTTCTGGAACGTGTTTGTGTAATTGGAAGAACTGGAAACTTCAGCAAAATCCTCACCCAGTATGTTGGCATGTTCCTCTAATGATGTTTGTGTCCCAGGTGTAGTCAATAGAGGAAGTGTGATAGGGGTATGGTCACTACAAAATGTACGAACTTTTTCCCACATCTTTTTTGAGGTTATTGAGCTGTATATTGAGGACACATATTTCTGCCAAGAGGATTTCTCGGCATTTCTTCGAATGAATCGCGCTCCGGCCTTGGCCCTCTTAAAGGCAATCAAGTTATCCGCTGTGGGATACCGACGCAGAGAACCCCAAGCTTTATTTTGTTGTTTTTTTGCTATGTGCATTCTTGTGTCCACCATACTTTATGTTTTTTGTGTACGAGTCCTGTAGTTTGTGGTATGGCTAGTGTAGCGGCCGATATTATGCATGTAGTAAACCTTTCGTTAATTTCGTCTATGGTGAGGTCTTCACAAAATTCTTTTTCTAGTGTGGCATTAGCTGTAAAAAGTGACCAGTCGGCGAGGTGAAGTTTCCAGCGCCGAGGTCTTGTGGGGATGACTGGAGTAGACGATGAGAGGCTGATGATAGTAGGTAGGTGATCACTTCCCAGAGGGTCGTTTAAAACATCCCATTTAAAATCGTTAAAAAGCGATGGTGATGCGAAAGCTAAATTGAGGAAGCTCACTTTTGCCGAGCTTGGGCAACGATAAGTGGTTTTTCCTGTATTTAAAAGACAGGTATTATTTGAGAGGATAAAATCTTCGATTATTTGTCCCCTTGAATCACATCGTTCGCTTCCCCAAAATGGGGAGTGAGCGTTAAAATCGCCAGCTACCAGATATGGCTCCGGCAGTTGATCAATCAGGCTTTCTAAATCTTCGATTGTTAATGTGATGTGCGGGGGAAGATATACAGAACATACTGTTATTGTTTTGTAGGTAAAGACGCTAACTGCAACTGCCTCAAGTTTTGTGTTATGTTTGACTGCTTGAGCATGGACGCCGCTTTGGACGACAATTGCGACGCCTCCCGAGAGTCGATTTGCCTGCTCGTGATCGCGTCTAAAAGTTTTATAATGTTTCAGGATATGCACATGTTGTGGACCAAGATTGGTCTCCTGAAGACATAAAACAATGGGTAACATTGACCCTAAAATATGTGTTATGTCACTATAATTCCGCATAAGTCCTCTACAATTCCATTGAATTAAAAAAGCCATGCTTGTGTTTTTAAAAGAAAATGAAAGGAGATTTACTTATGAGGTGGGCCCGTTATGAGGGGCCTGTCTTTTTTTCGCTCAAGAGAGCTGTTCCGCCGCTGTAATGGAGGCGGAGTGGGTGTTGTATCCATCACCTCAACAGAGGTGCTGGAGGACCGCGCAGCCGCGGTTGTGTTAGTTTCAGGTTTGTCCCGACGGGGGGAGGTCCTGCGGGATGCCGACCTATGGACCGGCGGTCCCTGCTTTGATGGTGGCAGAGCAGCCTTCGCTGTCGCTGCCTGGGGCGTGGAGGGCCCTGCCATCGGCTCGGTGGAAGTGGCCTCGGCAGGTGCCGGAGTGCTTTGTGGTGCTACTCGACTGCGCACCACATCAGGGAAGTTTGGTTTCGCTGTGAAAGAGAATGTGTTTGTAAGCGCAAAACGCCTCCTTGCCTCTTTAAATGAAATGTTTTTTTTTTGTCTTTACGGTGCTTATTTCCTTTTCCTTTTTCCAGAACGGACACGCCCTGGAGTACGCTGCATGGTCTCCTTCGCAGTTTGCTCAGCGCAGTGCTGAGTAACATTCCTCAGCATGGTGGTCCTTCGAGGCGCATTTCGCACAGGTTTTGCGGCCGCGGCAGATCTGTGAGCCGTGGCCAAACTTTTGACAGTTGAAGCATCGGTGGGGATTGGGTATATAATGTCTGAAGTTGACTTTCAAGTATCCAACTTCGATCGTTTCGGGCAAGGTACTGGTGTTAAATGTGAGGGCCATGTGTTTGGTGTCTATTTCTTTATTGTCCTTGCGGATTTTGATTCGGTGAACGTCAATCACATTCTGATCGGTGAGTCCTTGAAGCATTTCGGCTTCTGTTAAGTGGATGAAGTCACTTTCTGAGATAACGCCTCGGACTGTGTTAAGGGATCGGTGTGGAGTCACGGAGACAGGGATGTCGCCTATTGAAGCAATGCTTGACCGTTTCGAGCACTGGATGCTCTCACGCAACTCAAAGAGTAGGTCGCCGCTGGCCATTTTTGATAACTTGTAACCAGGGCCCAAGGCATCTGTTAAAACATTTGGATACAAGAAATGGTGAAATTATTCGGACTTGCTTTTGTTCGCATTCACTGTGAATAACATGAAACTTTGAAAATGCTTGTTTCTTTTTAGAGAAAAAAAATCTTCTGCTTCATTCCGCCCTCTCTTGAGAGAACGATCTGGTTTGAAAGGTGGGAGCCATAAAAAAATGTAGTTATTCGGTCGTGGTGCCAGCCACCCACCAAGGAGCCCAACGAGGGGACGGGATAGGAACTTTCAAGCAAGTCCTGCCCACGCCAGCTGTACGCTCCCAACTATAACCCAATATGACGCAACTCAGGGTGATTGGCCACACAAGGTTAACCCTTGCCGTCTATGAAAAAAGAAAAAACTGAGAAGAGAGGAGAAGACAGGAGAGTTGTAAGAAGGTGATAGGAAAGTGAAAGGTAAAGGGGGAGATAGGAAAAGACGACTGCCAATTTCTCCCGGTCGGATCAGGCCGGGGGTGCCGTCTGCAGGAAGCTGGGGCCAAAGTGGTGTGTTGCCTCCGCCGAGGGGCCTTTAAGGTCCAAACACTCGCCATCGGCTCAACCACCAGGATCCCCTTTTCCCCGGACACGGCGATGCCACGCACGGCTAGGCGCGGATGCTCGAGTCCGTGGTGATGCACGGTTCACCATCATCCCCCTGCGGAGATGTCCCTGCGGATGCTCGGGAACCCGCGGTGTCGCCACTCACCAACGCCTGCAAGCTGCAGACGCCCCCCTGCGGGGACTAAATGTAGTAGTAGTAAGTGGTTTAATATAATAATAATAAAAGGAAAGGGAAAGGTTTTTGCCAGCACCGACATCTGCCATCGACACTGAAGCACCTGAGCTGGATCAGTGGAAATAAAGGATAGCAGGAAGAATGTAGAAATGAAATCATAAATGTGAGGGGACAGGAAGAGAGGATAGGGGAACAGCTAATATACACAAAAACTATTTACACAATAATAAATATGTACATGACCAAGCCTAAAGGTGATCGTAAGCTCGCTGCGCTCTCTATTCACGTGAAACAGAGCAAAGAATTAGAATTGCACGGAGGTTAACAAGACAGCTGTTTGGTGAACTTTCTCATCTGCTGTAGGAAGCTGTGCACGAAACAAAAAGGCCAAAAATGAGTAAAAGCAGAATTAAAATGAAACACACCCACATACGAATGCAGATGAAGCCTAGAACCGGCCAGTGACGGTCCTCACAAGCAGTCCAGCAGCTTTGCGAGCTGTCGAGCTTTGAGACCACGTTCTAAGGACCTCAGCTTATGAACACTGCCGCGAAGCATTGCTATGTTTTCTTTAAGCGATAGCTGATAGTAAAAGATTCGATGAAAATTGCGTGGTCGGGTGTCTAAACAGCAGCACACCGGAAGCGCGGAACTGCTCACGATGGCCACCAGGAGAGCGCTAATGTCGTGCGAGTGTAAACCATGTGTTCTGCATCGATGGTGGGTATATAGCGTGATGACACGAAGCGCGCGTCAATTCTCTTAGGTCTGTAAACATGGAAAGTGGCAGACCACGCCGACCTGTTTCTCTGCGTCGCGCTCGCGGTTAGTCTGCGCTGACCCGGAACGGTGTGCAGCAGAATTGGCGAGGAAACGGAAATGCACAAGGCAAAGCGGTAAAGAAGCGGCACTTGAGTGAAGACGTCTACGACTCGCAGAATATGCACGGCACTCGTGTGGACAGTCCAAGAGGTTTCGCTTATTTTCGACCAATATTCAGCAAGCGCAAACAGTGTGAATATTATCATGCAGCCTTCTATACTTATTTTATCGCTGCCTGTATGCTGTCTGCTTAGTGTGTGTTTCCTACGTGAGACGCAGCCGGAGCGCTATGGAACAGCCATAAACAATAGCGGTAGTTTCTACTATTACGGATATGGTGGTAAGCGCCTTATCGCTAAAGTTCACTGTCGTAATCGACCGCAGCCAAGAACGACATGCCAACCGAACCCGGTGAGTATCAAGTAAACACGGCGTTATCGCCACCGCTGAGCTTCTTTCTTGTAAGGAAACATCTTGATACAAAGAGGAAGTTTATTTTATGTTGTGCGGGTTTGTAGTTGTTCATTTTAAGCTGTTTCTATTCTGCATGGCCTACCCTCATGTTAAAAAAGGGCCGCCTCTGAACCTGCCTCCAAGGCAGTCCTCAGCGCCCGGAGTGGCAGGCCGAAATGATGCGAGTCAGAGGACGGACGCGATACTTCCGAAAAGTTTAATTTTGGTAATCTCTTATGCCCACATCTTATGCCAAAGATTGCTTTTGCGTTCTAAGAAGAGTGTTGTGTTGCAAGTCTCGGAAGTACGTAAGTCGTGGTAATGAACGTATGCTCTGATAACGAACCGTTCCACTTGAACAATAGCACATAAGAAGCGGTCACATCGTTACCCGACTGTTTCTTCTTGTTCAGTTTTGTAGTTTGGTGCAAGTTATTCATATGCTGTTCTCAACTGCACGTAATGCACATTTCTGTTGCCGTCAATCCAAGAAAATAACTGAGCAAAAACCTTCCAAAGTCATGGCGACAAAAGCACAACTAAATATAATACGAGTGGAGCTCGTAGCATCGTATCTCTTTGTGGGATAAAAAAAGGACTAGTAATGTATCAGAAAAAGTAGATCGGCTACTATACTCTCTCTAGCAGCTGATTATTCCGCTCAAATTGCCTAAGGAGTAAAACGCCGCCTTCGGCAGAGAATATAACTGCCAGCGCACTCTCTCTATGCCCAAAAGGAGTTGGAAATTGGTTATTTTATTTGCATTTTCTATGCAGCTGAGCTATTTGGTCGCCTGTGACCGGTATCGCTCACTAAATGTGTCCGTCACTGATTCCGCTGAAAGTAGGTGAAGAGTTCTTTGCCAGGACTGTTGTATTGTTTACTGAGCCGTAGCAGCACTAAGCCGCAGTCATTCGGAAATTACTGGCCAGATGGGCCACTGCAGTCCGCAAAATGTGCAGAGGAACCGCTGCAAAATTCAAAGTGAACCCTATAGCTTGTTTCCAAAGGTATTGATGCTCGTCCCAGCGGTAATCAAGAGGAAGCGTTGCCAGCTAACGACTGAAAGTTCAGCGTTTCAATTCCCCGCTAGACTGCAGCTTTCTTTTTTTTTCAAAATTTCTTAATAGAAGGAGTACATTCATTCTGCAGATGGCGTACACAGCTTGGCACAGATGGCACAGATGGTGTTCTAGCTTAGCATGAGTGCGACGCCCATTCTATCAAATGCGTTCCCAGCACCCCTTTGCTTCTCTGAGTGCACGAATGTGAAGTGCAAAATACGCGTGTGCCGTGCGGTGTTTCCCAGCGTTCGAAAAAAGCGCTAGGTAGTGAAAATTACATCGGAGCCCACCACTGCTGTGTTCCTTATAGACTACTTGGATCTTCGGGAGGTTCAAGACGCATGCTATGCCACCACTGCTAAATTTTTGCATTGCTCATTGCGGTAACTTTGTGTCAGCGTTTTCGGGCAGCAATAGCTTTAACGCCATCTGGCAAAGTGCCTTGACGCTTTTATCTTTTCACAAATTGGGTAATCTACCTTCCAAATGTTCGCGCTGGGCGACTATAGCCGCTTATATTTGGGCTATTATTTCTTCGAAAAAAAATTAAAGTCATGCATGTCACATTATTCGATAACGAGTACTGTAGATCAACAAGCGCATAAGTTGACTCTAAACCTCTTTGTCAACTCAAAATAGACTGGGGCTGGGACCCACGTGCATCCTGATTTATATTCCAGAAAAAGGTGCAAAGGGCAGAGTGCAGAATAAACTGTTCAGACATGTGGGCGCTGGTATGCGCTTTCAGTGTTTCTTGTCTGCGTCGGCCTTTTTGCGGGTTCTTGGAACTTAGATGTGAATGACCAACAAGTCCAAAGCCAAATTTTGACGATTCTAATCAAGACGGTTTGTCGAGTGCGCGTGTTCTTATCGCCTTGGCCCACCTCTTTTTCTGTTTGTAAGCATCAAGTTACCCTCAGTAAATCGCTTCCTTTTAAATATTTCTCAGCTTCTCTAACTGCTTATTTGTGATCACTGCGGCATGTACGTGTGAACACGCCTTCAGGTAGTAATAAGTATAATGCTGAGCTGACAGCACTTACTCGTGCTTTCGTACTTGCCTCGTAATGCGCTCTATACGCCACAGAAATACATATGTGACGCAAGTTAGCATTTTTAACGCCTGACGGAAAAGCATGCAGGCTAAACACTTCGCAGCGGCAGAGCTCTCGACACACATTGTGAACATCTTATACAGCGCTCCACAACCCATCTGCTTCTCTCTGGCTGTTGCTGCACTTGTAGACAAAGCAGCAGGCTGCAATTGTAGACAAAGCAGCAGGTGCCCGGATGATTTCTTGTATTTGCAGGATGATTACAAGGTCATTTTTAATCACTCCCAGAGGTTACAAAGCCCGTTTGCTCTGCATGGCGCAAAGCCACTTCGTAGCATTTCGGCAGATCGGCGAAAGATGGCGCGTGATGCCTGGGTTTGAGAGTGCGCGTCAACCAGTCCCGGGTCGAGAGTATCGTATTCTAGTTTATATAGCATGCGCTTTCACTCATAAGTAAATCGTTGGATGTCTACACCTGTGATGTTTTCATTTCTGTCTCCTGTCCTATCTTATTCGCGCAGTTCTAACTTTCAATGAAATGAACCCACAAGCCCGCAAGAACGTTCTACTACTCCAGGTATTGTTTTCCATTTGCGCCATATTGCTAGCCACATATGTAACCCGGGCTGAACAGGAAGTAAGCTTTGCCTTCTTCCTTTCGCGTCACCCATGCGTATGTTCTATGTACGCATGTGCCCCCTTTTGGCAGAAGTAACCGCGCAATAGGTTTTTGCTTCTCAACACAGAACTTTTAAGGCACCCCTAAAGACCGAAAGGAGCCAAAACGTGAGGACAAGGGATCCCCTTAAAACGGTGATAACAGAGTCATTTTTGGTGTAGGCGTCCTGTGTTTAGTGGCAGTAAAGATTTTAAGTGACATCTTGGAAACACTAAACACGTCTTGTTCCGCTGGACAAGCAGCAGTTGAACCACAAGGAGGCGCAGAATCAATTTTTGCAAAATCAAAAATTAGATGCGGTAGTCTTCAATCTCCCTTTATGTGCAAATTCGAGAACTTTATTTGGTTCACTCGCATAGCCCTCCTGGCAGCAGAAGAGGGTTTCATAGAGTGACGTGCTTTAGTGTAGTTATTCAGTTTGAGAACACAATTTATCGGCACTCTTCACGATTCGAAGTGATTATTTTCCTCAGTCGGAGCGGAAGAGTTGAGGTCTTTTATGCAGGCAGCTGTATACGGCGTGTATATTTTCGTCGAATTACAACGCTGCATGAAGAATTCCATGCAACTTTTTGGGGGATCGGATTTTTCGGGCGTTCCTTTGATGTACATATCGCAGGTTCCGAGGACTGAAAGGTAAAATGCAGCGCGATATCAATAGTCCCTTGCCCTTTCAGGAGTTACTCGTAGCAAAAACTATATGTCTTGCAAACTTTCGAATGACTGTTGGCATTAAACTGTTTAAAGGCTGGTGTGTGTGTGTGTGTGTGTGTGTGTGTGTGTGTGTGTGTGTGTGTGTGTGTGTGTGTGTGTGTGTGTGTGTGTGTGTGTGTGTGTGTGTGTGTGTGTGTGTGTGTGTGTGTGTGTGTGTGTGTGTGTGTGTGTGTGTGTGTGTGTGTGTGTGTGTGTGTGTGTGTGTGTGTGTGTACATATATATATATATATATATATATATATATATATATATATATATATATATATATATATATATATATATATATATATATATATATTGTTACGTGCTTTGCACGCACGGGGGTTTATTCAAAGAGGGGACCGGTCGAAGCAGGATGGAAGCAGGAAGCCTAGCAGCGTCCTTCAGCTCTCTCTTTTTCTTCCTCTTTCTCCGCGGGTCAGTCCTTCATCTTCTGCTTCTTCCGTCGAGGTTCTGTGGAAGCACGTTACATTTCCCTCCTCGCAGACGATGCCCGTCGGGCGAGTTAAACAGACCGTCTGGGGTGGAATCGCTTGAGGCGGGCTACATGCACCACCTGAGATTGGCGTGACCGTCGACCACTAGCAGTTAGTCGTGCTATAATGTAATTAACGTCACTTATGCACTCCAACACAACAAATGGTCCAGTGTAGTGGGATAGCAGTTTCTGACACAGACCACGCTTGCGCAGAGGGGTCCACAACCACACAATGTCACCAGGAACATAAGAAACTTCTTGGTGTTGGACGTCGTAGCGGTTCTTGGAACGCTCTTGCGAAGATAAAATTCGAACGCGGGCAAGCTGGCGAGCTTCTTCAGCTCTGCAGAGTGTGGTCGCAAGAGAAGGTTCATCGTGGATGAAAAATGGTAGCATGGTGTCAAGGCCGCAGCGAGGCGAGCGAGCATAGAGCAGGTAAAAGGGGCTGTAGCCAGTTGTCTCATGTTGCGCGGTGTTGTACGCATGAGTGATGAACGGGAGTACGCCATCCCAGTCCTTATGATCTGCAGCGACGTACATGGCAAGCATGGTGGTGAGCGTACGATTAGTGCGTTCTACCACACCGTTCGTTTGGGGATGATATGGCGTGGAGTGGCGAAAACTGCAGCTGCTGAGGCGGAGAAGTTCTTCGACAACGTCCGCTGTAAATTGACGTCCACGGTCGCTAATGAGAACTGCAGGAGGGCCGTGCCGAAGAATGACGAATCGAAGTAAGAAGTTAGATACTTCAGACGCAGTAGCAACTGGTATCGCGGCTGTCTCACAATAACGGGTTAAGTGGTCTACGCACACAAGAATCCATCGATTTCCTTTAGAGGATCGTGGGAAAGGTCCAAGGAGGTCAATGCCAACTTGCTCAAACGGGGCTGTTGGAGGTGTGATTGGCCGCAATTTGCCCGGTGGACTTGAAGTCGGCAGCTTAAAGCGCTGGCATTGCACACAGCTGGCTACATAGTGCTGGATGGTTGAACGCATGTTAGGCCAGTAAAATCGTTGTTGTGTGCGGTGGAGTGTGCGTGTCACTCCCAAGTGCCCAGACGTGGCGTCGTCGTGCATCATTTCAAGAACTGTGATGCGTAGGCTTTCGGGTACGACAAGAAGCATGCGTGCTCCTCCAGAAGCGAAATTCTTCTTATAAAGCAAACCGTCGCGAATGCAAAAAGTATTCTTTACAGAATCTTGAGCGGCATCAAACAAAGAGGTTAATGTTTGGTCCTTTCGTTGCTCAGTTCGAAAAACTTGAAGATCGGGGAAGGCTTGTGAAAGTGACGACAAGTATTCATCAAAGTTGTCTGCGTCGTCCTCAGTCGTTAGAAGCGGCAAACGGGAAAGACAATCGGCATCTGAGTGTTTACGGCCGCTTTTATGCACAACAGTGAAATTAAATTCTTGTAGGCGCAAAGCCCATTGAGCAAGCCGGCCACAGGGGTCACGAAGACTCACTAGCCAGCAAAGCGAGTGGTGGTCGGTCACGACGGTGAAAGCATTCCCGTACAGATAGGAGCGGAAGCGCTGTACAGCGAAAACAACGGCGAGACATTCTTGCTCAGTAACCGTGTAATTTCTTTCGCTCTTACTCAACGAACGGCTGGCATATGCTACCACGTGCTGATCGTGACCATGGCGTTGTATAAGTACAGCGCCGATACCGATACCACTTGCATCAGTGTGCACTTCAATTGGTGCAGATGGGCAGAAGTGGCGTAGGATGGGGCCCGAGGTCAAAAGAAATTTCAGATGCCGGAAAGCTGCGTCACATTCGCTGGTCCAATTGAACGGTGCATCTTTATGCAGCAAACACGTGAGTGGGTAAGCGATGTCCGCAAACCTAGCTATAAAGCGTCGAAAGTACGAGCAGAGCCCTAAAAAACTCTGCAGCTCTTTCACTGATTGAGGCACCGTAAAACTTTTGACAGCTTCAATTTTCTTTGGATCTGGTCGAACACCTTCTTTATCAACTAAATGACCAAGAACAATTGTTTCACGGTTCCCAAAATGACATTTCTTGGAATTGAGGATAAGGCCAGCTCGTTCCATGCAATCAAGCACAATATCCAGACGGCGGTTGTGCTCACTAAACGTTTTGCCAAAAATTACAACGTCGTCCAGATAACATAAACAAATTTGCCACTTGAGGCCACGCAGGATTGTATCCATGAACCGCTCGAATTTTGCAGGTGCATTACATAATCCGAAAGGCATAACGTTGAACTCGTAAAGTCCGTCTGGTGTAATGAATGCCGTTTTTTCCCTATCTGCAGCGTGCACGGGGATTTGCCAGTAGCCGGATCTCAAATCAATAGAAGAAAAGTATGAAGCGGAGTGCAGACAATCAATTGCGTCATCTATACGTGGAAGCGGGTAGACGTCCTTCTTCGTGGCCGTATTTAAGCGACGGTAGTCAACACAGAACCACCATGTGCCATCTTTTTTCTTAACAAGGATAACTGGAGCCGCCCAAGGACTGGAGGATTCTCGAATTATGCCTCGCTTTAGCATCTCTTGAACTTGGTCATCTATTAACTTACGTTCAGTGGCTGAGACTCGATAGGGCTTCTGGCGTATAGGAGGTGCGGAGCCGGTGTTGATCGTGTGATGAATACGACTGGTAGGCGGTGGTGTTGAATCGTCTTTGGCAAAGTCGAACACGAACACGTGTTTCAGAAGGAGTTCCACTAGAGTGCGACGCTCGGTTGGGGAAAGAGCCTGATTAATCATAGCCTTAACTTGGGTCTCCATATCTCTTTTCACGTGCTGCTCACTGACAGAGTTGGTTAACGCCGCGACGAAACCTGACACACCTTCCTCGAAACGGGCGAGTTTGAGGCCCCGGGGCAACACAGCTGGCTCTTCAGAGTGGTTCACTGTCCACAGCTCGGTACGGCCTCTCACCACGGGAACGACGCAACGAGGCACGACGATACTCTTCTTAGAGCAGGCGAGTGTCGTAGGCTCTACCACAGCTTCAAAAGATTCGCACTGATTGTGAATAGAGGAAACCCGCACGAATGCTGCAGAGAAAGCTGGTACAATAGTATCTTCTTCCACCGCAAATGCTCCAAAATCCGGTGTCGAGTTATCCACAAGAGCTGAAAGTAACGAAGAATTCAAAGCAACTTCTCCCGTACGACAGTCTAAAGTTGCACCACACTCTTGCAGAAAATCAATCCCAAGAATCACATCATGCGTTGACCGTGGTAGCACTGCGAATTCTGTTCTAAACGTTAGACCACCAATAACAACATCCGAAGCACACACACCAAGTGGAACCAAAGGTTCACCACCGACACCACGGAATAACGCTGCACGGTCACCACTAAACATCACTTTCCTACCTAAACGATTCTTAAACCTCAAACTCATAACGGATACGGTAGCACCAGTGTCCACAAGAGCCATTGTTTTCACACCATCAATAAACACTTCCAGTTTGTTCTTCAACATAAACACGGGCAGAGGTAGATTGGACGTCATCGACTCGCCGGCGGCCTCACCTCCATCGGCCGCGCCTCCTAGTTTCCCGGAGGCGGAGGGGATGCACGACGTCGAGGAGAAGGTGACCGCCGTTGGCGCTGAGGTGGCGGCGTCACACTGCGGTCAGATGCGGGTGATGAACTCCGCAAATTGCTCGGACGGTACGGGTCCCAAGCGGACGTTGGGGGTCTCTGCTGCGCGGTGTGCAGTTGCCCGTAAGTATTCGCCGGGGGTTGGCAGTCTTGAGAAGTTGGGAAACGACGGCGGCAATATCTAGCGATATGCCCTGCAATGCCACACCGGTAGCACAAAGGTTGAGAGCGCCAGCGACCGCCATAAGAGTCCTGGCGAACAAAGTCGCGACGTTGGCTGAAGCCAGGATCTCGCTGCTGACGAACCACGTCTTCTGGGTAGGTGGGCCTCCTTTCTGTCGGCTGGTGGCGATAACGTTGGGCAATGTTCCGATCGTCCATGGGCAAAGTGCCGTTGGGTGGAGCCCACGGAGTCGACAGGGCGGCAACATCTTCCTCCGGTGCAGAACTGTGCCGCAGATATTGTGTGTGGCAGAAGGTATCCCGGGATCTGGACAATTCCTCGCGCACAATCTCTCGAATCATATCAGCCATAGAATTTGGAGGACTGGCTTCAACACTGGCTATAGAGGTGACATTGGCCAATCTTCCGAATTTAGGGGTGATTCGACGCAGCTTAAGAGCTTCAAATGTTCTGCAATGTTCTATAACGTCAGCGGTGGTGCTCAGGCTCTCTTTGCTAATCAGGAAATTGTAAACATCTTCCGCAATTCCTTTTAGAAGGTGGCCGACTTTGTCTTCTTCAAGCATTCTGGAGTTAACTAGCTTGCATAACTTTAAGATGGCTTCGATGTATGCCGTGCAAGTTTCTCCGGGTACTTGCGCGCGGTGAAGCAATGTCTGTTCCGCACGCTTCTTCTTTGCCGATTCATCCCCAAAATTTTTCTTTATCTCGGTCGTAAAGGTAGCTTATGAACTCAGTGTATCCTCATGATTGTCGAACCAGTCAAGGGCAGTGGCGGCAAGGAAAAACACAACGTTAGCCAGTTTAGTAGCAGCGTTCCATCGATTGTATTTGCTCACCCGCTCGTAGTGTTTCAGCCACTCGTCAACGTCCTCTTCAGGTTTTCCAAAAAATGTGCGGGGCTCTCGATAATGTGGCCAGTTGTTCGCTGTGGATAGCCCGGGTTGCTCAGCATTGTCGTCTCCAGGCATGTCCGATGGCAGTGGTGGGAAGCCTGCGAGTCTACGGCTCCTTCGGTAGATGGAATGCTCCGTGGTCGATACCCGGCACCTCTCACCAACCTGTTACGTGCTTTGCACGCACGGGGGTTTATTCAAAGAGGGGACCGGTCGAAGCAGGATGGAAGCAGGAAGCCTAGCAGCGTCCTTCAGCTCTCTCTTTTTCTTCCTCTTTCTCCGCGGGTCAGTCCTTCATCTTCTGCTTCTTCCGTCGAGGTTCTGTGGAAGCACGTTACAATATATATATATATATATATATATATATATATATATATATATATATATATATATATATATATATATATATATATATATATATATATATATATATATAACAATCGGCCGAAGAGGCTTAAGATGAATAGCCAACTTGCCTACCACAGCTGGTAACGGTAAGCAGCTGGTCTTGTATATTTCTTAAGATGCGCTATTTGTTTGGTTCTTTAACGCTTCATTTTCGCGCCTCATACACTTCGCATATATTGTTTAGAGTAAGAAAGCTGTACGAATAGAATACGCATTTTTTAATTCCGGAGAATATCTGCTTTACACTTAAAGATTTTAACGAAAATTTCTGCTTTCATACAGGGCTACGTCTTATTTTGTCAGGGCAACTAATACTGCCATGGTTTTTTTATTCAATACATTTACCCGGATGACCATGAGGGAAGTACTGAGGGAGCAGTAGAGTAAGTCTAGTTTAACACAAGTAATGAACAGCAAATAAAGCAGCACATTGCGAAATAGCGTGTGGATCAGCCTCGCGAAGAGAGAACAGATTACAGCAATTAGGGAGCTAACATGGCGACACTAAAAAGAGAAGAGAAAGAATACAATAGGAATAAAAAAGGCCTGTGGCTACAAATAAAAAAGGCCGTCAAGAGTAAGAGAAGTGCATATGTGAGGCGTTCTGAAGTAGTGCGGTTGCTCTAAAGAGGATCTGCAGTTTAATGGTAATTCTTGTTTTAATCAAAAGCCTGATCTCATCTGAAGAATTCAACATGTTTAGTGTAATTAAACACGGAAACCAGAATTCAGTTACCTCAAAGCTCCTTATAGGAACATAAGCCTCAGTTCACAGCTCTGAAATTCCATGCATATATTTAAGGCTCCATGGTTAAATGGCGACAGATTTATTTTTACTTAATATTTGTTTTCTTTTGGTGGCACCATCTCAGCTTATCATTTGCGCCAAGTGGCACTGCCAACCCACCCCCTCACCGCGTAAGTTACGTCACGTAATTTCTTTCTACAGAGCAGCAGTCGCGCTGACGACTTCCTTCAAGGAAAATAGCGTCGACGGCAGCTGCGCAGACCGCAAGGCGATGGCCGTGGCCCATATACGTCGGTCCAGAAATGCTTTGTGTTGCGTGCTCTGATGACAGGTGAGTTTTCGCCCTGGAGAAGGCGAGATGTCTGAGAGTGCATTTTTTTATCTCTAAACTACTAATAATAGTTGGTCGCATGGCACAACAATCGCAATTGAAGACGTGCAGCGTTCTACTTCAAAGCTGCCATCACACAAGAAATTCTTTAAAACACGCGACCCTTTAATCCTATCATCCATAGGCTGTTATGTTTATATGGCTCAGTAACTTTAAACTTTTCCAAAAAGAAAGCACCAGAATCTGACGCAATCATCCTATTTTCGGAAACTTTGATAGCCTTCATCACTGATTTGTGAGCAGTTTTGTAGCGGAAACCTACTCTTATACTCATTAACATCAGAAGCGAAATGCACTGTTCATTTATAAGCACCGTTTTCCCTGCCTCCTTTGACTGGTGCTAAAAAGCATTCCTACGTGAAAGCCAACGCGTGCAATTTTTTCCAATACCGGAGAGGCTGCCTTTTATATCAGCTGCCGCTTTCACCACGTTGACAGTGGCAAAAGGTGTATTAACTTTACCAGTTCCAATCTTGCTATCAAGCTGACCGATGGAAAACACCATGCACCGGCCATTATCTGGTTGTAAATACTGCAGAGTCCAGACCTGATGCTGCCCGTAATCTGAAAAAGCAACAAATCCAGTTATGGCACAAAAGAGGATGCATGAAGTACGACAGGTGACAGAACGAAATGTTTTGTTCCACTCCTTCAAAATAAAAGCGACTAGGGTAAAAAAAGAAGTGATGCTTACAGCGTCATGCAGCCTGTACTCCAATCCTCCACCGTGGGTATGTGCCATCGCTTCACAGAATACAACAACAGCCTGCACTCCTGGCACACATCACTACGCGAAAAAGGAGCGTCTACCGGTGCTTGCTAAGGACAACGCTCATACGACAAAGGGTAAAGGGACGTTGGGTGGCTAAAGTTATGCTTTTTTGGTGGGAGCCATGTTACTTATCGCAGTCGTAGGACTTGTCAGCAACATTGCATTGGCTAAAGAGGCCTCTGCCCGAATGGAAGCTTATGGCGCAAGCTAGGTATGGCCGAGACGTAGAATGAGGCACATGATATCTATGGGTGAATGTCTCTTCTCGGCATGTGTGCGGGCTGACACTTCTTGCGGAGGAGTTTGAGTATCCCAGCAAAACTTGTTGTTGGGCTAGCTGGTACGCCATGATCTCATAGGAACCAGCGCAAAAAGAACAACGGACAAGAAACAAGGTCCGTGTCGGCCTCCTTGTTTGTTGTCCGTTCTTTTTGCGCTGGTTCCTCTGAGTTCGAGTATCCGAAGGCCGTTTTTACTCTTGGATAATCTGGAGACCTCTGACGAGATTTAGGCTCCCAATTATTTCATCTATGAGTTGTGAACTACCATTTTCACGACTTAAGCGGTCCTGGCATTGGCTGTTAGGCCTACCGCTTTCTTGACCACGTTCTATATAAATGTGTCTACTTTTTCTTTATAGCTCTTCTTCTAGCTTCCAGACATTCGCCGGCGTGCTATCTTCTGTTCTGCGCATTCGCGAAAATACGCGAATTTTTGTGATAAAGGGTAAGCGCACAGTCAAACTCCGCCATTTCCTTTGCTCCTGTGCCGGAAGATTAGCGTTGTGTTTTTGAATTCAGAAGACACCCGCGGTGGCTCAGTGGTTAGGGCGCTCGACTACTGATCCGGAGTTCCCGGGTTCGAACCCGACCGCGGTGGCTGCGTTTTTATGGCGGAAAAACGCTAAGGCGCCCGTGTGCTGTGCGATGTCAGTGCACGTTAAAGATCCCCAGGTGGTCGAAATTATTCCGGAGCCCTCCACTACGGCGCCCCTTTCTTCCTTTCTTCTTTCACTCCCTTCCTTATCCCTTCCCTTACGGCGCGGTTCAGGTGTCCAACGATATCTGAGACATACTGCGCCATTTCCTTTCCCTAAAAACCAATTACTATTATTATTATTATTATTATTATTATTAGACAATGGTTCGAATTGGCTTTTTACTGATACTTTTCTTCTCTTTGTTGACCAAGCATTAAGAGCGCTCAAGTTAATATTTACCTCTGAGAGTGTTTCTTTTTAGGTTGCAGTCTGAGATGACTGAGCCAAAATCCTGAACCGCTCACTAAAATCAACTTTAAGAGCGTCAGCTCTTACTCTTCACGTTTCGAGACCTCGTGGGGTCTGCTACCACCCTAAGATCACAGCGCTATCTGTGGCAGCAACTAAAAAACTGCACATCTCGCATTCAGACTGGTAGCGCCATCTACAATAGCATTGTAGAAACAACCACCTGCCTCGTGCCAATGATGACGTCATTGTTCAATATGGTGGATAGATGTGGAACTATGAGTATGACATCAGGGGACGAAATGGCGACATAGTTTCGGTTTGTCGAATCCAAGATGGCAGCCATTAAAATGGGTTGTACCCTCCCATCCCACAGACAGACAGACAGACAGACAGACAGACAGACAGACAGACAGACAGACAGACAGACAGACAGACAGACAGACAGACAGACAGACAGACAGACAGACAGACAGACAGACAGACAGACAGACAGACAGACAGACAGACAGACAGACAGACAGACAGACAGACAGACAGACAGACAGACAGACAGACAGACAGACAGACAGACAGACAGACAGACAGACAGACAAAATTTAATGACACGAAGGCAAATAGGTTGGCCAGAAATATTGATATCTGGCCTGCTACTCTGCACAGGGGAAGGGGAGGAGGAGAAGAAAGAGGTTCCTGATAGGTGTCGATGTGGTGAGGAGAGAGATGAGGGTATGTGCACGCACATCTGATGGCATCGCAGCCGGGAGCCGAGGCCCGTGTCACAAAAAACGTTAAAACGCCCGCATTGTCGGGAATGCTTAGGTAGGGTCTTGAGTATGCGGCTGTACTGGTGATGATGACATGGACTAGTCTTACAGCTTCCTTCTCCTTGATCTCGGATTTCCATCCCGACTCTAGGCTGATCATGGGTGCTGTTTGGTCTGTAGTAATGTTCAGCTTCCATATTATTTCTCCGTTGTTCCCTTTGTTCTTTATGATCAGTTCGAGAATCTTGATTCTTTCGACTTCTGTGATTTGTTGCGGTAGACCCCCCACGAGTGTGCGCAGCAGTAATGGCCACTTTTCTTCCTCTTAGGTCTGCAGCATCATCATAGCTATTATATGCGCTCCTATTTTGCGTTCAGACGCTTGAAGCTCGTGCCTAGAAGTGTTTTTGTACCTATCGCTGTGAAATATCCATGCGCTGTACGACGTCACCTAGTAGTAAACAACTCTAGCCACTAAAATTAAAAACGAGCCTTCCAGTATGACGTCCACAGCTCACATGCAGCTTCGGGATGTTAAACACACATGCCGTACCATGTATGTAAGTCACTCGAGACGGCTGGGTTTCACTGCTTTAAGGTATGAGGCCACTTATGTGGATAATTTTCTAATACCGGATAAAAACAGAAAATTAGTTGTCTGCCGAAAGAAAGGTGCTTTATCCGAAATGGCAAAACGGGTTAAAACAAAATGCGTTTTATTTTTATCTGTAAAAAATTGACTGAACTACATTTGACGCCAGCAGTCGTAATTTAAATTTACTTCATCGCAGGTCGAATTGCTTTTGGTGTTATACACATAAAGACAGAAGCTATCCTATGAACAAAAAATATTACGATATCATCAATTGTCACTCTGTTAAGGGAATGACCAAAAAACATTATTTTCATATAGGTATCTTTTTAGAAAAAAACGCAGTCATAAAACAACAAATTACAAGATTTTCTTTAATGTGGTTTATTGGACTGCTAGATGTATAATAAATAAAGGTGCAAGTTTTGAATAAAAATTCTTGTACAGGGATAAAGCACGAATTTCTCGCGTGAGAAGGAATGACAAAAAGTGAATTTCGAGTCGAGAAAACTGAGAAATAAGATAAGGAATAACTACAAATGCCATGAACCAATGTCCAAGACTGTTAAACACCATCTTTTTGTAGCTCAACTTTTTCTAAGTCTTTCGTTCTATTGATTTTGCTCGTGTGGCAGCTCACTTATTTTCTTGTGTTTTCTGCGGCATCAGTAGACCGAAAGGAAGATTTCTATATACGCTGTTGGTCCCCTGTCAGGCAAGTTTTCTGTGTGTGCAGGCCAGGTTTGATATCAATGCGCTTCAAAACGTCTAGTGGACATTTCTGATCATTGTTGAAATGACACATGTCATGATACAAATGAGATTTCAGATTTTGCACTCTGACAGAGCTGTCAAATGTATTCCAAAGATCTTGCATAGCTTTGCGAGCTCTGTCACAGAATAGCTAAGCTGACATTCACTTTGTATATCCCCACATCCTCCCTGTCTTAAACATACAGGCGCTGCATGAGCCACTCGTTCGTTGATACATTCAGATTAAGTATCACTGCTGCTTACGTATATCAAAGTGCTAAGGATCTCGATCATATACCCAGCGCTCTAAAAAAAGGGGGAGGGGGAGGGGGAAATGTCCACAAGAACCGTTAACCTTGAAATGCTGGATTATGTTTTCAACAGCGACAAAAACACACAGGATGCCAACAGACAGCAATCCTGAAGCCGCTCAGTCGGCCTCCAAAATTTATATCTTCTGCTACAATGGGTATCAACCGCTGCCTCAAGATATGAGGGGATGCATTCGCACGGCGCATCATACAATATTACATCATTTCACATGTACTCTAAGGTGGCAGATGAGCAGCACAACGTTCCGGGTACAGCACGTTGGTCCGTTCTGAATGGAACCTTGAATTGAACAAAAATTGTGGCATAAATAGGCTAACACCTGCATATATGTGCTTATATTGTCGTATTAAGCAAAACATCGTATTTACTCACGTAATGGACGCGCTCGCATAATGAACGCACCTCGTACTTTGGCTGTCAAAAAGTAATTTTTTTCTCTCGAATAATAAATGCTTGCATTTATTTTTGTACATGCAGCCTGCTGATGATGATAGCGAAAGCTAGAGGTCGTCCTTTTCTTATTTGAACGCCAAAACAACTACACAGTAATACACGCGTCGTCTGTCGAATGTCAACACTGCTGTACTTCGGCATACAGAACCAAGAGCTACTTAAAATATTCCGCGAGGAATCTGAGGACCTGTAGATATCGCGCCTGATCGCATTGTCATATTATGAATTGTAGAAACTTGTGGTTTGACTTCGCCCTGAATGCAGCGGGTTGTGCTCAGTGAAGTGTAGTAAACCTTTCTTTCCTTATAACTATGGGCGCCTCCCAGCGCTACACGCGCAGGTTTAGGATCTAATTTGTTGCCAGTATTCTCGAGTAACCAAAAATGCCAACAATTGCACTTTGTTTCATTTAGAATATAAGTATTACCAGATGATATACTTCTTGCACCGGCCTGTTGTCAATTTTTGTATGAATATTTTGTTCTCCGTAATCAACGCACGTACCGTCTAAATTTTCAGCGATTTCTTACAAAAAGTTGTTTTATTATGCGAGTAAATATGGTAACACCTACCTTTGTCTGCTGTGACTTCATTTACCTCCATAGATTTAGGCGGTATTTGGGCGTCATTGAAATTGCCCTTGTAATTTGTAGTATCACTGAAAAAGAAGCCGCAAAAAACATACTCGAAAATAAGGAAAAAGGATTACTGCTTGTGCAGAGTATAACAAAGAGGCGCGGCGCTTAAACTTGTGCTATTTCGCACCCGCTGATGCGGATGCAATAACTACGCCGTCTAAAAAGACTTCAATCTCTTTGCCATAGTGTCAGCTGACGTCTACGCCGTCGAAGCTCATTTAGGCACTGATTCAACTGTGTCTATTATCAGCTTTAAGCTCTGTCTGCAAGCTTAAGTGTCTTAAGCCAACGCTGGCCGCATTCGGCCTTTATCTGGGTGCACTGTACACACACTAACACAAGGCGACTTTTGCACCACAGATTCAACCGTTTTCGTCCGTTTCTCTGATGACATCAATCTTCGGTGGAACTTCCTGTCTACTCATCACCCTCGGCCGAACGCTTTGGCAAAATCTAACAAAATACAGTTAGATGAACACAAGAACTTCACCCATAGAAGGACAAAACGAAGCATGAGTTTGACTTAAGTAAACCATGTTGAGACGAATGGAAAAATGAACTCAATCCAAAAATTTCATGAATTATGACAAAATGTTGCACGGGACGCTGGTAATAAATATGGGCCTGAAAGTATGTGGTTCACTTCCGAATTTATGAACCGGGACCAGCTTCCCTGTTTGCTGATTAACCGAGAGTCGCCACCATCTAAAAACTTCACCTAAAATTATTGAGGCTTGTTGTGTGTTGGGTTTTATGTCACATTAGCAACTTAGTCCATCATGCGCCAAGCTCGAGGTATGGAGAAATTTCCTGGGTAGTTTTATAGAAATGTTAAAGATCTTCAGTGATTTAGAGTGCTCGCAAAGTTAGAAATACCCCATAAGGACAAAGGAAAAATATTTTAGAAATTGATACTATTAAAAGTTTTAAAGGGCGTCAGGTAACCCCGGTGGCTATCCTTGCCCTGGCAAGGATCTCGAGGCTCCCAACTGGTCAAACAATGGCCTCAGCCTTCTCCTCAGGGCTGAGAAAGTGGCTGAGGTGTACTAAAATTCAACAGGCAACGGGTAAAAAATCTAAAGTTTTTGAAGAAATCCCGTTTCTCAAAGAAAGGTAAAAACACATGATATATCAACAATTGCATCATCTCCTAAAAGCAGTGCGGGATGAAAAGGAATGTATTCATTATAAAACTGAGTAAATTACTTTTTCCTTAGTTTTTTCAGTTTCGCACAAGAAAGCAAAATGTGGTTAATCGTAACTTCATGTCCGCATTTTTCACAAACAGGTTGATCTTGTTTTGTCAGCAGGAAATTGTGTGTGAGGTGCGTGTGTCCTATGCGAAGACGGCAGATAATCACTTCCTTAAAACGTTCCTGGTAGGTGCAGGATTTCCATTCACCTATAATTGGTTTTACATTGTGTAGTTTGTTATTTACTTCTTTGCTCCACCCAGACTGCCATTTCTCTCTTATGTTACGATGAATTAAGTTAATGCAATCTTTGAACGGTATATTTACTTTCTTCGTTTGCTTATCATGAGCTTCAGCAGCGCGGAAGTCTGCTCTTTCGTTGCCTTTTATGCCAATATGGCTAGGTACCCAGCAAAGTTTTGTTTTGTTCTTCAGCAATGGCTGTTATGTTGTGTATAATGTCACCCAGGAGCGGATTTATTGCATGTCTAGAGTGAAGGGCTGTAAGCACACTTAGCGAGTCGGTGTATGTAATACTGTTTTTGCGAGGTTCTCGTTCACTGATTTTTGTACGGCTACAGAGATGGGCGTAGCATTCGGCAGTTAAAATGGAGGCACACTGTGGAAGCCTTATTATTTCATTCCAATTCCCTTGCACCACTGCGCTTCCAATGTAAGCGTCTGTTTTTGAACAATCTGTATAAAAAGCTGTGAAAGCACTGTACCTCTCCTCGAGTGCAAGAAAATGTTGTATAGTATGTTGTTGTGGAGTTTGTTTCTTCCGGACGAGTGTAAGAGAAATTGTACCATGGAGGTAGTGGATCTCGCCTTTGTGTAACACCAGGTAATGTGTTTAGTACGCCAATATACTCGCAAATCTCTTCAAACCGCAAAAGCAGTGGCCTGGTAGCATGGGGTTTGTTGTTAAAGAGTACTTTAGATGGGCACTTTGTAGCGATTGGGTAGCATAGATGCTTCTGCAGTGAACGGATATTTAGAATATATGAGCACGTCAGTATGCTTCTCCTGTCTGTAAGTGGTGGTTCGTTTGTTTCAACGTAAAGACTGTTCACAAGTGATGTCCTGTATGCACCAATGGAAAGACGCAAACCAAAAGTATGCACTGGATCCAGGCGTTTCAGATACGATAATAAAATTATTGAGGAATATAACCATGACCAACACTGCTGGTAAAAAATTGCTTTAGAGTGTGTGTAACTTCAGCATTTCGTTCAAGGTCAGTCGTCACAGGGTGCAGTGGTAAATAGTAGGGTTAAAAAATAGAGGCAGATGAGCAAATGAAACAAGAAGAAAGTGGAAAAAACACTGCTTAAAAAACGCTCGAACCGTCACGCTTTGCAGCCGGCTCATAACTGTTTGTTATACAATTCATGAGGTGCCCACTGGATTAACTAGTTCCCAATTTTGTGGTGGTTACTTAACAGCATATTTGGTAATGTATTAGGAAGAAAAGCTGTTTTAGCAGTTCTGAGACCCGTATCATACGTATGTTTTGCTACGTGATATCACCAGTGGTACAGCCTGTGTGATGTTTTTTTTTCATATCGGCAAAAGCGTTTTTTTATTTATTTGACAGCGCCTCAAATAGGAATCGTACCTGGGCGCCTGTGCGTTACAAGAAATTACGCCGGCCGGTATAAAACGGTTACTAACCTCAGCAACTCTGTTCCTGTAAGCGTCCAAGCTAATTCCGACGAGCACAAGACCATTTCTGCTTACACAGCTTCGGATAGGAAGACAATAGAGGCCCGGACGGAAACAGCCCTTCCTACCTATCTGACTCTGCGTGCCAGAGCGTGACGCATCAGGAGAAAAACTAAGGCGGCTTGAAGCGTCACATCTTGAAGAGGCAGTGCAGTCATCTCTGTCAACTAATGCTGAAGAATAGCACTGGAACAAGCTGTGACTATATAATTATCTTTTTTCACGACTCCAAGACCTTCAGGTGTGTTATTTTTTGGGTGGTGAGGAAGGTTGAAGAAGGCTTTTTTTTCTGATGATGTGACTAAAATTGTAATCTGGATGGTCTGCGCACCCTTGTGTCTCTTTTAAAAACCTTAAAAAATGTTCAGAGCACCACTTGTTTGACACGCAGAGGAGAACGTGAAGGACTCTTTTCAGCTTGTGTGCTCCCTTCTCGATGTGACATTACCAACGATGACCTTTTGCCGCAAGAAAAGATGGAAGCGGCTAGATTTGTAACTGAACGATTGCGTTTGCTTCTTATAGATATAAGTGCGTTGAGATATTCAACAGATCTGACGATATTTTCTCGCGTTTTACACTCTATTTCCCTACATGCCTGTACAGGTTCATGCGCAGCACTTATAAAATAGCTTTGCCACACGCGTCTACAGCGATGAGATTTTGTTGCCAATATGGTGCTAATGCTGCGTAGGGACAAACAGATGAGCGCTTCTTAAGTTACAACAAAAGACGGACAATTAAATCATTTAAAGCAACAAGAGAGGGTCGTCATTTTGATGATGAACTCAGGCAGTACTTTGATTATAAAGATGGCTCAATGACCGGCACAGCGGCAAACTGTTCTGATGCCGCAAGAACTGCTCTTGTTTTGAAGACGCATAGCTTGCTATCAAGTGACAAGGATGTGGCACACATCTTATGTTTTCAGTACTGAATCGGGGTAGTCGCAAAATGTCCTCAAAAAATTGATATTGGAGCTTCAGAAGGTAGGATTGACAGTCATTTCCGTCCTAGCAGAAATCAAACCAAGCTACAGAAAAGTTTTGTTTTCACTAAATAAGAAGTTGGCTATTGTTACCCTCACCATGCTGACAAATACAGGTCCCTATTTTATGTGGACCCTGTTCGCTGTTGAAGTGTCTAAGGAACAATTGGCTTAATGAGAAAAATTCTGGAAGATGTATTTTCCATCATGAGTTTAAATTAAGGGGGTTCTTTTAATGTCCTGCGTGACATACACGAATTTAAATGACACATCTGAGAAAGTTTTGCTATGGCTGCACATACAAAGCTCTTCATTCATCCAACATTGAAAGACAAAATGTTGAACTGTCTGTAAAACTGAATGTTAAACCTTCTGTAAACTGTAAGAAGAGAGAAACCGCAGCCTTAATCAGTGTTATAATGAAGTATAACACTGATAGGGGTTATATGCTGAAGTATAACCTTCAAGAGATGCCTGCCAGTTATCTGTGAAGAACTCGGATGACGTGCAGGTGAAATTCACGTGCAGGTGACTACTGCAGTGAGTTACATCATGCTATCAAGACTCTCGCCTATTTAACGCCTTCCCATTAGTAGTGCGCCCTGCTATTCAACACTATGCGCGAAAAATTATCAAGCGCTTTAAATTCATTTCGGCACTGTAAATGCCGAGGCGCACTTCGGCGGGCTCGGGCAAGGTACATGACGTCACGGACGGAGTGCGCAGGCCTTTATATTCTCCTGAGTAGCATTAGCCATACCCATGCATAAGGGGAGGAGAGAGGGTGGATTCATCGTCCTCTTAAAGTGTAACACTGGAAGGTGTTAGTTTTTACGTTCCTAACGAACCAGGCAATAATTTCTTGAAAAGCGAAGAAACAATCCCATGTAATGAGACACTGCAAGGGATCCGTTATTCTTTTGTCATATGGTTCCCCAGATTTTTATTATACTTATTTTTATTCATTGCGTAATTGACAGAGTGTGACCCTAACCAGGAGCGCTAGCCGATCATCTAGTACTTATCAACTCCAAACCATCATAACCACAGACCTTCATGCTTCACTATCGCTCCCCCCCCCCCCCCCCGCTTCCCAGTCTTCGGATCAAAACCGCTGGTCAAGAAAAATACGTAATAAGAAATGCAGCGATTGCGATGAACCCTCATTCATGCTAGAAGAATCAACGCAGCAGCTCACGTTCTGATTCTTGAAGAACTGAACGGATGTAGAAATGCGCTCGCGGCAAGGAAAAAAATGGCACCGGCAAGAATAAAAAATGGCGGGCGGCTATCTCGATTGATACATTTCTAATGATCGTATCCAAGGTAATTAATACCGTCTTGTCAGCGTTGACTACGCTTAGTGCGTAGTACTGCCATTAGTAGTCACAGTCATCATAAACCGGCTGCGTTCATATTACTGATCATATTTTTTTTTATTTAACGACTCTTAGCATATCATCTGATTTACAGCGCGTCAAATTCGAGGCGGCCGCGTGCTATTTGCTTGGCAATGCACCAAAACAATCTTCTGAGTGGTCAATATACACGCAGACTACAACTGCTTCTGTTCCAGAAACGTGCCGAATGTGTTCACTTGAAAAGATTTTTTTCAATGGCATGATCAATTAAAAAAAAACATTTGGATTGGTCTGAGCAACACAAATGCATTTCCTGAAATGCGCACAAATATTATCAGGGTTGTAGCGTGGTGGCAAGCCAAAGAGAACAGCAACATGATGCGATGACATATAACTTAATAGAAAGAGGGCTTAGCATGAGTGTTCCGTCCTGCGCCACTGGACACATAAGAATCATAGCTAACGTAATGTCGTGCACGTCTTGGTTTAAGGACATATCCTTGTGGTATGTCAGACAATTCAAGGATCGTAACGCTGCATCTTGTTGGAGCACACACTGAGAAGATTAACCGAGTCAAGCTTCCTGCTATCAAGTGAAGGTGTCATGGTGACGCGTGGAAATTTGATCGCGTCGTATTTGTAGGGCACTGCATTTTCATGAACATGTTTCAGCATGTACAGAACAGGATCCTTTAGCAAAATAAGAAACAAACGTGACCAGTAAACAGTTTCAGAAATACATAAAAGAACGCACAATTGTAAACAACACTGCATTTCTCAGCACAAAGTCAATAAAAGTCTACTCTCCCTTTTACTTTTGTGTTTTGTACATGATAATTCTTGCGCTGTTTGTATTTTATGTAACGAATTTTAATTTCACATGCTATTATGTTTACTCTTCAGAGTCGAACCATGCGTTAGTAAAACAGCTCTTGCCTTGTTCCTTCGACGCGTCCATGCATGCACTACATCTGCATGAACACGTTCCAATTCATCCAGAACAAAATCCTTCCGCAAATTAAGAACTGATAAACTTACTCTCCTTCTCCCACTTTCATAGTTTGATTGAAATAGTACTCTTCTTTTGTTATATTAATCTTCATATTACGAATGCAGGTCTCATTGACTTTGAAACAAATGTCACCATCGCACACATCAAAGCCATTCCTGTAGGTTTGCCACAGCAACCATAGCGTTTGATTTGTGTTAACTGCCTGAAATTGAAGAAAGGTGATAATTAAGGCAAAAATATCATTTAATGCAAACATCTTGCTCGCGTAATGCTAGAAGACACGATTCTCGAATCCTCTGAATATTACAAGGGTCAGAGATAACACGTCCTTCGATGCTCCGAGCTAACCTTGTGAAGCAGTGGGCCACATCGGGACCTCTTAGATATTCACAGAGAGAGCCTATGCATCAACGGCACGAAGACGCTGTCAGGACACCTCGTTCGGACCCTGAACGCTACTCCTGTTATTTTTTTTTTCGAATTTTAAATTTTTAAGTAACAATCCTCGGGCTCGCCAGCTTGTCTTCGTGAAGCCTTATTTTTTTAAGCTTCTGGTCGCAAAAGCGCCTGCGCTATGGTAAAAGGAAGCCGATAAAAACAATATTCAGAGCTCGGGTCTGAGGATTTAACCAGTCGCCTCAAGGGATCATAGATTGGGCATACAGACGCGGCACGTTTCCCGCACAGAGATTTGTTTTCTTTTATTTCACGCTTTTTTTCCCTATGTAGTACCTGAATAAACCAAATGCCAGAGAGAACAGAGGATAAAAAAAAATAGCACGTACCTGCGTAGGTGCACAAGCTGCTGCTTAAACGATTTCCAAACTCTCCAATTTCTTCTGGGTACTAATTTATGGTATCACCGAAGTTGGCTGTGCCAACTATACAAATGTTTAAGTTATTACAATCAAAGTATCGCGAAGGCAAATACGTAGGGCACCACAACGGAGATTGAGTGCTGCTGGCGTACATTCAAAACAAAGCATATACCTTCAAAATCCGGCGGCGTGGCGAGGAAAAATTCGTTACTCTCAACAATGCTTACCTGCTGTACGCCGAGCTAAGGTCCTTCTACAATGGGAAGGTAGGGGCATTGTCTATTTCCTGCTGGCTTCCACCTCGAACCTCCTTGAAAGCCATTTTATGTGAGCGCCTCCAATAAGGATGAAATTGTTGAAGCGAAAGCTTCACTACGCCAGGTTTTCAAGATGGTAGTGCACGTCCGTTTATGACCTTGAAAAGCTTCCGAGGTCAAACCGTGGAGCAAGGTCACGTAGGCCATGGAGCAAAGTCACGTAGACCATGGTGGCGCATATATGCCAAACCAAGATGGTGGGCCACCTCCCAAATCTCGCGAAGGTCAAGGTCAAAGTCAATGTCAAAGGTTGAAGAGCAGAGAGAACTTACGACGCTTTATGTCATATAAAAGGCATTTGAGTAAACAAGCACATCATGGAGATAGATACTCTGCTTGACAACGGGGGCGGAGCCTCCGTCTGTGACGTCAATGGAGAGCTGTGTATATATACCAACGGCGAGCCGGTGGGGTAGAAACCGGTTTTGCGGTGGAGGAGGAAGAGAATCTTGTCGCGATAGCGTGCCGGAAAGTGAAGCTTAAACGTTTCATTGAGGCTAGGAAGAAACGCCGTGCCGAAGAGACAGAACGCGCGACACGCGTCGAGAAATGACTGAAGAGTGCTACTGCGAAGAAACAGCAGAAAGTACTTCAGGCGGTACGTCTAACTTGGCACTTGTCCCGAAGGAGAGGAGAATCGGAATACATAGAGGAAGCCCTAGTCGAGCGAGGGGTATCTATGTAAATTCTATGGAGAGAAGCGAACCACTGACAGAAGAGGAAAAATTGATCTATGGATTCAATTTCGCCACAAGACTATTAAAGGTTGGTCATAGACACTCCGATCGACGTAAATAAAGATGTAGTCGTAGTATTCGGCAGCGCAAGAGTGTCGTGGATACCTCACATTCCCTTGAAATGCACATCCGCACGCTCCAAGGAAATGCCAGTTGTTGAAAATCCGCCACAGCATGAAGAGGCTCATTGATCAAGCTGTGGAGACGCTGAAATCGTTGAAAGCGTGCTATCGTCAAGTAGACAGTATTTGGGATGAACGGGACAATACGTCCACCAAGGGCGGACTTAGTTAAAAAATTGGAGGACACTTAAATTTCGCCTCGAATTGTCGAACGCAACAGCGTCTCGCCGCACTGCCAGGGAGTCCACGGAACGCCATCGCCCGTTCTGCGCGACGCCTCGCCCGTTAGACAAATCGCTCTGCTACGTATGGTGAAACGGGCGCGCGAAGCGGCAAACCACGTAGAAGCGCTGCATTGCCGAAACGCGCGGTACTCAAGCTGCAGTCGTAGTTCGTCGGAACATCGTCCTCGGCAAACCCGATGCCACGAACGCCAGCATAGCTTCCGCGCCGAACGAACGGGCAGCAAGCCGCAAGCTTCGTGGTGAGCGCGCTTTGGAAAATCTGCGCTGCGTTGTTCGCCGCTCACCGCGTGATTCCTGCGTGCCCGCACGGCCCTACTGCGCCCGAACGAGACGAGCGGGAGGCGCTGCAGTCGCGCGCTATCTATTGGGGCCGTGTCGTACATTGCGAGGAGGAGGAGGAGAGATTTTTTGCTCACGGCCGACACCGACGACACCGGCTTTTCTGCGGCACGAGCTCCTTAACTCCGTCTCGTTAAAAATCAGCCCTCTCATCATAGAAGCAATGCCACAGTGCCAAGGGACCCAGGGAAAGCGTTTCTGTAATCTGTGGTGGAATAAAAAAATTGAAGGGAACGGCTCATAGGAGTATGCCTAAACGGAAACGCTGTCTGAAAGTATAGTAACCTGAGAGATAATGCAGGGAATCTTTTTAAGGCCAAATCAAAGCCCAGAAACTCCGCGACATATTTAGACCCAAAACGAATAACACCAATCAAGAGCCGGTGAGTAAACGCCACTGGCTGCATTTTAAATTTGCGGGTAGGTTTCTTTAAAAACAACAATATGGTTAGGAAAATTACCTAGATACTCCTCTACAAGCCCATTTAATACATTGGCAAGGATATTCTTAGCATCCCCTGGGAGGGTGTCGTCAAAGGAAACTGCAGTATCAGCCCGCCGATGGTTAACTAGTACTACCGAATTTATTGATACAGAAATTTTTTGACAGCAGGGCATTAGTGTACGCCGCCTGAGGAAGCTTATACCTAGGCCAAATGTTACTCCGTCAACCCCAGGAGCAGCAGACTGCAAACAATTTACTGCAGACGTTAAATAAGATACAGAGACCTCAGGGAAGTCAGCACCCAAATGAAATGGGGTTGAAGGAAAAGCATTGTGAGCATTAAAACGCGCAGCAAGGCTTTGAGCTATGAACTCCAGTTGGCCTTTTTCTTTCTGAGGGGCAACACTGTGGACTGAGCGATATGAGAGGAGGGCAGCACGTTAGTGCGTTCCACGTATCTATAGAGGGCGCTAGTGTGTTTTATAGTCATCCTTCTTTTATTGTGCTGCTTCATCTTTTCACCCTAGCGTGACCGAGCTGCCAAAGCTGGAATGTTTTAATTGGTAAATTATCCACTCCTTGCTGAGCTTTGTATCTAGACAGAACGTGTAACACCATGACTCATCATTCCAGCGCATATCCTGTACTCTGAAAAAAAATGGCGGTGATTTAGCTCTGGTTAAACCTGGAGTGACGCGACAGCTACAGCTGGCCGAGTGGAACTTGGTCACGTGATCAGCTACGGCGCCGCGCCGCCGGCAGCTGCTCCGCACCACGTGACCAACCACGTGATAGCGCGGCCACGGGGTGGCGGCGCCGCCACCGTCACGTGTTACTGCCACGCTGAACGCTCGAAATGCTACCGTAATGTAGCTATCGCGACAAAAGCGACTTCCACCAATAACCTTAACCACATCAACTGGCAAGCCACGTCTCTATTCCTATAGACGCTCGCGTGCCGGGAGCGATTAAAGACGTGAAAGTAAATCTCTGTAGGAATGCCGTCACCACTGACGTCATGGACCGGAACGCGCTTGAAAGTTTGAGCAACATCAAAACACTCGGCGGAATGAGCGTTCGTTCTCAAGTCTTTCAGGGCAGCGGCACTATGGCAGGCGTCATTCACGAGTTCAAAGTGACCGTCTGCGGCACCGGCCTGCCTATTTGATTCGATCAGCAACCAACGACAGAGCAATACTGCAAACGCCCTGAGAGCACTAAGTGCATTAAGCTGATTTTCCAAGGGCGCTGTATCCTAACGTCCGACGTGAAGACTGGGCTCCTCCTACACGTGGTTTCGCCTTTCGTTCCGAAGCCTCTGCAGCACCGGAAAAACACGAAGATCGGCCATGTGAGTAGTGTGCGCAATTTCGCTATCGTGCGCCCCCGGTGTTCTGAGCCACAGAACAGCGATGCATGCTGGGCAACACTCCTGATGTGCGCCAACTGCCGTAGCCGTCATGACGCTGCCTCCAAATCTGAAAGGGACACTTAAGACCCGTCGTAAGGGTATGTCGCGACAGCGTTAATAGGTTAATAGGCATTTATGCGGATCGATTATTCTCTACTTCACAGTTATAGGTCACTTGGGTGTCCTCATACCACTCCTGGCGAAGTGGTGCAGCTGTTAAGCGATGCGCCACTGCCCTGCTATCAGTGCCATCAGTGGCACTTATCAGACAAAAGCTGCGCTTCACGCGCAAACCAATCATTGATTTAACTGCTAGCTTCTACTGTTGGCAGCTTGCTGACAATCCGGTGGGCGGTTTATGATGACGTCACAAGTTCACCTTAGTGACCCACCTAGGTTCCTTCTTCGGTTTTTTTTTTTTTTTGCGCGCACATTTCCCACGATGACGACGACGCCGGAATTTCCGTAGAACGGGAGCCGTAACGCTAACGCACTATAAAGACTATCCCCGTCTGGAAAGGGAACGGCTGACAGACAAATGACAAGAAACAATTCTATACACATATAGGCGGTTGTCAAGGCGCGACGACGTCGTTACTCACGTCGAAGATCTAAGAGCGTAGCGGCCACTTGGAAGGATGGTCCTGATATTTCTGTCACTTATCCTCTCCTTCCACAAGCCGCCGTAAAGGACGGGAGTCATATAACTGGCGAAGCAGGGACAATTGTCGAAGACTCCTGTTGACCAACCCTATCGTAGCTACAAACACCAGCAGTGACCAAGCAGGTATTGCGCACCCAAGGTACCGAGCCTATTGCTAATGAAGTACCACCAGGCCAAACTCCGCTCCAAGGCAGCGACCGGCAAATGAATTGAATATCGCTACTAAAGCACTGCACACTCTAAATGAAGGAACTGGCTCTGCGCACCCAGTGCCTTACTAATGGTCGGGCACTATATCAGAAACCGCTACACGTCGAAGTCAAGCAAGTTATTGGCGTCCTGGAGGCTAATATGAACACAGCGTGTGCTGCTCCACAGCCTGCAACACCTGCGTGAAATGCACTGCACTTGCTGGACGTGTTCAATTCGGTTAATGTTAATGGCTTCTTGATGGCTTTCCATTTCCTCTCTTCCTTTCTCCATTTTTCATTTTTAATTATTTTATTTGAAATTTTGTTGTTTATATTTGCATTTATTTTCGCTTTTATTTTTCTCTATTTTACTTTATTTTCTTCGTTCTTGATTTTTGATACTAAGTAAGCCTTCTCACGCATTTACATCGTTTTTCATCGAATCAGTCACACAAAACCTGCCTCAAACACAGCATTTATTTCCATTGATTCCATTGAATTAATTGCAATTCATCAGCGAAACTTTTCCAATTTCAACGTCTACTCACGCACTACCTAACACAATCAAACTTTGCGCATTTATCGCCACAGAACGACATAATCGTGCCGATAAAATTTGCGCACGCTTTTTGCTTACGCAACATTGCGCGAACTTTTGTTTACGCAACATTAATGCTTTCGCATTAATAAATAAATACTTCGGCATGGCACCCCATTGCACAGAACGCATAACCGATGATTTGTTAGAGAAGACCACTGAGTACCAGCGCAAGGGAAATGTAATCGATTATGGCATCGCAACAAGAGGGCAAAGAAAGTAACTTTGCTGGCGCTACGCATGGATAGTTGAAAATCAATGGGACAGGCGTTGTAGTGCAATGGACCATCGCCCTTCTTCTCATGATTAGGTGCACCAGATTAGGATTATGATGGTTTCCGAAAACGAGAAGCTTAGACATTCCTTTGGCAATGTACACAAGAGGGCATTAATGAACCTATTCCACCGGGGTACATCGATGGCACTACTGTAGCCAGCAACAAAGTTATTTAAGATCAAATTGTCCTGTGCATGGAGAAGATCAGAGAAAAATTTTGAAGCATTACCATTTGGGAACCATGTCTTCTCTCCAGCTATTACATTGGACATGACGTCCCCCGTGAGGACACGTCACATCAACTACTAAACATAGGCGCATTCGACTGATCTTTCGAATGGCAGATATTCGGTTAATGATGTAGATTTATATTTCCGCCTTACACTCGGCCGTGAGAAAACACCACGCTTACCTCTGTGATATTAGTGCTGTTGCCATTGTTTTCTATCGTGTTCCCGTTGCCAACATGAGGGCTCATCGCTACGAGTAGACAGGCCAACAGCGCCTGCAAACAGCCCATTGTCGAAGAGCGGCCTACCTTTCACACAGTGAGCTATTCGTATGCTGCCTCACAGCAATACCAGCTTCGGTACAGGCGCCACAGGCTGTCACAGTTTGTTATATATAGCATAGATACGAACGTTTGTATTCATTATGGGTGATTTTTTTTTAAACTGATCAATCAAGATTGCTAAGCTGTGAGTGAGGGTAATGCACTGCTGGAGCCTTCTTGCTTTTAAACTTTTCATCGTTTCCCTCTCAGCTGCGTGTTTGATTGTACCATGCAAGGCGCTACTTAACCCGCTCACGAACTCAAACAAGGCGCAGAAAAAGGCCAATATAGCACACATTCATTAAAACGGGAGTACGTAAGAAATTTTCGAGTGTCGAATCGAATAATACCTTATTGCTTAGGGCTTCTAGCATATTAGGCCTCTCAATTTTATTTTCGGTCTCGCAACAACCCTCGATATGTCCTCGAATATTTTAAAAGTTTTCCGATGGTCTTGAATGCTTAAAAGCACATGGTCGATGTTACAAACACGGGTGAAATCATTTAACGGAATATGTATTTAGGGAGACCGAAATTCTCTACATTACTTCGCATAAGTGGCCCGATTGTGCCTTATTTCATCTTGACTGCGAAGGAATGTAGACTTCCCCAGTTCCTCCCATAATCTCTCTGTAGTGCATCCGTTACAGGTTAATATACTGGCATTCGCAAAAAAAAAATCAAAGCATGAAAGCCCACAAAAACAATCGTTTCTCTGGATTCTTGGCTAAACAAAAAATAACGAGGCTTGCAACTTGAAGGCAGTGTAACATTTTCTAAGGCACTCTTGATTCCATTCTGCGACTCAAAAAATGTAACCGAAAAATTCGGACGGCTGCTGTTTAACATCCCATTCTAAGTAGCATGCCAATTCAGCTCTATTTAAATGATATCGCAAGCAAGCTACTTTGCTTTAATTCTTGTTCAAGCTTAGCAAGCGATTTCTTTTGCTCCTAATAGGATATTGCGATCTAGTCGCTTCAATCTGAAACGACTTGCTTCCGGCATAGCCATATGTACACCGAATGTGCATCCGTTTTTAGATTCCGCCGGATGTGAAAAGTCAGTATTGCCAGTACTCTAAATCTCCCTGCATTTTACAGCTTGACGACATCCTTACAGAAGTATACTTGCCTAAGAACATAAAATAAAGAATTTGCCTACGTCGATCCACTGACATTAAAATGGGATTTGCAGCTACTCCTCTCGCAAAGGATGGATGCGTTTTAAAACAATTTTAAAATCACCACGATTCCGAACGAAGTTTTATGGTTTATGGAGGGTTTAACGTCCCAAAGCGACTCAGGCTATGAGGGATGCCGTAGTGGATGGCTCCGGAAATTTCGACCACCTGGGGTTCTTTAAGGTGCTCTAACATCGCACAGTACACGGGCCTCTAGAATTTCGCATCCATCGAAACTCCACCGCCACGGCCGGGATCGCACCCGCGTCTTTTGGGGTCAGCAGCAAAGCACTATAACCACTGAGATACCTGGGCGGCTCAATTCCGAACGAAGTAAACGGGTATCGCCTAGTTTTTCAGTAGAAACGATGCATCCGTGAAAACAACTTCATGGCGACGCTTAAGTTTTTAACAGATTATAGTTAACCAGTTAACCTCATGGTTAACCACTTACCCTGTTAAGTAATTAAAATAAATAATTTTTAAAGTTACGGATAGGTATCTGGTTGCAATTAGAGACATGTAGTTGTGCATTAGTAATAGCCATGTCAGTTTTTAGAATTCTGAAAACGTGACCACCCTCGGCGCTGTGGCTCAACAATTATTGGTCGTTCCTCGCGCAGCTCAAAAATCGCGTGTCCACATTACGCGCAAAGCGGCGCCGACCCTTGAACGTCACTCCGAGGTGGATGCTCCACATGACCTTTTAGTCTTCGGCCCGGTAGGAGCAGTAAGCTGCGGCGAGCAGTGCAGTGCGTGTAAAGACGAGCTCACACTGGCGGGAAAACGCGCAAACGCAGAACGCTTTCCGCGTGCCGCTTCCCGCACAAACCGGCTTTTCTCCCGCAGACCGGCTGGTTTGCCATTCCGCGGAGCGATTGGTCCAGAAGCTATTTTTCCTATACCGCAGAAGAGAACCACCAATGGGAGGCGACCGTGACGTCAGGTCACTGACCTGCTGAAGGCCGCGGCGACGGGAGAACAGGGAGAATACGACGCAGGGAGAGGGCGCACAATCCCATCTATGCTCGCAGACAGCGATGAAGCAGGAACGCTTCGTTTGTGTCACGTGACTAGCGCAACGGAAAAACGCATGTACTGTGTACGTCATTCCGCGGAGCTGCTAGACGCCACCGCTGTTGACGCAGCGCTGCTGCGGGAAGTTTCCCGCTAGTGTGAGCAGGGCTTAACGCGGACGGGACAGAGAAGACCACGTTGCGCGTGTTCCGTGGCGCGACATGTTTTGATGGCTATTACTAATGGTCAGCTAGAAATCTCTCATTGCAACCAGGTGCCTATCAGTAATAGTTAGAAAGTTAAACATTAGAATTTAGTTAAACAGCTTAGCAGTTTACATAAACTGTTTTCTGACGTCTGCCAACACTGGTATTATATATAGTCTGCCACAAAAGCCATCTTCTTACCTTAGACTGCCTCCTTCTGCAAATTAGTGTTGGGCTTCCCTGAAACACCAAGTATATCACGGAATCATGCTAGCCGCATGCGCTTTCAGCCAATCTCTGACAGCAGTTGCGTGGTGAGCCAATGGTCCAGAGGTGCTAGGACAACCGTTGCTGGACTTTTAATGCGACGATTCCCATATTTACCTACGGCTGCTATAGACACCATATCGAACAAAGGGAGTTTATACGGACTAATCAAAAATACGCACACGCGAAAGTCTGAATTCATGGGGACTCCGTACATCATATGTAAATGATGTGAAAACAGTGTGGAAAGGATGCGGTAACTACACGGAAGATCCGGAAAGCGTACATATTTATTTATAGTCCTCATATAGTATGGAATATATATATTATAGTCCTCATATTATACCTTATTCTCTAAATTCTGCTGCGTGGCTCATAAGGAGTGTATCTGTAAGTGTGGAGTTCGTAGCCCGTGAAACAAGCAGCACATAAAGAGTATAGCAGGCTTCTTTCGCTATGCGTTACGAGGGTTTCACGCGCTCGTACATCGCTATGTAAGTTTTTGTTTTTCACGAAGCCTAATATGCAAAAGGGGTCATTGAAAAGTGGTCGGATTGCTTCTAGTCAATTGGTTACGCAGCAACTCAAAACTCTGCGGGTGACAGGGCAATCATAAGGTAGCAGGTGTCATCAAAGCTTACCCGATAGCTGACAAAATATATTTTCAAGAGAATAATGTAATGTCATAAGCCAACGGCCCCTGCGATATGTGTTCTGGGGGCTTCGTAGAGTATAGACAAAGTTGGTCTGTGCTGCCACTGGTGTCGTTGGGGACGTCGACACCTTCGTCTGCAGACGTTACGTGCAGCTGAAGACGTCTCTACTTAAGACTGTCATTTTCTTAACCTTCCAGCCAGGCTTCCGAGGCATCTGACGGTATCTTGAATAATACATTCTCTAAGCGGCGCCAACCTCTACCTCATCTGTTCAATGACCATTGCTAATATCGTCACTGTCAACTTTTCGGAAACCGAAGTAGTGGTTGCCTGTGTTTGTGGACAAATGTCGACTGACGTCATAGCATGGGTGACAGCGTTTTCGCATTGGTGTTCGGAAGTGATTGCATGGATGCAGTACTGAAATTGTGTTGTGTTGTGTTGGGTTTTATGGCACATAGGCAGCTAAAGCCATCATGTGCCAAGCTCTAGCTGTAGAAATGGTTTTCTGTAGAATATTTAGGAATGCGAAAAAGCGTCGATGGTACAGATGGCATAAAAATATTGAACTGCCTGGTAAAAAACAGAGAAGAAATCTGGAAATAGCTAATGGTAAAAGTCACAGAGAAGGTAAGGTAGCCTCAGCTGCTACGCTTCGCTGGACAAGGATCCTGAGGCTCCCAACTAATCAAATAAAAAGCCTCAGCCTTCTTCACGGGAATGAGAAAGTGGCTGAGGTGTACCATGCAATAAAGCGAACCAGTGGTTCAAAATTTACAGTTTTTCAAGTACCCCTGCTTCTTTTAAAAAGCTAAAAACGGAAGGTATGTTAACGATGGCATTATCATCTAAGAACAGTGCTGGATGAAAAGGAATGCATTCATTATAAAATTGAGTAAAATACTTTTTTCATGGTATTTCAATTTTCACACATGAAAATAAAATGTCGTTAACAGTAAGATCATCTCCGCATTCACAAAAAGGTTTGTCTTGCTTTGTTAGCAGGAAGTTGTGCGTAAGGTGCGTGTGGCCTATCCGGAGACGGCATAAAATCACTTCCTTAAAACGTTCCTGGTGAACACATGATTTAAATTCACCTAAAACCGGTCTTACCAAGTGTAGTTTATTATTCACTTCGCCGTTCCATGCGGACTGCCATTTTTCTCTTAATTTACGCTGTACTAAGTTCATGCAATCCCCAAAAGGTATATTTACTTTTTTATTTCCTTGCCACGAGCTCTAGCAGCGCAGAAATCCGCCCTCTCGTTGCCTCTTATCCCGACATGACTGGGAACCCAGCAGTGTTTTATGTTTTGTCCTCGATCTGTCGCTGTTACTATCTTGTGTATCATGTTACCAAGAATCGGAGTGACTGCATTTCCTGAGTGCAGAGCTGTAAGTATACTGAGGGAATCTGTGTAAATAATAATACTGTTTGTGAGGTTTTCGTTTTCTATTTTTTAAGGCCACACAGACTGCTTAACATTCTGCAGTGAAGATGGATCAGCACTGTGGAAGTCGTACTGTTTTCTCCGACTTCCCTCGGACACTGCGCTTCCTACGAAAACATCCGTTTTTGAACCATCAGTATAAAACTGCGTAGAACTACTGTATTTTTCTTCGAGTGCAAGGAATTCTTGTATTATATGTTGTTGCGGAGTTTGTTTTTTATGGAACTGAGCAAGAGTGAGATCACAGATTGCAAGAAAATTGTACCAAGGAGGTAGTGGATCTCGTCTCCGAGCAATGCCAGGTAATGTATCTAGTACGCCGAGGTTTTGGCACATATCTTCAAAACGCAGGAGGAGTGGCCTGATAGCGAGCGGTTTATTGTTAAACAATGTTCTAGATGGGCACTTTGTGACTATTGGGTAACATAGGTGTTTGGGCAGTGAACGGATTTTTAAAATGTATGAGCATGTGAGCATGGTTCTTCTATCTGTAAGTGACGGTCCATTGATTTCTACATACAGACTATTTATTGGAAACGTCCTGTAAGCACCAGAAGAAAGACGCGAACCTAAATTATGTTTGAATCTAGTCGTTTCAGGTACAAAGGTCTCACTGACCCGTAAACTATACATCCCTAGTCTTAGGTAGAGCGTACAACAGACCGTTAAATTTGTAAAAGGCACATCCTATCAGAACCCCAGTGTTTCCGGGAAATTACTTTAAGTATGTTCATCGACTGGGGGGGGGGGGGGGCTTTTTTTTTAGAGCATTAATATGTGGTAGGAACGTCAGCTTTTTGTCAGATAATTCCCAGAAATTTTACTTCATTTTTTATAGGTAGTTCGATTATGTATAGATGTAAGCTGGGGTTGGAATGTAGACCTCATTTCAGTGAGAACAACACGCCCACTGTTTTCTGTGTGGAGAATTGGAATCCATTTCTTTCTGCCCATGTCTAGTTTGCTTATTGTTAGCTGTGTTAGTCTCTCGCATGTTGCTACATTGGATGATGTACAAGCTACTTGAAGGTCGTCGACATAGACTGAGTACGTCATGGACTTTGGTATTATTTTCCTTATGGAATTCATCTTTGTAATAAACAGTGTTGTGCTTAAAATACACTCCTGAGGAACCCCGTTCTCTTGAAGGAAGTTCCTGGAAAGGGTTGATCCCAAGCGTACTTGAAATGAGCGGTCGGACAGGTAGTCATTTAGGCAGTTCAACATCCTGCCCCGGATACCTAGGTCCGCTAGGTCGCGGAGGATCCCAAACCTCCAGGTTGTATCATACGCCTTCTCCATGTCGAAGAAAACGGCAAGACAATGCTGTTTGTCTATAGAAGCTTCTCTTATTGTGTTTTCGAGGCAAACTGAATGGTCTGTTGTTGAGCACCCCTTTTTATAACCGCATTGATGAACATCAACAAGCTCGCGGGATTCAAGGACAAATGTTAATCTTATATTAAGGACACTTTCAAAAGATTTCGCTAGACAGCTTGTAAGGGCTATCGGCCTATATAGCTACTTGTGGAAGTTGGTGGTTTCCCAGGTTTAAGGAGTGGAACTATGACGGCTTTCTTCCACTCCTTAGGTATTTCGTTCTGTGAGTATTTTGTTAAAAAAATTAAAGAGTGGCTCTATGGCAGGCTGGGAAAGATGGGCAAGCATTTCGTAGTGCATCTGGTCGTGTCCTGGAGCAGTTTTTTTTGCCGGCATACAGTACTTTAGTTATTTCTTGGAGGGTAATTAGACAATTGTATTTTTCATTTACCCCTCCACTTGTTTGGAGCCTGTGTTTTTCGGCCGCGCTTTAGTATTTCAAAAATGACTGGCTATAATGTGATGAACTTGAAACTGCAGCAAAGTGCTCCCCCAATATGTCTGCCTGTTCTCCTATATTTGGTTGTGTACCTGGTGTTATAAAAAAAGGAACTGTGAAGGGTGAGTTGCTAACATTTAATTTTCGAACTTGCTCCCACATTTTCTTCGATGGCGTTGAACTATTTATAGAAGACACATGAGCTCTCCAGGATGTTTTTTCGGCATTGCGCCGAATATACCATGCTTGTGCTCTGGCCTTTTTGAAATGGATAAGCTTCTCGTGTGTTGGGTATTTGCGAAAGATTCCCCACGCTTTATTTTGCCGCTTTTTGCTTCCTTGCATTCACGCGTGTACCACACTTTGTGGTTCTGACGGACCACTCCTGATGATTTTGGGAGTGATAAGTGTGCGGCAGTAAGGATGCATGATGTGAAAGCGTCATTTATTTCGTCTATGCCGAGATTTTTTAAAGCAATATTCTCTAAGCTGGCCTGTTCTCTAAACGATTCCCAGTCAGCTAAATGTAACTTCCAACGGTCTGGTTTTGACGGGATGACTGTTGATGAGGATGACAGGCTTATTATGACAGGAAGGTGATCGCTCCCATACAGGTTGTCAAGAACATCCCATTTAAAATCAGTAAAAACACTTGGTGAACAAAAAGATAAATCTAGGCAGCTCAGTGTCCTACTGCTTAGAGAACAGTAGTATGTTTTCCTGTGTTCAGGAGGCAGACATTGTTGCAGAGGATAGAATCTAAAATCCGGCCTCTGACAACCGTTTGTTAGCTTCCCCAAAAAGTGGAGTAAGCATTAAAATCCCCAACTAAAAGTTATGGTTGCGGAAGTTGTATTAAAAGACTTTCTAAATCGTGAAGTATGACTGTTTGGTGATGTTCAGTATATATGGAGAATATTGTTATTTCCTTAAAATCGAGGACAGTGGCAGCAACTGCCTGATATAAGGTTTTTAGGTCAATTTTTCGAGTTGCAACACCACCATGGACAACTATAGCAGTGCCTCCAGAGAGCCTGCTTGAGGTCTCTCGGTCACATCGAAAGACTTGATACTTTTTAAGAATTTTTTTTTCTGTGGTCCTAGGTTAGTCTCCTGGAGACACAGTGCTACCGGAGAGAATGAATTTAAAATATATGTTACGTCAGTGTAGTTGTTTAAAAGTCCACGACAGTTCCAGTGAACTAGAAAAGGCATGACTGTAGACTAGTTAATAAAGTTTTAGAAACTAGGTTTGTCGGTCTTTTGGACCTGTTATAGGGACTTTATCTCTTTTTTTTTGCGCTCAACACAGCTTTGCTGCCGCTGCAGTGGGGGCGAGGGAGGAGCAGTGTCCATCACCTCACGAAAGGTGCTGGACAGTTTGCGCAGCGTAGTGCTGCGTCACTTTCTTCATAATGGGGGTCCTTCGAAGTGCATTTCGCGCAAGTTTTTCGGCCGCGGCAACTTTGTAAGCCGTGGCCAAACTTCTGGCAATTGAAACATCGGCGGGGATTTGGTATGTAGAGTCTGACGTTGACCTTCAGATATCCAACTTCGATAGTTTCGGGCAAGGTGCTGGTGTTAAATGTAAGGACCATGTGTTCAGTATCTATTTCCTTGTTGTCATTGCGGAGTTTGATTCTGTGAACATCAATTACATTTTGGTCAGATAGTCCTTGAAGCATTTCGGCTTCTGTCAGATGGATAAGGTCAGTTTCAGAGATTACGCCTCGGACTGTGCTGAGAGATCGGTGGGGGGTCACGGAGACAGAGATGTCCCCCGTAGACGCAATGTTTGAGAGTTTGGAACACTGTATGCTGTCACGTAATTCAAGCCGTAAGCCACCGCCGCCGACCATTTTTAAGATTTTGTAGCTGGGGCCCAAGGTATCGGTTAAGCATTTGGACACGAGAAATGGGGATATTATACGGGCTTGCTTTTCTTCACACTGACTGTGTATGACATAGAACTTTGTGAAAGTCGGTTTCTTTTTGGCAAAAAAAAATCTGCTGCTTCGTTCCCCCCTCTCTTGAGAGAGCGATCTGGATTTGAAAGGGAGGAGCCATAAAAAATGTAATTCGGTCATGGTGCCAGCCACCCACCACGGAGTCCAACAAGGGAACGGGACAGGAACTTGATAGCAAGTCCTGCCCACGCCAGCTGTACACCTCAACTATAACCAAATATGACGCAACTCAGGGTAGTTGGTCACACAAGGTTAACCCTCGCCGCTAGGAAAAAAGAAAAACCAGAAAGTGAGTAGGATATAGGAGAGTTGTGAGAAAGAGATAGGAAAGTGAAAGATGGAAGGGAGGATAGGAAAAGGCGACTGCCAATTTCCCCCGGTCGGGTCTAGAGTGACTCTAGTCGGGTCAGGCCGGGGGTGCCGTCTACAGGAAGCTGGGGCCAAAGTGGTGTGTTGCCTCCGCCGAGGAGCCTTAAGGGTCCAAACGCTCGCCATCGGCTCAACCACCAGGATCCCCTTTTCCCCGGACACGGCGATGCCACGCACGGCTAGACGCGGGTGCTCGGGTCCGTGGTGATGCACGGTTCACCATCATCCCTCTGCGGGGATGTCCCTGCGGATGCTCGGGAACCCGCGGTGTCGCCACTCACCAACGTGTTCACGCTGCAGGTGCCCCCCTGCGGTGTGCAAATTGTGAAAAGGCCATCTAACTGTTGCGTGCGTGCGTGCCCGCCAGCCAGCCATTCCGCCAGGCCGCCTGCCTGCCTGCGTAGGCGAGGACTTCTATGCTTCTATGTGCAGGCGCATGCGTGCGTGCGGGAGATTACCATGGCTCAGAAATACGGTGTATTAGAAGCAACGCTGGAGTAAATTTCTTCGTGTCAAGAGGTCATTGCTTATCATGATTATAAAGAGGAGTTTATGTTTAGAATAAGTGTGTGTTGGAGGGCATTGGATAGGTACAGGCGTGGGCCGAATAATATGGACCTGGTTCCCATAATGTATTGTGTATTTTGGCACACAAGAAATAGAAATCTTTGCTGCTTATGTGAGCAATGGTAGAAGAGAGTCATCGAAAGCATGTTTCTTTAGAGGGGGTATCCCACGTTTCCCAGACTTGCGTTCGCATCCATCGGCGCTGCTTGAATATTCATCCTACTATGAAAAATAGGTCAGCCGAAAGAGAACCAGCGCCGAGAATAAAGGAATATTTAACTTAGCAAACGCTCAGCTTGCTTTTTAGGCTGTGTAATCAAAGAGTATCTGTTCTGTACCAAAAGCAATGTAAACAGTGCCCTGCGGGGCAGTGTTCCTAGGAGAATATCGCGCATACTGAGCAAATGCTGAATGGTGTACTTTTTTCTTGATGCTCTCATTTATGGAATACAGGAGATATTTACTAAGCAAGGAGCCGATGTCGAAATCAACGCCACAGGAGCCTGAGCAATCGCGAAGTGAAAACGGCGATGGCTCTTGGTTGGCACGGACAGGCAGACATCATGCCGGTCGACAGTCAACCGGCTGCTCCAATCTCGACGACCGCCAGCGACACCACCCTACTCCGACTATCGAGTAAAATTGCTGGGCTAGTTGGTTCATAATGCACAGATGCTGGAACCAGAGAAAGCGACGCAGGACAAGGAAAAGAGGCACACACACACCACAGCTGGATACCACCAGGCATGCGGGCTTTTTGGAACGCTTTTTCATTTTTTTTGCGCAAGCATTATCACGCCGCCAGCAACACCGAAGGGTGAAGCCCCGACGCCTTCAAGCGGTCAACCTGCTCCGCCAGACTTCGTTGCATCACATGCGGGCAGCTATTCTTTAAAGCGTCTAAAAAGCACAATTTCGCGGTGCTTCGCTTTACAAACTTCGAATGTGCAGACTCGTACAGCAAAAGCGTCTTTTAAGACTTAGGTGTATATTTCGAACACACGTGTCGATCCGGAGAAAAAGTCAATTCTAAAACTAGGAACCTACTGGTCTTGTCAATCGGAACATCTTTGGTAACAAACTAACTTCTTAGAACAGGTGCTAAAAATTAAAATCCGACCACCGGCGCGCCTTCAGCGTAGCGATCATGCGCCGTTTGCTTTTTAAAGCAAGTGCTGAATACGTACTGCGGTGACGTTTTCGCTTGCATATTGCAAGTTTTGCGGTCGGCCCTTATAAAAATGGTCTATATACAATCTACAGATTTCTTACGGGCTCTATTGCCTTCCGATAGACATTTCTTTTTGTCTATTCATGGTCTATAAACTGTCTATAGACAAAAAGTCTGCTAAAAGTGTATAGCCTTATTAGATTGTCTATAAACTGGCTGTAGGATTGGTATAGCCTATAGACTATCCTCTAGGGTTTGTCTGTACAGATTCTACAGACCTTATACACAGAAGTCGATGGACAGTCTGCAAAGTGTCTAAAAAAATTTGTAAGGGGGAGAGAACCGAGTGAAGTAATGGACAAGCAAACAGCCTTTCGTCGCACCTAATGGGTGCTTAGTGTGCCCTCTCACGTTATAAATTCCATGTCCCGCAATTTTGAGGCGTGATAACTCTGCGCGGTTAGTTTCACGACAGACGTCAGCTCCAGTGAAACATTCGTACGTTATTAGCGTTGGCCTCCTCAAGCACAAATTATGTTTGAAAGCGGAATGGTAGAGCACATTCTAACATAAGCTAATAAGGCAGTCGCGGAAAATTCCAATCGTTTAGATGTGCAAATACTGCCCGAAATATAACGGTGTTCGAAGTCCTGCGGCGGCTCGATGCACCTCTGCAATCGATGGCATTTCTAGCGGCTGGCGCTGACCCTATACGAAACTGTGGAACGAATTTCGTGACCAGAAAAGCACTGAAGGACGCTGGTATAACTGAAACATGCGCATCGCGTGTGCTTTGACTCAGCGTCCGACATAAATCGTGGGGTGTAAAGCGACCTGACAGGAGGCAAAAACGCCTTAGATTTTTTTTTCCGGCATTCTCAATTATATATGTGAAAATGCAGCGCATCTCCAAAGGCCACCTTCCCTGGTACTTACAACCTTGACATCCACTTTCAGCGTTTAGTGGGAACGGTCATCTTTTTCGCATTCTGCCGTTACTTTTACATGACCAAATAGCGGTCAAGGACGGGCGATCCAATGCCAGCATTTATCTGTATGTTTCCTTGCCGAAAAACTGCCGTCTAGATTTATTTTCTTCTTTTCATTCAGTACATTTTGTCCTTTTTTCTCTCTTTGTTTATTACTGACTTGTAATTTGCCATCCATGAGTGGAAATAGAGCCGAGTGCGCCGATCAATCATACTCTTCCATAATACTCGTTTTTTCATTATACCATAAGGAATGTTCTGTAAAGTTCATAGTGCTTGCCAGCAAGAAGCGCGCAAATAAAACATATATGCCTTCTTTCGCTGTGCCTCACGTGGCTTGCTCGTGCTTAGGCATCACAGAGCGCCGAAATTCTTCGGCTTCCTTTTTTACGATAATGAACTGAGTGCAAAAGCACCGTCAGCGGGTTTCTTCGTCGCATCTACGTTAAAAGGCAGTTCATAATTATATGGAGCTGACGCAAATCTGTGCTATGTGAGCTGTCGCCGCCGCTTAATCGAGCGGCGACAAAAGCCATATTTCTCCGAAAAGAACAGCAGTCAACAGCCGCTGCGGTATGACAGCGGGAGACTGCGTAGGGCAGATGAGGTTCGACTGTGCTGCCTCTGACATCGTCTGGGGGCACCCACACTGATGTTACATGCAGCCGAACACAATCCATGAATAACATCATGCGATTCTTAAACATCCAGCCAGGTTAAATGGCACCCAAAGGCGCCGTTATTATTCTAATGTGTCACAGACGCCAACCTCCACTTCCAAGAGAGGCATTGACCGCTGCTATTGCAACGCAAATGTTGGCCTTTCCGAAGCTGAGAACAAGTGGTTGATTGAACTTCTGGGGGCGTAGTTCGACAGACGTCATAAAGGCATTCAGCAAACTTGCATGAATATGTGAGAATAGTGCATTGTCCTGGCATTCGTGAGTGATAGCAATGACAAATTCGGTACCGAAATCCTGTCAATTCGCTCTGTCATAACGTGGCTCAGAAAACAAGAGTTCGTATTCGCGCTTATGCCGAGCAGAGTAGACCTTTACATAGTGCACTGGCGTGCTATCTTAAATGAATGACTGCCAGGACCCCCGTACAGCTGCCTACTCCTGACTAATTGTCCATTAAACACCCCTTCAGCATGGCAGCATGCACAGCATGGTTGTCGAAGCACCATTTAAGACAGCGCATTACATTTCAGCAGTTACGCTTTAGTTCGCATGTGCCGTTCTTTGAGTTGAATGCGCTGTGAGAAAACTATGTCCCTCTTTACCGTTGCTGCCACTGTTTGATGAGATTACTTGTGGAATATTCCTAAATAAAAATGAGCATTACCATATAAGGCCTTAACAGGACAGAAAAAAAGGGAAAATTCAGCCGCATAAGGGCTGCCAACAGGTGTTAAAAATCAAATCAAAAAAGAAATCTAAACTGCAAGAGTAATACTAAACGTAAAGCAGAACAGAAAAATAACACATCTGATGGGAAAACTCTGCGAAAGCAGTGTATTTTAAAACAGATGCTTAGGCGAGTTGGAATGACATTTTCCTGAAAAACAGCGCGAACTTGGACGAGGACTGAAGGAAGCAAGACACAGACAGGCGCTGACTTGCAACTGAAATTTTTTGTAGCGTGAGCTACACTGGCCGAGGTTGAGAAGTTTCGCGTGGCTCCTGGAAAGTCGTGCTGCGCATGCGCGAGGAGCAATGGCGTCACACGGCGCACAGCTGGCGCGCCGGAGCCGCCGCCGCCGCGCATGCCTCGCCGGTCTGCGCATTCCAATGGAGTGACGTCATAGTCGCGGCAGACGCACTGGCACGTGCCCAGCTGTGCGCCTCCGTTGCGCAGTAGCCAAGTCTGACACTGCGCCGGAGCCGCTTGATAGCGCCCCTCATTTTGTGCGCATGCGCAGAGGTATCAGTGGGGGTATACATATAGCGGTGCGTTTGCCGGTGTGGTATAGCCATGGGGAAGGAGAGCGAAATTGCTGCTCAGCGGCTCAGCGTAGCTCACACTACGTATATCCTGGCATAGCCGAGCTAAGGCGCTGCTAATTTTCATTGCTAGGACCATGCAAAAAAATTGTTGGCGACCAAACAACAAACAGAAGAAACAACGTACACATTCATTCGTGACACTTAAGAAGCCAATCGCTATGTCACTTGCGTGTGGCTAGAAAGTGCAATTCTCTAGAAAGAGGGGCTGCTGAGGTATGCGTCTGCTGACAGGGCCGAACAAATCGAGCTACAAATTAAGACTTTGCAAGCAGATTGACTTGGCTTTTTTCCGCATTGCACCTTTACAAAATGGCGCCGCCCCCACTTCAAATGCAGAAAATACAAATTTTTTTATATAATAAAGAGGAATAAAACGTGATTTAAGCGACAATACTACGCACATGTCACCAAGGCAACAACAACAACAACCACGCGCAGCGAGGCCGGTTTATAAATGTGCAGTGCGAGAAAGCCAACTCACGCACTTACACATGCGTATTTTTGAAGCTCTGTATTTCGCACCACACTGCTGATTCCGAAACTTAAAAAACTGCGCACGCCTTCGGTATTGACGGCATTCAAATTCGCCATATATTATTCTACCCTCAAAAAAATAAAAAGCAGATAAGGTATTTCAATTAATTAAGAGTATTTTAGTTCGATCTATATACAGTACATAATGTACGCTTTGCTATAAAATCCAGCTGCACAGACCATAACGATGTACCTCTCGCAAGTTATGCTATAAAAATCTGTGAAGATTTTTAAAAATCAACTGTTATAACGTTTCTTTTTGCCGTCGTTATACAAAACCCTCATGTAATGTCGCGCTTATGTACTCTTGGGGAATAACAAATGTATAGATACGGTGACTGCCGAACAACTAACGTCTATATTTTAGATATCTCAACATCAATAAACTTTGTTGAAGACGTAAATTTTTCGGTTTTATTGCAGGTAAAACATTTATACAACATCCGCAGTGCTTGATTAATGGTTATGTCGTTCTGATGCTGAGCATGAGGTCGCAGGCGCGAATCCCTGTCCCGCAAGCCACATTTTACCAGAAGCTGAACGCCAGAACTCCAGTGTGTTGCTCGATGTAAGTGCACATTGAAGAATCTCCGGTGGTCGGAATTTGTATAAAGCCCTCCATTATACGATCTCTTACATTGCCCATGGTAGGCACACACCACGTGAACAGAGGAATTCATCGAGAGCGCGTAATTTTGTGTGTGCGGGATGCAAACACCTGCAGGTGTGCATGTGCACCCCATCAAGCTCCATCACTGTTAGGCCCAGTGCCAGGCAAGGTAAATTCCCGTGATTTTCTCATGCATGCACACCGGTGCAAGAAAGTAAATAAAACTGAAATTAACAGCTACAATCAATCGACGTCTACGTTGGAAGACATTTACAACAGCTGTAGCTTGGTCTGCGTACCACATTATTCTCTACAAAGTGCACTACTAATCCATGTATACGAACAGCGCTAATTTACATTGGGAATGGAATCCCGCCATCGAGGCGCCGCCGCCACCTCGACAGTTGCCTTCCCACTGGCGCGTCTGTGGAACGCACAGCTGACGGCACAGCCTCGCATGCTCACTTGTCACCGACGGTGATAGATGACACTTATTGTTCTTTTCTTATTTGCATCGCCCGACCTTATCGAATCAAGACATTGCCTGCACTAAATAATATTTCTTGACGTGCGCCTTAGGTTGATACCAGACATTCCTACAGAGAATCGGGTGGCCTCAAAACAGAGCTAGAAATAAAAATGCCCAGCTCGCAACGTCTAAGGCACGACGGGATTAAATCAATCAAATATAAAAAAGTCCTAGGCCAAGGCAAAATGTTGCACAGCAGAAAAAAAAATAGAGCGGGGGAGAGGGGGGTGGATTGATCGCCCATCATAGAGGAACCCGCCAAGGGATTTAGCTCTATTCTGCAGCATTTATTGAGATCGAATGAGCTTGTATTCAAGAAATAGTTGAACAGCTAATGAAGTATGAGAGTACTTATGCGTGGTTTGTGAGGGTTTAACGTCCCAAAGCGACTCGGGCTATGATGAACACCGTAGTGGAGGGTGCCGGAAATTTCGACCACCTGAGGTTCTTTAACGTGCACTGACATCGCACAGCACACGGGCCTCTGGAATTTCGCCTGCATCGAAATTCGACCGCCACGGCCGGGATTCGAACCCGCGTCTTTCGTGTCCGCAGCCGAGCGCCATAACCACTCAGCCACCGCGGCGGCTTGTGTGACCATAAATCCATAGATTGTCTATAGACTGTCTATGGAATTTATAACACCACACACACCGGCGCGCCTACTCAATAAGCCCATCTTGAACACACGACATCACGTGGCACATATCCTCAACCACGCCCACACTGACGCGTGCGAAGCTAGACTATCTGGATCTACTTCCCACGTTCCAGCAGGTGAACGCTACAGGTCTAGCTTGTGCAACACCCACAACGGACGCCATAATGTCTGGTAAGAGCCAAAATGGCCAGACATGCGAGTTGGTGCTACAGTAGAATAAAAAACGAAGATTCACACGGAGGTGTAGTACAAAAACAAGCGCTCATTTTAATTAGGTTGGATGCACCCATTATATATGTGGCCAGAGCAGTACAAACAAAAAGTGCAGAACAAATTTCGACAAGTCGCGCACGTGTTCCTACGTGGTATCCCCGAAAATACCTTATAGCTGAAAGCACCCGTGAGCTGCTTCATACACATCAACCCTTTGTTTTGACACATTTCATTCACTATATTCTTTGGTGAACGGTTACGGATAAAGACAGTATATTGCTGATGATGATGATGATGAGATGATGACGGCGGCGGCGGTGGTGGTGGTGGTGTTTATTGCGCAAGGGCATCTGTGGCCAAAAAGTGCCATGGCACAAGGTTTTTTTTTCTACTCAAGGTGAGGCCAAAGACCCATTTCCAAAGTATTTCACCCTAAACTAGCCGAGCACCAGACCAGGGAAAAGCTTGTATCGATTGTATCACCAGTGGGCACCCGGCGGCACTGGGGATCGAACACCACACATCCAGCATTCGAGGCGCATGCTCAAGCATTTGGTCACCGCTGCGGTAACTTGTAGCTCTAGTGATTGATTGGTGTGCGATTGGCGATGGCCTCGCCATCGCCAGTATATTGTTTTTCATCACACGGTGAACATCTACAAGACTTACAACGCCTTACATTTTGCTCTGGAACAGACACTTGTACAGCTACCAGAGTGAAACATATTTACCGAGTGCTTTGCGTTCTGCGCTGAGCAAGGAATGTACGGTCAATGCGGAAAATAAATCCGGCGGCCAAATGGCTCGGGTGACGTGACAGTGTCGTTCAAGTTCAGCGTTGGCAGCGTAGTCGAACGGACCACGCAGAACATCCTGAATGTGCAGCACGTCCTCCGGCGCATGGCTCGCACGCAGGCGTCACCGGACGTCAACATCTGGAGCAGCATGCACACTTCCTGGTTGCGCTGGTAGAAGGGCTTGTACTCGGTGCGCCCCGAGAACTGCTCCAGGGCCTTGCGGGACACCAGCGAGTAGAGGTGCCACACCGCGCCACTCTGTTCCTTCTGCGCCGAAGCGAAGCACACAGGAGTCTGAGCTATGTGTGTGCCCCTTGCATGCTCTGCGGCATAGACTCAAGATTCCGGGGCCTTCGCCTCAACTTACGCACGCTAGGAAAGGCGTCAAGGCGCTCCTCAAATATTCTGAGCGTCTGACTGTGGTCAGCCAACTGTTTTTATAGACCTGTTTATAGAACTGTTCTTATAGAACAAGGCAACGACCAGAACTTTCCTATTTTTCTTTCGCCCCTTTATCCCCCACCCCTTCCGACGTGTAGGGTTGCCAACTGTGTACTGCATGGTTAACTTCACTACAATTTCTTTATTCTGTCTGTCTGTCTCTCTCTCTCTCTCTCTCCATCTGAGCGTAAACGCCGCACAACTGCTGCAGGAAGTCTGACTACCACAGCATTTATCTTCCACAAGCTCTTCGTCAAAGCAAGCAATAAGCCATCACCTATAACTTACGAGCGCAAAGCCTCGAGTAAGGTTTGAAGCAAGTGCGGCCTCCTCCTGGAGGCTTGATGCTGCTCTCTAGTGAAATACTCCAACATAAGTGTATCGCACAATGTGCTCATCTGTTCACCGTTTTCAGGAACATTATTTACTGCGCTCGCAAGCTTATACGCTGATATAGATATAAGATATACGCTAATATCTTCGCTGTTGAAACTTCGTTAAACAATTTTGTGGGGCAGTGAGTAGCAATGGAATACCGATCAATCGCTTTTTCTAGACTCAGTAACTATAGTTGCATGGCCCCTTCAAGACAGGAAGTGCATGTATATGAAGCGGCGTACTGGCAGGTAGGTGAGGAATCCGACCAGGGCGTCGATGGACACCATCCTGCGGACTGCCAGCGCCACCATGTCGTCCAGGAAGAGTGCCCTGGCCGTCTCCGGCAGGACGGAATTGTTGTGCAGCAGCTGATTAGTCAGGAGCGCAATGTTCTCCGCGTCGTACTGGACGCGGAAGTAGGAGACGGTGCCCGTGTTCAGCAGCAGCCACGATGACATCATGTCCTGAGACATCCTACAAAGCGGGAGCGTGGGAAGGTTCGCTGCGCCATTGGCTCTTCCCAAGCAGCACTGAACGTCGGCCCAATATTGGCCTATGAAGGAAGAGCCTTTCCCAGCACATCTCCAATATTCTCCAATATTGGACCGATGTCCTGTGCAGCTAGGGCTGCCCCTGCTGTGCCATTTATAAGTAGTACTTCAAGCTCATGCTGTCTACCGCAACCTGTGCTTTGAATCTTTTCTCGACTGCGTCCCTCTATTGCAGACATGAACTTAATACCGCTGTGGTGGCTCTGCCCATCGGGGTACACGACGTCTCCTGGTTCTGTTAAGGTGAGACATGACGACAGTGTTGACAGACAAGCGCAAAAAACGAGCTAGACATCGCAAACTTGCAATGCAACAATGTAGGCTAGTTGGTTGTACATTTGATGGGTGCACGGTATCCGGTGTGTTATGAAGTATTCTCCTCCAATCATGCGCCACTAAGGAGACGCTGGACTTTTGTAGCGACAGCTACAAAAGTTTATGAATGATACCTTCTAACCACGGTGGCCGAAGGCACCGTTCGCAGCTGATGGAGCACTCGGCACGCAGCGGGGTTTACGGAGCTTCTCCCAAGCGAACACCCCTAATGAAAGCCGGGCGCCAGGCCGGGGGACGCTTGTACCCATTTTACCGGTGGGTGTCCGGCGGTGGGTTTCGAACCGACCACCTCCCGCAGCCGAGACGGGCGCCCAACCCACTAGACCACGATAGCTACAAAAGTCCGCCAAGCTGTCACGTGGTTGGTCACGTGGTGCGGAGCAGCTGCCGGCGGCGTGGCGCCATGGCTGATCACGTGGTTGGTGACGTGACCAATTTCCACTCGGCCACCTGTAGCTGTCGCGTATCTCTAGGTTTAACCAGAGCTAAACCACCGCCAATTTTTTTGAAGTCCAGCAACTTAGCGTTACTACTGTCGAATGAAACGGGGAATTAAGAAGAACTTCTTGTTGGGCGAGTTGGTGCATACTGTTGTAGGTACGAATTGCGCGCAAAAGACACACACAGGAAAAAGCACGAGGGAGACTGAAAGAGCGCAAACTATGCGTGAATGAACGCGCAGGGGAGCATCAGCGTTCAATTAGGAATAGAGAAGGAGCAAATTTGCCTGCTCATTGCATTGCATGCACAGGTTGTGAGCCACTGCTAAATAATATCAGAATTCTGGGCAGGAGTAATGACAAAGTTTCCCGTGAACTTCTAGAGGCACACCACATCAAGGCAAGAGGTGATAACTGTGTGAGTGACACCTCCGTTTCATTGTACAACGCGGAAAAGAATTTTTTGGAGCGGTTTTGATGGATTGTCGCGCAGGGTTGATTTGCCTTCTTTTCTTCTCCTTCCCCTCTTCGTAGGCACGTGTGCACACTGCCTATAGAAACGAGGAAGTTTGTGGTGATTAAAGGCGGTCACTGTAAGGATATGCCCCGAACTGCGCTGGAGAATTTTGCTGAGACCAAGCTGAAAGAGCGCGCTTGTCCTGTGTCCGTCGTGTCAGGTGTCGTTTTCCCTCGTGCAGCGCGTTATTCCCATCAAATCGCAAACTTTGTTAATATCTGGTTTGTGAGATTAAGCTCGTCTTTTGTCCTCGTCTGGTAGCGCAGGCAGCGTTTTTCATTGTGTACAAAACATCTAAATAACTTAGCTGTGCGTGGGTAATTCCATGCAATCTGCTATTGATATTGGCGCGTGCTCATGGGAGCGCGCCGACGCAAAAGACGAAGTGTGTGTGTGGTTCGGACAGCCATCTTGTGAGTTCCCTGCTGTGCGCTGGACTTCGCTGAGACTGTGATCTGTGCCGGTCCTGTCTTCGTTACATTTTTGGTGGAGGTGCTGGGTACTTTCCAACATCTACGTGCCCCGAAGGCTCTCTATGAACACGGATTTGACTCCGATTCATCGCAGTACGAGCCGCCGAATCCAAGGTCAGTCACCAGAGTACGGTCCGTTATCCCCTAGGACCAGGGCTCCAGCTGCGACGCGCAGGACTGACGCGGCACCTATGGCTAGCAACGGAGACGCGGCAGCTATGGCTGACAACGGGAACTCAGCTGCTCATTTCCTGGTCATCCAGCCGCGAACGCCGCCGACCTTTCATGGCGAAGTGTTTGAGGACGCGGAGGACTGGCTTGACCAGTTCGAGCGCGTTGCCAGGTACAACGGCTGGGATGCGGAGCGGAAGCTGCACAATGTTTACTTCGCTCTTGACGACTCGGCGCAGACGTGGTACGAGAACCACGAGACAACGTTTCCTTCTTGGGAACGGTTCTGTAGCCAGTTGCTGGCGACCTACATCAACACCGACCGTCGGGAACGAGCTGAGTCGGCGCTGCAGTCAAGGAACCAGCGACCCAATGAGAGCGTTGCAATGTATTATGAGGACATGACATGACTGTTCAGAAGGGCGGATCCAAACATGGCCGAGGACAAGAAAGTGCGCCACCTGATGCGCGGGATAAAAGAACTGTTTGCTGGGCTTGTGCGAAACCCACCTAACACCACTTCGGAGCTTCTATCGGAGGCCACTACCGTCGATAAGACCCTGAAACAACGCGCCCGCTATTACAATCGCGCCGTGAACACTGTATCAACTGCCGACTTTGCGCCAGCCTCCAGCGACTCCGTTGACACCCTTCGGGAGCTGGTTTGATCTATCGTCAAAGAAGAGCTGCACAAAATGCGCCTCTCTGCCCAGTCGCAGCCGCAGTGTCCATCGTTAGCACAAATTATCCGAGAGGAAGTGCAGCAGGTGGTTCCTGAACCTGTTGCCCCTGCTGCCCTTACACCGACGCCCCCGCGCCAGACGTATGCGTCGGTACTCCGACAGAACTGCGACCTCGCCCCTTGGAGCACCAGCCCATCTGCATCTGCTTTCCAGCCGCGGCCCCCGCCTGTCCCTGTGTTGCCCGAAGCCAGGCTGCGGAAGACGGACGTGTGGCGGGCACCTGACCAGCGGCCCCTTTGCTACCACTGCGGTGAGGCTGGCCATATCTTGCGGTGGTGCCCTTATCGTCGAGCTGGAATTCGCGGATTTCATCCGCGAGTCCCCTGTCCGCCCAATGGCGAACGGTCCCGCGAAATTGAGGAGCACCTGTCAACGCGCCGGGATCACACTCACACTGATTTCCCTCGCCCTGACTACCGCCCACCAACCTCTACCCGCTATCGTTCGCCGAGTCCCCGTCCTTCGACAAGCCGTTTCAGCCGCTCACCGAGTCCTCGCCGGGGAAACTAGACCCAGCAGCCTGCGGAGGTAAGGCCGCTGACGAGCGAACAGCCGAACATGCTCCATCGCGTTCCCGACCAGACGACGGCTATCAAACGAGGACACGTGACGATCACAAAGGATGTGCAGCTTCGAACTTACCGGTCGATATCGACGATTTAGCGGTTACGGCATTGGTTGATACGGGAGCGGACTATTCGGTTATGAGCAACGAGCTAGCAAAAGAACTGAGGAAAGTTTTAACCGCGTGGACTGGGCCTCAGATTCGCACAGCTGGTGGGCACCTAATTACCCCTGTTGGCCGGTGTACGGGGAGAGTTACAATCGACGGATTTGTTTACGTTTGTGACTTTGTTGTCCTACCTCACTGTTCGCGCGATGTCATTCTCGGCCTGGACTTTTTACAAGCTAACGGCGCCGTTATCAATTTACAAGAGCCGCGAGTGACGTTTTCGCCGACGCAAGCAATTGAAATAGCCGACCCAGACGACTCCAGGATACCCGCCCTGCGTATTGCTGCTGATGACGTGACGGTGCCTCCGCGGTGCAGCATGATGGTCCCCGTGCAAAGTGACTCGCCCGGTGATCGAGACGTTATGGCAGAGAGAAACGTCAGCCTTCTACTCGAGAAAGGAATCTGCGCTGCAAGAGGGCTTGTTCGCTTACGGGATCGCTCTGCGACACTCTTGATCACCAACTTCGGAACAGAGTTCCAGCCTATTGCGAAAGGAACGGCCGTCGCATATGTTACCGACTTCGTTGAGCCCGCAGAAATATGTGCTCTGGAGCTACCGTCGCCGGACGGACGCGAAGCAGCAACCGTTCTGTCTACCGTGGACATTAATCCCGGCTTGTAGGTGGGTCAGAAGCAGCGCTTGTTAGAGCTCCTTCACGATTTCGCAGAGTGCTTCGCCACGACATCAAAGGTAGGGCGCACCCCGGTAGCCAAACACCGCATCATCGTCAACGAGGAGACTAGCCCCATATCCCAACACCCGTACAGAGTGTCGCCGGTGGAACGGGAGGCTATACGATCCCAAGTGCAAGAAATGCTTGCAGACGACGTAGTCCAGCCGTCCACGAGCCCCTGGGCTTCGCCTGTGGTATTGGTGAAGAAAAAAGATAACAGCTTGTGATTCTGCGTCGATTATCGGAAGTTGAATCGTGTCACGAAACGTGATGTTTACCCCCTTCCACGTATCGACGACACCTTGGATCGACTGCGTGACGCTAAATATTTTTCTTCACTCGACCTTAAGAATGGCTACTGGCAGATCGAAGTGGACGAAAGGAACAGAGAGAAGACAGCGTTCGTGACACCTGACGGCCTTTATGAATTCAAAGTGCTACCCTTTGGACTCTGTTCTGCGCCAGCAATTTTCCCACGCATGATGGACACCGTTCTTTCTGGGCTGAAATGGCAGACATGCCTAGTGTACCTTGATGATGTCATTTTTGCTCCTAGCTTCGAGGAACACCTCAACCGGCTGCGAATGGTGTTACAGGCGCTCCGTTCGGCACAGTTGACGATAAAGCCACAGAAGTGTCACTTTGGTTTCGAAGAGCTCAGTTTTCTTGGTCACGTGATAAGCGCTGACGGAGTCCGTCCTGACCCGGAGAAGACTGCCGCTGTGGCACAGTTCCCGCGCCCAACCGACAAAAAGTCCGTTCGTAGGTTTCTGGGCCTCTGTGCCTATTACAGACGTTTCGCTGAAAACTTTTCTACAATTGCCGAGCCCCTTACAATGCTTACTAGAGACAATGTATCTTTTGTGTGGCATGATGATCAGGAATCTGCCTTCAACGAGCTACGCAGCCGCCTACAAACTGTCCCAATACTCGCCCATTTTGATGAACGAGCTGCCACTGAAATTCATACTGACGCCAGCAATGTTGGTCTCGGCGCTATTCTCGTTCAGTGGCAGGATGGCAACGAGAAAGTCATCGCGTACGCCAGCCGCTCCCTCTCGAAAGCAGAGGCAAACTACTCTACCACAGAGAAGGAATGCCTTGCGGTAGTGTGGGCGATTAGCAAGTTCCGACCATATCTCTATGGTCGCCCATTTCGAGCTGTCAGTGACCATCATTCGTTATGCTGGCTAGCCAATCTCAAAGACCCTTCGGGACGGCTCGAGATGGAGCCTTCGCCTCCAGGAATACGACATCACGGTAGTGTACAAGTCCGGCCGTAAGCACAATGACGCCGATTGCTTGTCACGTGCACCTGCCGACGTTGCTCCGGCCGAAACGGATGACGACTTCCCGTTTTTTGCTCTCGTCACGTCGTCCGATATGGCCCGGCGTCAACGGGCTGACTCAGAGTTGCGTCCGCTCATCAAGCATCTGGAGGGCCTTAACGTCGCTGTTCCGCGGCTTTTCGTTCGAGGTTTGGGTTCCTACAGTCTCCGAGATGGCGTCCTTTACAAGAGGAACTTCGCCCATAACACGGAAACCTTTCTTCTGGTTGTGCCATCCGAACTCCGTCCAGAAATCTTGCACGCCTGCCACGACGAGCCATCGGATGGCCATTTGGGTGTTACGCGGACGTATGCCCGCATTCGTGCGAAGTATTACTGGCCAAAGTTGCTCTCATCAGTCCAGCAATATGTGAGGACCTGCCGTGACTGCCAGCGACGAAAGACACCACCAGTTAAACCCGCAGGGCTTCTCCAGCCCATCCCACCGCCTACAACACCTTTCCAACAAGTGGGCATGGACTTGCTGGGCCCATTCCCATTGTCTTCCTCTGGGAACAAATGGATTGTTGTGGTGACGGACTACTTAACGCGGTACGCCGAGACACAGGCGCTCCCCCACGCTAGTGCTGCAGAAGTGGCTCAGTTTTTTATGACATCAATCGTCTTGCGTCGCGGTGCGCCATCAGTCGTCATCACGGACCGTGGAACCACCTTTACGGCGGCATTAATGCAATCTCTCTTCGAACTCACCCACACCAGTCACCGGAAGACAACAGCCTATCATCCCCAAACAAACGGCTTGACTGAACGCCTCAACCGGACGCTTGCAGATATGCTTGCTATGTATGTCGACGTTGAGCATCGTACGTGGGACGAAGTTCTTCCTTATGCAACCTTCGCCTACAATACGGCAGAACAGGAGACTACCCTTCTTACACCTTTCCAGCTGGTCTACGGACGGTGTGTCACTACCATGCTGGATGCTATGCTACCCGCTGCTCACAACGACGGAGACATCGGCCCCTACGCTGACGTTGACACATTCGTCCAGCGGGCTGAAGGAGCCCGCCAACTCGCAAGGTGCCGGATTCGACATCAACAACAACTCGACGCTGGTCGCTACAACCTCCGACACCGATGCGTTCGGTACGAGCCCGGCGACTCTGTATGGGTATGGACACCTGTGCGCCGCCGCGGACTCTCCGAAAAGCTCCTCCGACGCTACTTCGGTCCGTACGAGGTGGTTCGTTGTATAAGTGATGTCACATACGAAGTTTTTCCGCGGGACACGACCTCCTCACCACGTCGGCGCCATCCGACCGAGACCGTCCACGTGGTGCGCATGAAGCCCTACCATGACAGGCTGCAACCCGCCGCTTTACCAGCTTAACAGCTCCCTGTATTCTCTGCCGTCCGCCGTCTATACCGAACATTACCTTTGCTGTACGTGTTCGTTTCCGGCGTCGGGCCGCCGCCTTGATGGAGGGGGTAATGGCGCGTGCTCATGGGAGCGCGCCGACGCAAAAGACGAAGTGTGTGTGTGGTTCGGACAGCCATCTTGTGAGTTCCCTGCTGTGCGCTGGACTTCACTGAGACTGTGATCTGTGCCGGTCCTGTCTTCGTTACAATATGAATCCATGGAAAATGTATGCAATAAAGTTGGGTCAAGCGATCTCAGAGGCCAGAACAAAGACCCACCGAGCCCTATCCACTAAAAATTAACGTGTATGACCAGACAGCTCCAAACTCACAACGAGATGTGCACTGGCGCTCCATCGTGCTGCAACCTTACTGCTCGCAAGGCACTTGGTGGGCTCTTCCACAGGAATTCACTACACAGTGTCAGTCGTGTATGCAGATTAGTTGGGAGTTTATTGGCGCAAGGGCGACTAAGGCCAAAGAGCGCCAAAGCAATGTTTATCTAAATGTAGTTTAATAGTGAAAATGGTGCAATTATGAAACGCTACGCACAATAAGCAAATAAGACTAAAAATCCAGCGTAAATGGCTGGAACAAAATCACAATATCTAAATATCATTACTTAAAATGTAGTGTAATGATGGCAGTAAAAATGCATTGAAATGGAGGCTGTATGTAGGGCACTGCCAAGAGCAAGAGGGCGAGGAGTTGCCTCCCACCGTGCATGGCTACGGCACCTCCTTGTCTGTGACAGGGTACCCTTTAGGTGATCTGGTAGGATGAAAAAAAACTATAAAAACTTTAAAATTTCATAACTTTGTCAAGTGATACCATAGGTTCATCACCTAATAAAAGAGATTAATGGAATGGTACGTTATATTTGTAAAGGTTTGCAAAATGAGCATTACGATGCGTTTCATAAAATGTGCAGGTTAAAAGGATGCGAATGACTGAGAGCGGGCCACTGCTGCGCTCGCATTCAGGTGGTTCTGCTCCCATGAGCAAATAAGTGTGCGTGTGCGTGTGTGTGTGGTCTTGAATGTATAAGTTCATAAAATTGTTTTTATGATGGCAATCCTTCCATTCTTTTATGTTTGGCTTTATGAGGTGCATTTTGTTATTTTGCTCAGGGCTGCATTCAACCTGCCATTTAGATTTCAGCGCACGCTTAATTGCTCCTTTATAGTCCCGGCAGGGAATCATTTTGTTGGCATAGCTTCTGGTTGCATTTCCTGCCACGGAGTCGGCGAGCTCGTTTCCTGGAATCCCAGCATGGCTTGAAACCCAGCAGCCCAGCAGAAGTGTACACTGTACCCGCGTATCGCAAGCTGATAAAGTTGTTGTAGGACAGAGAGTAAAAGAGGGTTTTTTGGTGTTCATTTCGAGCTAATTGCAGTGAAGGCAATTCTGAAGTCAGCATACATTACTGCGTTTTGTGTTGATTACTTATTTCGTCCAGTGCTGTTAATATCCCATACAATTCCACAGTGTAGAAGCTTGCATTTGGTTAATTACAATGGCACGGCCGGTTGAACCCTTTTGCACAGCAGCTGCACTAACATGGTCATGTGTTTTTAAGCCATCTGTGTATAAAGCTGTAAATTCGCTGCATTTATCTTCGATTTAAAATACTATTTTTGTAAGTACCAACGGTACAGCTTTCTTATCGTGCTTGGCCAATGCAGAATTGCACTGCACGGGCGTTTTCATCCAGGGTGCGACGTCAATTTCTTACGGGAACGGATGCTCTACAGAAAGATTGAATTCACATGATTCGGCGATCTGGATTAACCTGATTCCTATGGCTGGTATGTAGTTTGTCTTATTTCGGAAGAGAGTCGTCTGACGTGTATTTTCGAAATTAGGTTTGCGAGGGTGTTCCTGCCGTGAAAATATTTTTGTCGTATTTCAGTGTTAAGAACATTCTTCACGACTGCAAGGATAGTTCGTGGCATATAGGCTTTGAACAGATGACGTTCGGTATGCGCCTGAAATAATCCTTAAACCGCAATGATGGACGGGGTCTAGAGCTTTCAATGTGCATGGTCAGGCTGAACAATAAAGAACGCACCCATAGTCAATCTTTGAGCGAATCAGTGATCGGCATAGACGGAGTAAGCAAAGCCCGTCTGCACTCAATGTCTTGTTGGACAGAACTTTCAGAATATTTGTTGCTTTCTGAGTGCGGAGGTTCAGCTGTCTGGTGTGCGGTCCGAACGTTAGTTAAGAGTCAAAAATCAAACCGAGAAACTTTTGTACGGTTTTTACGTGGATGGTTTTTTTTTTTCATTGAGATGCAGGGATGGATGTGGAAGCAGGTCTCGTTTGCCTGAGAAGCAGATTGAAGCCGTTTTTCTGGAGAAAACCTAAAACCATTTTCATCCGTTCACTTTGTAAGGCGATTGACAGTTGTTTGTATTCGTCGTTCGCAGATAGCAAAGTTGCATGATGTAAAACTGAGTTGCAGATCATCTACGTACTGCACACAAGGCTTGAATATATTAGCTACTGAATTTATTTTTAGGGAAAAGAGCGTCACACTCAACACGATACCTTGGGGGACTCTATTTTTTTGAACGAACACATCAGAAAGACTGCTGCCCAAACGGACTCCAAAGGTACCGAAAGAAAGAGTCAATACAGCGCAGCATTATTCCGGCAATTCCAGTGTTGACGAGGTCCTGGAGGATTCCATATTCCTAAGTTATGTAGTATGCTTTTTCTAGATCGAAAAAAACCGGCAGACAGTACTGGCCATTTGTGTGGGCCTCCCGGATGTGTGTTTCAAGGTGCACCAATAGGTCTACCGTAGATCGGTGACGTCCGAAACCGCACTGGAATCGATATATTCGCTTGTTCATTTCTAAAATGTACACTAGCCTTGTATTGACGAGACGTTGAAAGGTTTTTGCAGAGACAGCTAGGCAGAGTTATCGCACGATAGCTTTCTGCAAGGCATCGGTCCTTTCCCGGCTTGAGTTTTGGAATGACTATTGCCGTTTTCCAGCCATTAAGCAGTTTACTTTTGTTCCACGCGCACGGCAGGAATAGGCTGCTTGAGATCGAAAACAACGACCTGAAGTTATTGAGGGCTGCCGCAGACTGCAGGACAAACAGCTGATCGTGCTTGCACGCGTACACATCGGTGACGACAACGCTAGCGTGTGCCTTCGGTGCACAGTGTGCTGTGTAAGCATAGAGAAATCCTCAAAAGCATGCGATGAGCAATCGAAATCTAACGTCTTTCAGTTGACACCACATCGGAGTTGAAATACTGCCCGTGCGTCGCTCATCAGACGACACGCCGTACTCTCGGATTATCGCGTGTTTGTTTAATACGCAGCAAGTATGAATGGCGTGTCAATAGGGTAAGCTAGCAGCCCGTTCGGGCCATCAAAGCTGACTCAAGCACCTCGATGATGTCCGGCAAATGTCGATCATTTGCATCAAGCCTCCCGGATGAGTGTTTCAAGGCACGCCAATAGGTCTACCGTAGATCGGTGACGTCCGAAACCGGACTGGAATCGATCTATTCGCTGGTTAATTTCTAAAATGCACACTAGCCTTGTAGTGATGAGACGTACACAGGTTTTGCAGAGACATCTGGTCAGAGTAATCGGACGATAGCTCTCTGCAAGGAATCGATCTTTTCCCGGCTATTGCTGTTTTCCAGTCATTAAGCAGTTTACCTTCGTTCCACGCGTACGGCAGAAATAGGTTGCTTGAAATCGAAAACAACGACCTGAAGTTATTGAGGGCTGCCGCAGACTGCAGGACACACAGCTGATCGTGCTCGCACGCGTACACATCGGTGACGACAACGCTAGCGTGTGCCTTCGGTGCACAGTGTGCTGTGTAAGCATAGAGAAATCCTCAAAAGCATGCGATGAGCAATCGAAATCTAACGTCTTTCAGTTGACACCACATCGGAGTTGAAATACCGCCCGTGCGTCGCTCATCAGACGACACGCCGTACTCTCGGATTATCGCGTGTTTGTTTAATACGCAGCAAGTATGAATGGCGTGTCAATGGGGTAAGCTAACAGCCCGTTCGGGCCATCAAAGCTGACTCAAGCACCTCGATGATGTCCGGCAAATGTCGATCATTTGCGTCAAGCGCCCACTCCGTAAAGTGTGAATATCATGACTGAAACCATCCGCTTAAGAACTCCGCACGCTATTTCTCTTGTTATTAGACTTTTGTTCCTTTTATTCTTGTCTAATCCAACGACACTGCGGGATTCGGCAGGAGAGAACGTGCAGCAGCACTCACTGGTAACGCTGTATGGTTCCCCTCAAAAACCGGGCGCCATTTTGAGGAAAGCGGTAACGTCCTTCCACGGTCACCGAAAATGGCACCGTCCACACGAGCGTCGCGTTGCACTCAAGATCGACGAAGCAGTGCCAGCCCTGGGGACAGAGAAGTTTTCCTACTTAACGGCCGAGGCGGCAGGTAAAAAAGCAAGCACTGCTGAAACTATCCATAATACGTGTCGCATAACTGCATATCTTTTCCACGTGGATCGTATGACGTCCAGAAATAGAGCATATAGAGTTGTATGGAGTATATGGATAGCGCTGGATAGCGCATATGGATACTTAAGGACTGCATATGGTGTCGCGCACACTTTATGGAAATCTTAGAGAATATATGGAATGTTTTTTAGCATCAAATAGAAACCATAAAGGGAAGACATTGCTCTCCATACATTTTTCCATGTCATATGGACTCCATATCCGCAGAAATCCTTACCATCGCAGTCGAAAAATACGACAGAGCGGGTACCATGATCAACGGAAATTTTCTGTCGTTCTGTCGTTACGACAGATTTTTCTGTAGTATTGTGAAGTTGTCTGTTGTTGCGACAGAACTGGCTCTGTCGTTACGACAGGAGACTGCTCAATACTACAGAAAATCCTGTTACTACCAGAATTTATGTTATCAGGTCCCAAAAACAACAGCAAAATCTTTTCTGACAACAAAAACTTTTCTGTGGTATTTTTATACGGATGGCTCTTACGGAACCTTTCAGTGGGAAATTTGGTCAATATTATCTTTTTTCAGTATACGTTTAAAGCGATAGCTTTAAGGGACCCCTTCTGCAAAAATCGTGCGGAGTCCTTGTCACCCAAAAATCCGGACCGGTCAGAAAGACTACGTCACATGTGAAGCGGCGGATTTCAAAAATGATTAAGACATTAAAAAACTCGTGGTTACAAGGTTGCAAAATTACTCAACCGTCATTAAAACATGCAAGCATAAAAAGTAAATATAATGTGCCCAAAAGAAAATTCCAGTCATCAGTCGGGAAACAAACCCTCGAACCTGAGGTCACGAGTCATACGGGGTACCCACGGCCCACCAGGCATGTTCGTACAGCTTGTTTGAAGTGCGGCTTTTTATGTACGCCGCGTGATCTTGCACATTTGCAGACAGCCACTGCTGGGACCTATATTACGTTATCGCGTCATAGTCATAAAGGCAGAGATTAAGCGTACCTGGGTTTTGTAGCGAAAGCTACACTGGCCACGAACTCGCAATTTCGCCGTGCTCGCATTCCCACCGTGGTCACACCGCACCACGTGACCAACCGTGTGACAAACCACGTGACAACTACTAGCCAGACAACCAGACTAACCTGGACTTGCAATCAAGATTAATCAAGGCTAACCAAGCAATGCCTTAGCTTTAGCTACGTATAACCTGGCATAGCCAAGTTAAGCCACCGCCAATTTTTTGTTTTATAACTGTCGGTTCTTCATCTGCCCCGTGATGAAATATTATAGCGAAATATGAATACAAATGTACAAAAGGAATTTTTTTAATGCCTGGTCGTCGAAACTTATGAGTGAATCGCAATTCTGATGGTCTCCACGGATCGGCAATTCTGCGGGTTTCAGACCGACGACGGAGCGCCACCATCTTAGTGACACCATGAAGAGGAGAGATCTGCAAATTCGAGCTTCTGTTGGTTGAGGTGTACCATTCTTCTCGCCAAAAGCCAGAGCATACGAGGCAATAAACGGGGCAAAGGAGGGAATAAAGGCTTTAAAGATGGTTCTCTCAGTTCTTGCATTCTCTTCGATTGCTATTACTAGTCGCTTCGACATTTCATAACGAACTACAATGCAATGAATGTTTCTTTCACACAAATCCTCAGATATTGACGAGTGCAATAAAGAGTTGATGTTTTATGCACAAGTCAAATGGTTTTTGAAAAGTTGGAAACGTTTTCATGTAAGTATCCAAGTTGGAGTTTAACTTCCATTTCCATTAGCACTGTCCTTCTAAACAAAGAAGAAAAAGAACAGCCTTGGTGGGCCATGTCGAGAACAATGCCCAGTCTTAGGTCCACCTGGATTCACACATGGCGCATTCTTCAGAACGCTACTTTCGTCCCTTGAGAGAGCCTCATCGGACTCCTGGTTGTTACTGGAGTTTTGGGTGTCGGCCTACGCAACAAGCAACCGACGTCATAACACCTGATAAACGTCATTCTTAACCCTAACGTGCACCGTCAAACAAAACACGCCGCCAGGTAAAGCATGCATCCCAGAATCCAGATGCTCAGCATGCACTAGTGTTTGCGGCCATCCTCGTGCACTTTTGATTCAAGACCTTAGATTTCTCTTCGACACCCGACGATCCCCAGAACTCCCCAGAGCAAAGCGAAAAACGTGGAATCCTCGCCTTCACGCCACAAGTGGACCCTTAAGGATTTTCAGACCACAGATGATCCATTTAAAGTGCACCCGCGTCTCGGTTCCTGTACCTCTCATGGCTTAGACCCGCGTCAACAATTCTCTCCTTGGAGTGGATCTGAACGCTTGAATTTTAGGTCTCTATATAATAATCCCACGTCACATACCAATGTCGTTTACCTAGAAGTAAGCCCCTCGTACTGATGTCATTGTAGACATAACCGCCCAACAGATATTCAGTCTATGGTGCAAGTGTATAAACTGGCCTGCTTGAGAACGAGAGCTGGTCCGCGGTCGTCGGAGACCCGGAGCGCGCTGAGCACGGGGTAGCCCCCGTAGTTGGCCCACGTGTCCATGTTCCGAGACAGTACACCTGAGGGGTGCAACGTCTGCCAGAAGGTCCGGTCGTCGGCGACTCCGTACTCATTCGTGGAGAGGTACCGGTGAATGCCAGACTGGATACTGCGCCCAGGAAAGGTAAGCATATATGTGAATTGGAGTACCGATAAATCCTTTAAGCTCAGGCCTCCTCAGTCAGGCCTGTGACATAGACTGACGTTCGTGAGTATATTTCCGCCCAAGTTAGGGTCGTGGGCTTGATCAGGTACAACAGCTCCAGACAAACCCATCTCCTGACACAGCACCTGTTATTACTTCTTCAAGTCGATCGCTCCTCAAGCTTCCAGATAGCTAGCAGCTTCCATAATTTTTGACCAAAATAAAATGACGTTTATTTTTACACCTGGTGCATCGCAGGTAGAATGGAACTGCAAGGAAAAGCTGCCCTTACACGACGTGTTCGCAGCACCCGATGCGGAGCAGCCGCTGTGTAAGCCGCGAACGACGAACAAGAAATAACTAAAACACATTTCTTACATCACATGCGTCTTTTCAGACTTTTTTTCGGGGATTCACTATTTTCGGATTTATGAGATTCAACTTGAACACGGCAGTGTAAAGATTCGTGGCAAGCAGACAATGGCCAGCCATACAGCTGACACTGTAAGAAAGCCCTTGTAAAAATTGCTTTAAACAGTCCATAGGCTGTCTGTAGACTTTAGTCTTTGAAGTCTATCACCTTTCTTTATACAAATCCTATATACTATTTTATAGACAGTCTTTATATATAGGGCCATACGCTTTTAGTAGACTTGTCTATAGAGAGTCTATAGATAAATGTCTACTGAAAGTCTAACACACAGAGGTCTATAGACACGTCAATAGACGATCTATAGACTTATGGTCGTACACCTCCTGTATATTTCTGTCTACAGACAGTCTACTGTTCTATAGACATTCCATGGGTATACGGCTTAGCAATGCTGTAGACCTTTGTCTACAGACAATTTATAGACCGCTGTCTACTAGACATTCAGTACATCATTCCCTATAGACTGTCTATGGACCTCCTTCACCCCGCGACGTCACGAAGATGCGATGGCGCTGATGTTAGCAGCGACTTTCGCATGGTAAGCAAAACAGGCTCCGCTTGCCTGTGCCTACCGCAGCTGCCGCAGCTACCGGCGGCTGCTTCAAGCCTGTGCACTGCAGAAGCAGTATGTATTGACCAGCTGCGTCACTGCTGGATTTGCGTAGTAGCATAAAAAATATTAAATTAGCCTCGATAGGTTTCTCGCGCATGAATGCCGCTTTCGGAAACTGGCTAACAGGCATTGGGCCACGGTAGTAAAGCGCGAAGTCTGGGAGTCGATCGGCACTGCCACTCAATGCACTTAATAGCATGCAAGTTACTGCGTTCATTCACCTGAACTTCAGGATAGTAGGCTGATAATTGCTCAAGGAAAAAAAAAGACATATGCAGCTGCACACGTACTTATCACCTTGAGCCGGAGTGCACGGGGCGCCGACAGGTTCACTCGCCCCCAAGGAATGCGTTCTTTTGTTAATAGCACACCATGTTTTAATGGCGCGTTTTATGACATTTAATATTTACTTGAAACTGTTTCTTGATATGACGACGTAATTGTTTCATTCGAGTAGAAAGAAGTCTGGTAAGTTGTGCCAATCTTGCGCGGTCGCGTTGGTGTGCTTAGAATAGCGTATACTTAAGTGTGCTAAACGCCATATGCTTTTTCATTGCATCATGCATGTGTCATGTTTCATGAGGTAGTACATGATCGCGAAGCTTGTTTGGAAAGAATCAGCCGCAGGCGAGCTACTAACAGACACGTGGCGAGATTGAGAGGGGACGCGGCAATGAAAAGTGTTTTCGTTATTCATGCATGCGATATGTAACTAAACTTGGTGCAAATATGAAATTCCTGCGCTAGTTTCAGTAATTCCTTTTATTTATAGCTATACCTGGTGCAGTTCTGGGTAATTATAATTAACACCGTCGCCATGTCCCCCCCAAGGTCTCAAATAATTGAGTAGATAGTGCGCAGTTTTTTTTTATGCCAGCATGTACATAAAGCCCTGTTCTGTACGATGACGCGATTAGTTCTTTTTCTATATGATCAGTACTTATCCATGCATAGTTACATGAAAACGTTTCTTACAAGAAATAACTAACACAGCGTAATAAATCGAGAGATTTATTACGCTCCTCAACGTCTCAGGAATAGTTTGCGACAATGGAATCATTTGATTTTCATGCGAATTACGAAGGTGAGTGATCCAGTCGCAAAAATGTGAGGTCACAAAATGAACCTTAAAGTTTATTCCCTCGTTTATGGCATCTTCGCTTTCGCTTTAGTCAAAGAAATGCGGCACTGAAATCAAAGAAATTACCTCACAATTTTTGACGACCACACTTCTAAAAAGCGTAATTTATAAATTTGTACTCAATATTTTGCTATAATTTTTCGTCACGAAACTAGACTTCAGGGCTAGGAAAGAAAATAATTCTAGAAATCAAAAATTTTCACCAAATCGACCAGCTTAACAAGAGGACAAGTCGGCCTGGCTGGTGTGTGGTCATGCGGCTAAAAACAGCGCTAAGCGAGACAGGAGATCAGGGACACGACGCTGTCCCCACTTTTCGCACAGCGCGACACGTACGTGTCGCGCTGACGATGAGCGCATGTCTGCAGACGATGAGCGCATGTCTGCTCCGACGAAACAAGGCCAGCGCTTCCCCTCACTACTGTCCCGAAGTAAAATCATTCCGGCTAGTGCAGAGTGTCAAAACTTATTTTACTCAATGCCTAGCGCACAAATAAACGGCAGGAACGCTTTCTACATGTTTACTATTAACCATATATACAATACAGTGGCAAACAATTTCTCTTTATAGGCCGCACGTGGCCAACGCGAGCTCGTGTACTTCGACAAATTACTAAGTTGGAAGCATCGATCATTGCTATGATTCGCAGAAACTGGAAACGCGCCTACAAGCCTTGAAAACCCGCGCTCAACACCTATCCGCGACGCCAGTCCCCGACCTTTTGCCTACCACGAGCTCGCTAGCGACTGCAGCGCCACCTCGTTTGTTTACAAACATGCAGGAGGTCTATAAACAGACAGTGTACAACCGTTGGAAAAGGTCACCACACGGTCTTCACAAATGACATGACGATCAATATAATAAATTTAGTTTATTTCCAAGCTATCCAGGCTGAAAAATGTGCAATACATGCACCATAAGAATGCACGACATTATGCAAATAAATGTTGAAAGTAACGGTCCGACTAGATTCCTCAGGAGATTTCTTGCTACCTGTTGTCTGCAGTTAATCATCCGGGCATGCTGGCCTCTACAGCGCAAAGGAAGAATATAAGGAGAACTGGAAAAAGTTCCACCTCCATCTATACAAACGTGTTTTAAAACGCAAGCCAAATCCTGGCTATCCCCTTCTAGAAAGCTAATATTGATCGTTCTGTTTTGGTTTTATGGGGTTCAAAGACCCAAGGTGACTCAGGCTATGAGGGACGCTGTAGTTAAGGGCTGCGGACGATTTCGACCACCTGCGGTTTTTGACCGTGCGCTGACAGCGCATAGTACACAGGCCTCTAGCATTTCGCATCTATCAAAATGCGACCACCGAGGCCGGGATCTAACCTTCATTTTTCAGGTCACCAGGCGAACACGATAACCACAGAGCCATCGCGCCGGCTTCATCAGTTCAGTAAATACGCATGACAAATTCTAAGTTTTTCTAAGCCCCATAATCCCTGGGACACTACCTCTACACTGGATGCCTACTGTCAAAACTGATCTCTGTATGGCACTCCTTTTACATTAATTGGAACAGAAGACTTCGAAGAATTGTGCCACCTATCAGCATTGACTCGCTACGAGCTGTTGAGAGAGCTTCCCCCATAAAATGCACATCCAGTGCTCCTTGCACAGGGATCCCAACAGGAGAATATTGCACCATTTATTCTTATACCCGCTATTGAACAAGAGGTTCATAATACCCTGCTTGAAGCCTGGTACATAGTACAGCGGTGAGCAGCCTTGTCTAGAGCGCGCCAACGGTGCTCTATGGAGCAGGTCAGCGCCATCTAACGTTAGGCTCTGGGTTTGAGTTATGCGTCGCGTGAGCATGCGTGGCAAAAACGGAGGGAAGCGTGTTCATCGTTTCCTTGTCGATCCCATGTCTTTCGAGTTCGTTTCGTGCCGTGCCGCCAAGGGCGCACAGCCTGCATTTGGGACGCTGTGACGATGATGGCCAGGGCGTCGCCATGCCGCCGTGGTTCACGAGTGTAGCGAGATGGCCGGGCAAGCAAGCGCGAGTGATAGCGGATGATCGCGCGTTTCTGCATCCAAGTTCATTGATCTGTACGAATGCCAAATTCAACGTCCCTTTTAACTGATAGCGCAGCGCAAAGGCACGCCATCAAACAATACGCCTACAACACCTGGTTGGTGTGGTAACGCGCAACATTGTGCGGACAAGGCGAACGCAGACAACCAACTAGGCCCAATTCTCGCACACGCAGTCTCGTGCGTGTTTGAAACGTGCAATCACCCGATATCACTTGCTTGCCTAGCCGTCTCGTGATAGCGCGAAACACGTTGGCTTTCCGGCCGCTGTTACATATATTCAGAGCAGCCCTGGCGGCGTGAAGCGCGAGCACTGAGCGGGAAAGATGCCGAGAACCCACGAGCAGGCACCGCTTAATTTTGGCCGCGCATGCGCACGGGACGCATAACTGAAACCTAATGTTAGATGGCGCTGACTTGCTCCGCTGAGCACCGTCGGCGCGATCTGGACAGGGCTGGCTGCTCACCACTGTACGACGATACTTAAACGGGCACAAGCCATGCAAAATCTTATCGGGCAGACTGCGAACCAGTCCACCACAGTTTTGCGCCCGTAACTTGAAGCACAGACAGGGAATAGCATTGTCATGCATCAGCGCGCGCATAGAAACAAGCAGGTTGACGCGCTTCCATACCGAACTCATTATCAGCGAAACTCGAGCAGGACACAGTGGCTTCAGCTGCGCCGTTTCAAAAGCAGGCGTGAGCTTGAGCCAACATACGCATTACTGTCAATACCGTCTCAAATTCACTTCGTTTTTTCTCCGAGTGTAGCCCAAACAGCGCCGAAAAGTGATGGTTCTTGCATGCAGGTATCCTAACCTAAGGCTGGTAGAAATATCAACTAAAGCAACAAATGCGCTCCAAGTAGGAACTATTTCAATGATAGAATTTACGTCTTCGTCAACAGGCGCAGCCATAATAACACAGCGCGAGATTAATAGCATTCGTTTGCGCAAATATGCACCTAGTTACACTGGCACTTTCGTAACTTAGCCCTCTGAGAACAGTAACGCATACTGTACCTCTCATGCGAATGCTGTTAAAGAAAGTTGTGCACGCGTAAGCGGGGTTCGTGAACCAGCCTCTCGGAACGAAATGTAAGCCACATCTTGTCGAGGCGACTTCACTCAGCCTTCAAAATTGAAGTGCCCGCAGACCAGCGGCGGCGGCCAACGGCTCTGATGACAGGGATGAACGAATCGATACGTTTGCAGCGAAAGGGGATTTGGGATTCAGCTCGTAGGTTCTTCGCGGTGTTTTCACAGGCTGGCCATTCGCTCCGGCGACGACTTTTATTCAACCAACACACTACAAGCATTCCTCCAGCGCCGCTTGACTACAACTTTGACAAACGTCCCTTGCTCCAGTTACAAAGCATCTTTGGTAAAACGTTGCTGCCCAAGACGCGCACCGAGCGAGCGTCTACACCTAACAAGCAATGCACACCTCTCAACGAACAGCACCCCATGGTCCGGGCAGGCGATAACACAAATATTAAAAAAATAGACGCAATCCACCTCAGAACGTGAGTGTGCGCTTCCGGAGGCGCCAAGTAAATCGAGCTCACACGGCGCTAACCAACGCATAGATCCATTTCGGCCGTCATTCACGAGCTAGGCGATATTTCTGGCAGCGCATCTACCTTTCAACACGAAAAAGCCAGTAGACAGCTCGCGGGGAGCTGCATACCATCACAGGATTCGCACCGACTGCCTTTCCGCGCGCTAGGAAAGACCTAGCGGCACAGTCAAAAGCGGCATTAGTCGAACATCCGATGGCTTCCGCTGCTTATAACGCCGCTAACAAACGAGGATAGGAAGTTTGTCGCGGCGCATATAACCTGTTCTGCACACACAGCTCTGCTTAGAGTGGTTTCGGGGACAAAATGAATAAAAAATAGTCGCGTAGACTTACCGTAAGCGCACGATTAAGTTGGATTTAGATGAAAGCTTAACCCACGAGAAAACACGACCGACGACACCGACACATCCGTGCACACAGTTGTTTGCAGCCCGAATGATTTTCCGCCGTCTCGCGGTAAAATGGGTAAAACGTGAAACAGAAACCCACTTCACGGTCGTATCTTTACTGCTCGCACTATTGCCGTGTGTAGCTTGATCTGGTATCCAAGACAACAGATGGCAATTGGTTTATAAGCTTAAATTAAAAACTAGTAAATTAAATTAAAACCTTAAATTAGAAAACTTTAAAAACCTTATTGTATTCCCGAAAACAAAACCAAAACCTTACTGCTTTGTCCATACGCGCCGCATCTCCCACCAAATAGGATGTGGCACACTTTTCGAATAATTGTCGAAAAGTGGCATAGCATAACGTATTTTTTTAGTGTTTTCGTGTTTAGACAAACTCGAATGGGCGACATCAGCGTGTCATTGGCTCCGAACCAGCAGGTGTATGGACGGGGACAAAAGAATACAGGTTTTGTGATTGTTGCGTCGCAGCACTTTTTTCAGGTGAGTACTCACTGTAAAGGTATAAGTGGCAGATGTTAATCAAGCAGAGGACAGTGCTCTCTGAGACTCTTCTAACGGTGTTTTTAAGAGATGGGCACATCCTTGAATTCTGACAACCGTTTTTCTTCCTTTATTTTCAGGTAGCTTTAAAGAGAAATGTAGAATCGATGATGAAGTGCTTCTGAATTCAGCGCGTTGGACAGTAACGATCAAAAGGTGGAATTGAATTGTCTCGAACTATTCCTTCTAGTGAGAGCGCGTTCACTTGATGTAGTACAATTTGCTGGCACACCTTACTTCAGGAATGGCTGCCTTTCCTCGCTTCACCTGTTAGCATTAATTATTGTTTAATTGTATTCATAATATATGTCACGGTATAACGGAAAGCTTTTCAAGGCTTCTAAAAACGATAAGCAGGAGGGCGTTGCATTGTCCTCACAAAATATTTTTTTTAATTCCGAAATAACGAAGGAGGTGGGGGACTCTAGCCATAGTTGCTGTCACCGAATGCAATTCCCGTCAGCATGCAGTGCAAAAAAAAATTGTCATTGTTCTGTACTTAGTCGAAAGGCCGTGTAGAGATTGTGAGATAAAAAGAAATTGGGATTGTTATAGAGCGGTCTTCAGACTATAGACTATCTATGGCCTATAGATAATATGTAGACTGTCTATACATGAATAAAATTAAGGCTATAGTCTTAAGTTCATATATAGTCTATGGACCGTCTATATACAAAGGAAAATTAAGGCTATAGTTGACTTCAGTCTATAGATAGTGTATAGACCGTCTGTAGACAAAAGGAAATTAAGGTGGTTGTATACTTTAGTCTATATAGTCTGTATACTTTAGTCTACAGACAAAAGTAAATTGAGGCGCTTCTATATTTTAGTCTATAGATAGTCTATAGACAGTTCATATACAAAAGGAGTATAACGTAGTCGAGCGTTTGACTGAATCCCGTCTGGCGAGGAGGGAACATAATAGCAGAAAAATAGGAGCACTCGCCAAAAAAGAAAAAAGGAAAAACAAAGACGTGAACAAGGGACCCGTACGGGCCCCGAAAAGTCTTTGCTTTTCCTTTTTTCTTTTTTGGGGAGTGCTCCTCTTTTCCTGCTATTATACAAAAGGAGTCTAAAAGATGGCTAGATTCTATAAAAAGTCTATAGAAAGTCTATAGACCATTTTTAAATGGAGACAGAAATGGATGTTTTCAGAGAAACCCTGCCCTTCGCAAAGAAAATCTCTTAGCTCTGCTTTTTCTTTGCGCCATAGAGCGAGCAAAGCCCTTCAACGCACGTTTCGGGGCAGAGGTCGCTGAGCATGGAGAAGAGGAGCCGGGCCCTCAGCGCGCCGCCGTCCCGCCTGTTGTCGTCGGCTTCCATCGCCTTGCGCCGGTCCAGCAAGCGCAGCCGGTTGATTGTCGAGCCCAGACCCATGCGAGACAAGACCTTCCTCTGGTAGACGTAGGCCAGCGACTCGGCTATCCATATATCCCGAATGGTGCTGCGCGGAATAGGCAGTGAATTCAGTTTGCATCACACATAGGTAAGGACAAGGCAGTAGAACAAAAAAAAAGTTAGTCGGCACGCAGCACCAACCCTTGTTCGAAATGCCGTAGAAATACACTTTTGTATATTCACTTTAGAAGATATTACATTCTATTTAGGCTCATTACTAAAATGCAACAAATAATGCCTAAAATGCAACAAATTGTTTTCTCGTCCTGTCGCAGCTAGAGCGTTTTTGTAATACTAAGCATTTTTTGTCCCACTTTTCTGCAGCATTGTTCTATAGTAACGTCGCTACGACAATGGACAGCGTAATACTACAAAATCTCCTGTTGTTGCAAGTTCATGGCCAAAAACACTACAAAAGATCTTTTCTGGAGGCAGAAAATTTTCTGTTCTATTTTCCGACTTGGTTCTTACTTTTCAGTTTGCTGATATAACCTTTTCTCCCGTCATACGCAGCCTTGAATGCGTTATACACTTTATACGTGTTGCTTACTACACACTTATAAAAACATTGCCGCTCTTTCCTCATATTCAGGCGAGGGCTACATTGCGGACAAAGAAGCTGCCGCTTAGCACAGACCAGAAGTGTTATCTTGAGCCACCGTACCAGATATACAGCTGAGGGCAAGACACGCGAGCAGAATTGTACACCAGCGGCCAAATCAAATGCCAATTACGGAGTTTCAACCGGGCCTGCGATAACAGCGTCATTTATCAGCCAAGCGATCAAACTTCAACGGCCGAAACAAAAGCATACATGAGCCCTCTCGCTGCCATAGAAACTGGGTGATAACGCGGATAGCCGGTTTCTTGGCGTTTGGCCAGCCATCCACCGTTCAGCGCAACGACGCCATGCACGCGCGGAAAGATCTTTGAATTCTTTCCAAAGTGGGAAAAAGACCGTGCGTGCAGTGATGGACGCAAGGGTGCGGAGACGCGTTTCAATATTCTGCCTCGCCCGCATGGAGCCTTGCCGCCAAACTTTCCCGTATCTTGCGCAAGAAACTAGTGCGATAAGCGTTCGTGATATACTACGAGCTCTGGGGCCAGGACCCCACCCCCAAAGCGGGGAAAGCTTTACCGCTTTTGTAGCAATAAGCGCCGTCACTTATCCCTTCAATAGATTCACTTCATGTCCGAAAGCGGGGCGTTGAGCGAAGAGTCATCCCGTAGCGCCTAAAGGAAATAGGGGAGATTATCTGCCTTCGGCACGGGCCACTGTGTTCAAACTCACATATCTTACCCCTGCCTGGAACAGCGGACGTAGCAGTGTTGCTACAAGTTGCAACACAAAACCAGTTCCGCGAAGGTTTGTCGTAGAATCTCTACAACATATTTCTGAGCGAAAAAATGGTTTCAATCCTACAGAGAATTCCACTCACCGAGGCGTGGCGTACGAGAGAAAGTACTGCACCAGCATGTGGTGGACGACGGTGATTAACCAGTTGCGGCTCTGCCAGGGGCGCTGGCTGTCGAAGACGTCCTGGCGCAGCACGATAAAGCCGGCGCCCGATGCGGCGAGGTGTACCAGGCGAGGCACCACGAACAGGTCCAGTACGATCGAGCCGTTCTCGCGGACACTCACCAGTCCCTCTACGATCCGCATCGCCCGCGTGACAGTCGTCAGCACAGTAGACCTGGAGCGAGAGAACCTGGGAACCCAGCGAGACTCGCACATTGGCCCCAAGATGCACAAGTCCTCGGTACAAGCGAAATGCAATCTCTGCCACAGGTTGGATGTCTCTCAAGGATCACCTCATGGTACTCCCGCTTATGAGCACGTGAGTGCGACTTTCACTTTCACGAGTATGGCCCCCCACGGTAGCTTACCCGCTCAGCCGCTATGGCGTCGACTTGCTGGGTCACAGGATGCGGGTGCGAATCGCGACGACCTTGGAGGCTGCGTTTCGATGGATGCGAAATGCAAAATCGCCTACGTGTTTTGCCTTAAAAGCGCCCGTTAAAAATCCCAAAGTCGTCGAAATTAATCCGGAGCTTTGCCAGAAGCTACGTTGTGGGACGTTAACCCGCACGTACCACTAAGTTCACCAGTGCGGTCTATAGGAAGCGAACACCAATAGAAACTTACACTTTGGTTGTCGAACAACCGTTCAGGAGACCTTGGTAGCACAGCTGTTAAGCGCTTTTTTCTCGGGCTGAGCTTCCATGTTGTCGTTGTAGATACTGTGAGTGTTCACTATGTCACCTCCAAGATTGCGTTTACCGTTAATGCCGTAATTACCAGAGTTGTTACATGTGTCTACCACGGTAACCACACTGAGGACGTTACCGTGGAAGAAAGTCGCTAACTTCCTGGAGGCTGCTACACGTCAAGGCCGATGGAGGTTACCGCGGAAAGAGGAGGAGGATTATTGTGGAACGAGAAAGGTATGACAGGAATGGAGGTATGTGGCACGTTCAGTCTGCGGCTGCTGCTGAGAGACGCGCCAGAGAGAGGCACACTGATGGTGGCGCGGCTCGCGACAGGAGTGATAGCTGAGGGTGCTGCAGAGACAGCGGTGCTCAATACATCGCGAAATGAAAGCACTTGCACCTGCGCCAGAAATTCGCACTACCTAGTGTCGTAATCTTCTAATAAGTCTTGTGCTGGATTAAATGCAGAGCCCAAAGTAAAGACGTGCTTTGTAAATTGATAAAAACTATAATTCCACGCTGCAAAGAATCTAGACAACAAAAGTGTGCACAGTGCTGTCACAATTGCAAGGAGATGCATGGCTTGGCAACTCTACCAGACTGAATCTTTCGTATTGGCTGGCGAGAACTGGCGTCAACAAACCGGGACATTAACATTGGCTGGACGGAAGTGACGTCGCCAGACCGGAAGTTAAGTTACATCCGGTAAAGAAAGACATCAAAAGGTGTTAATGCTGCCGCATCGCCAACACATAATGAAATTAGGTTCCCCTGCGTATACTTTTCCCGCGTGAAGACAGAGGTGCGTTTACTCACGACAGGGGCGACCAGAGGTTGAGTCTCTCGCTCGAAACCATGCTGAAATTTGTGACGATGACGGACAGGAGGTACGCTGACATGGGGTCGGTCCTGCAACATTGGATATGTGAAGAGTCCAATGTTAAGCAATAAGCGCTATATAATGGACAGCTCTTGTGCGAATATTGAAAGGTTTCGAATACCAGCCGAATTTTTCGTTTTAGGATTCGCACCCGAGCAGAAAGTTAGGCATTAAGCAAATTGATTTATCCAAGATTCATCGAATATTCGGACATCAGTCCCAGCTCGGGAAATTCATCTTTCGTGTATGAGAAGTGTCTCGATAAGCCTTTTGCAGTTTCGTTACGTGACAGTGTGCCACAGCAGTGGTGTAAAGTTGCAAAGACCATGATTAGGAGTCCCAGGTGCGCTTAATTAATCCTGAGTCCTTCACCAGGCTGTTTCTCATAGCCTCTGTGCTGTATCCAGACTTTAAACCCTGCATGCTAGCACCGTATTGCACGCTTTTTATTTTACAATGTGTAGTTTATAGTTGAAGATAATTTGGCGCAGTGAACTGAAAAGAAATTCAAAATGTTCGCTGTGTTTTAAAAACCGCAGAATACCAAAGTTTCTGCACAGGTAAAAATACGTAGCACGTGAGGACAAGCGTTTGGCCTCACAAAACACACTACAACAGATAGAGCTGACGTCACTATCGCTACTGTCCTCCCGGCAGTGCCTCCTCGCTCCGCATATCCAGTCGAGCTATTCCTGCAAACCCTTCTTTTCAACAGAAAAACATTCATTACGATTACTTCTATGGGACAGCTCAATAGCGGCATCTACTGTCTATATTGCTCTGAGGAATGTACTAATTGCTGCTGTACACAAGATGGCATTTTTGGGAAAATTAATATCTCTAACTTGATTCTCAAATTTTTCTTTCCTTTGGATGTTTTTAATGCGATAGCATAAAAGCCTCATCAGGAAAAAATTGCGTTGAGAAACATAAGATCCGCTTATTGGCTAGACGGAAGTGACGTCCCCATAACGGATAGTTCCTATTAGCTCGAGGGAAGAGACGTCACCAGACCAAAAGTGACATCACCACACGGAAAATTACAACATCACACCAAAAGTGACATCACCAGATTAAAAGTGACATCAGCAGACCGAAAGCGCCCGTGTGCTGTGCGATGTCAGTGCACGTTAAAGATCCCCAGGTGGTCGAAATTATTCCGGAGCCCTCCACTACGGCACCTAATTCTTCCTTTCTTCTTTCACTCCCTCTCTTATCCCTTCCCTTACGGCGTGGTTCAGGTGTCCAAAGATATATGAGACAGATACTGCGCCATTTCCTTTCCCCAAAAACCAATTATTATTATTATTATTATTAGACCGAAAGTGACATCACCAGACCAAAAGTGACATCACCAGACCAAAAGTGACATCACCAGACTGAAATGGACATCACCAGAACGAAAGTGACATCACCAGACCAAAAGTGACATCACCAGACCAAGAGTGACATCACCAGACTGAAATGGACATCACCAGAACGAAAGTGACATCACCAGACAAAACTGACACCACCAGACCGGGAGTGAGGTCCCTTCCGATGAAGGTGGCAACAGCTTCCAATGCTATAGCATTGCCAACACATAAGGTAATTAGGCGTCCCTGTGAACTCTTTTTTTTAATTGCCCTCAGTCAGCGTTCACAGTATCAAAGGAGACCCCTGCCAAAGAAGAAGGGGCAGAAGAATGAATCCCAAATAGTTTCGTAACAGAAATAGGCCCCGGGTATCTACCGAAGCAACCAGCCAGTAAAACGAGACGACCGGTCGGGTCCGCCCCGAGTATACCTGTGGAAGGTGTGCACAGCAGTTCCGTTGCTGTGGGAGGAAACATTCCGCAGGCGCGCCGTGGAGGAGGTCTGCATGTGCTCGCTAACCAGCAGGCGCACGTCGAAGGTGGTCTTCCAGCCGGGGTCTCCGAAACACGGGAAGCTTACGTGGGCCTCGAGGTCTCTGCGTGGACATTAGAACTCTGCGGTATAGCTGTGCAGTTCTTGGAGACATTCTCCAGTACACGAATGCATGTCATCTCAACGCCTTGTATAAGCAGTGCTTTCGCCCTTTATTGCGCTTTGAATTACTCGTGTGTTTTTTGACCTGGTCGCCACTGTCGGGTGGTCTTAGCAAAAACACTGGGCTGCGTCAGTGCGGGGTGGTGTTTTACTTGAGGCCTTTTTTTGTTATATAAGTGCAGGTCAAGGCGACAATAAATGTAGACATTTCACTAGCACGAATTGAGCAATACACCGTAGATATTACCGAGAAGCGAACTTTTTAGTTAGGCACCTTCTTCCAGGTGCATGAGTTCATCGGAAGCTTTTCGTGGTGTATGCACTAATAAAATAAAAAATTAAGGTCTGTCCTTGAAAGCTAACTATGCACACTCTACAATATAGCTCGCACAGATATGCAGGATAGACTATTAACATACCGACAGTGGTTACTCACGAGTAAGAGAAGATTTTTCTCTCAAAATGTCTTTCCTGTAGAAGCCATGATCTGTTTATTTATCTTGATACCCAGAAGCCGTTATCGAAGGGGGGCAGGCTACATGAATAGAGCGACAGGCCAGCGTAATAATTTAACGTCTTTTCAGCCTCACGCATATATAAAGTGAAAGCTTTTTTTGTTGCTATCATATTCACACTGTCAGAGACCGGAAGGCAAGCGGCCTGCTGGGCTGCATTCATCAACGCTGACAGAAGTCATTTCAAAGTGCATTACAGAAACCGATGCTGCAGTCAAAAACCTTAAATTGTTTTTCATCATCATAATGCTTTTCTTCGCAGTGAAATATTTCCAGCGAGAACTTTGAACGCTAGGAAACCCAGCCAGTGTTACTGATAAGAAAAAGAAAGTGCCTAAGCGCTGAAGTGTTCCGCCTTTAAATAACCAGGCAATTCAATAAGTGCGCGAACTCACCGGGGGCGCATGAACAATGCGATTTCGTTTCCCTCCCTCTTCAAGACGAGGCCGTTTCGCTGGTGGAATCGGCCACGAAACTGCACCGTCAGATTGTAGCTGCGTTCCAAAGAAGCCGGTTATGATATAAGCACAAACAGCGCAAACCAAAAGAAGGGTGCATACTGCCCCCCCCCCCACAAAGTGTTTTTTTTTCTTTTTATTTGTGTTTGTAGGCTTGCTTGTTTGACACTGGAGTAAATTTCAGAGAAGAACGGTGGGCCTCAAAATTAACATGCAGAAAACCAAGGTAATGTTCAACAGTCTCGCAAGGGAACAGCAGTTCACAATTGGTAGCCAGCTGCTCGACGTCGTAAAGGAATGTTTACTTAGGGCAGGTGGTGACCGCTGATCTTGGTCATGAGAGCGAAATAAGCAGAACCTTAAGAATGGGGTGGAGCGCATATGGCAGGTTCTCTCCGATCATGAATGGCGGTTTAATGTACAACAGCTGTATCTTACAGGTACTCACCTACAGGGCAGAAACGTGGAGGCTAACGAAAAGGGTTCAGCCTAAGTTAAGGGCAAAGCAGCGAGCTGTGTAACGTTAAGAGACCGGAAGCGGGCAGGGTGGGTGAGGGAACAAACGCGGTGTAATGACATCCTAGTCGAAATCAAGAGGAAGAAATGGGCTTGGACAGGGCATGTAATGCGAAGGCAAGATAACCGCTGGTCCTTAAGGGTAACGGAGTGGATTCCAAGAGAAGGCAAGCGTAGCAGGGGGCGGCAGAAAGTCAGGTGGGCGGATGAGATTAAGAAGTTTGCGGGCATACGGTGGCCGCAGCTGGCAAATGACAGGGTTAATTGGAGCAATATGGGAGAGGCCCATGCCCTGCAGTGGGCGTATACATAGATATAGTCAGGCTGATGATGATGGAATTGCAGGCGCTGCATAGCTTTACAAGAAAAGAAGAGAAGCCAGGGAAGACATTCAGCACGGTTATGTGCACACTACCAGCAGAAAGTTTATTCTTGGCATGAAGAATGAAGAACAAGAAATGCAAATGATAACGAAAGAAGAATCACTTGATCAAAAAAGCGGCAAGTCAAAGTACAACAGGTTGTTTTCGGAAACGAATACTTCATGCGCAGGTTGAGGCTGTTATGTACAACTCAGCACATTTGAACGCTGAAGCTCTTTCCTGGCTTCTCTTCTTGCAAAACTATGCAGCGCCTGCAATTTACTCCAGTGTTAAGCGACCACCAACCCGAAACTGAACTATACTTTCTTGCCAGCCTGCCTGCTTGACAGCTGCCGCCATCTGTCACATGTTCCTGTCACTAACGTGAACTGCGCATTCTCAGGCACGCAGCCAGCCTGCCTGCCTGCTTGCCTGTGCATGCGCAGTTCCCATTAGTGACAGGAACATGCGACAGATGGCAGCTGTCACACACACACACACACACACGTCACTTCCCAGGTGCAGGTGGCTCCTCGTGGAACCAGATCGTGCGTCTCCCACGTGCGTTTGTTTGCAATCAGTACCGGACGACTTTTCGCCACTCCCCAGAGGGCGCCACATCTTGAAAAAAAAATGTGGATTGGCACAGTGTAAAGAGAGCGCCAATTACAATCGTGTTTAGCGCCCCTTTGTTGCCATTGCATGGCTGCAAATGTGGGTTGCCGACCCATTCAGCCCTCATAAGAGTGCAAATTTCCTTGCGGTACAGACATAAGCACACAAAAATCAACTTGTTTTCCCTCCTGCTCCGAAAACGGGCGTTCACGCAGGTCTCAAAAACATACTACACTGCCGGCATTGTTGCGCGATGGGCTTGATCGATATCTGCCCGGGTATCCAACAGGGAAGTTTTCGCGAGAGGCGGGAGTCCGGTGGCTCGACACTTTTTTCAGAGCGTTCTTGTCTCGTAATCGTACGGACGGATTACGCAAATTATGTGGAGGTTGATCAAGCAGAGCCGGAAGTCTCCTACACAACTTCCTGCGTTGACGAGGGAAGATAATACGGATTACGTGCGTCCTATCCTGAGAAGGTGAGTCGTCTCCACGACGAGCTTGTCGCCCTGCCGGAGGATGCGCGTCACCCGGACAGGAAAGGACTTCCACCGAAGCACTGTCGTTGCGATCTCAAGCGTCCGGCTGGAGTCCAGTTCGATCTATAACAAAATGAGAGGCTGGGAGAACATTCTTCACTGATGCTGAAGGATGTGCGCTCTTTTTATGGAAGGCTAAGCAGCTTCAAGCCATCCTTTCCGAAAGCTTGACGAACAAGGGGAACATAAGCATGTCTTGGGTGAATGTAAATTGCATAGACACTGCTACCCAGCCATGATGAAGAATGAAAGCCCGTATTTGATCGCCAGTCGAAAAACACTAAAGAAAGCTTTCTGTCGACACGGCAGATGTTCTGTAGTATTTTTGCCCATGAAGTTGTAATAACAAGAGAAATTTTTGCAGTAACAGAAGAATTTTCGTTAGTATTGCGCTTTCCCTGGTCGTAGAGATAAAGTACAGAAAAATACTGCAGTACGACGGAAAAATTCAACATTACTACAGAAAAGTCGGTGGTTACAACGAAACGACAAATATTTTGTCCTATTTTGGGCACGATTTTTTTTTATTTCGCACACTTACCATAAAGGTATAATTTGAATCCCCGTATACTATATATATTCAGTTAATATACCTACATGCAGGAACCGTAGAGGGCTCCTGTTCCTATTGTTGTCGGTAAGCCACTTGGAGAAATCTGTCTTTTTTTTCGACTGGTTGTAGAGGCATAATCATAATAAAGCACTTTAACAAACTTCATCAAGCTGCATCTTATACAACGACATTCATTCTCACCCAAGGCCTTGAAGCACCTCACGAGATGTTCCCTCCTCCGTCGTCCCATCGGGACCTGTCGGCGTGCTTTCTTTCGTTACGTTACGATTCTTCGCAAAAGGCTGGCGCTCACCTTGCGGGCGTTCTTCTGCATCCGGAACACGGCGTGCACGTAACCTTCATACGTCTGGTTCTCCAGGTTCGGGTGGAGCAGCAGGTCGTAGTGCAGCGGTCGCCATGGAGACGCGTCTGCGGAAACCGCGAAGGCGTTGGGAGACGTGAGGTCATCTACTGGCTCACACTTGCGGCTCGGTTTACCCTGAGAGTTTAAACTTGCTTATTCGCTAAGGCCTCAGGACATTTTCTTCAGGCAGGAAACAGTAGTGCCTCACACAACGGAAGAACAAGGCAGGATAGCCATTATATTTGTATGAGCTATATTGTTTGCTGTATCAAGTAATATTATGTGCCATCAAGCGCAAAGCGAATCAGGACATCTGGTCAAGATGAAACATCTGTTTGCAGAGTAAATTCACCAATGCTTCTTCCAATACACATCACATTCCAAAGCGGCCCTCCTGGACAGTTGTGTTCTTCACTGTATGGACGCAGCGTACCAGCGATGTTGCTCCAATCGCTGACGTTGGTCGTGCCGTTGGCTCCATCCAGCAGCGCCTCGAGGCCCGATGTCCGCGCCTTGAGCCTCAGTATCTGCACCACGCCCATGACGGTGGCGCCGACGAGCGACACGCACGTCAGCAGGGCCACGAAGACGATCAGCTTCTCCTGGAAATCGTCCGTAGGCTCTGCGCCAAGTAAACGGAGGATGCAGCTGACGTGTCCCGTAGACTCGTAAACTACAGGATTCCTAGGTGCGGTGTAGGAGAGCATCTCCAGTGTAAAAATCACCAGCCAGTTCCGACATTAGCCAAGACTATCCGCAGCTGCTGCTACTTCCAGCCCTGTTCGTGTTAACTGATTAATGCCAGTACTGTCGCCGTGTCGCGGACTGTCGCGGCGACTAAAACAGCGGTGCGAATCGTAGCACCATCGAGATATTCCTCTTTAATAATCCCGATCAACGTTTTAAAAACCTCGTGCTCCACGTGCCACAAAAAATGGAATGCTGTTTACACTCAACTAAAATGTATCAGCCGCTGTAACATGCAGAGAACAATATTGGCCCCCTATTATACGCGCATCTATTAGCACTGAACAATTTGCCTGAGACATAAAGCCAGCTTCAGTGAGCGCCACAAAAGAGCGTTTATTACCTCAATTTCAACCGCGCGCTTCTGCTAAGAATAGTTATGCGCCTACTTTAGTAGCTAGTCGACGTTTACGGGCACATAACACACCTGTCGCTATCCCTTAACACCGTTGCTCATCGACGGCTAATGTCAAACAAAACGCGAACAGGACACCTGCAAACCGAGAACAATAATTCAAAAAATAGGTGCAGAACAGTAAATACAGGCCTTGGCTATTAACGCTAGTAGCACAGCGGCATTGGCGACATGGAAGCGAATGTCAACGGCGCAAGTATTCCGTCATCGTGAATCAATATAGATTTATAGCATAGTGCGATCCGCTATTATGAACCGCTTCCGCGAAGCGCTACTGCGCGTGCGCAGATCGCTCCGAGGGCGCCAGGTGGCGCCACGTGCCCGTCAGCTGCGTGTACGCCTTCCGCGTCGAGACCAATCAACGCGTACTCAGTGCTCACGTGTCACTCTGACAGTGGTGCCGCGCAAGCGGATCACGGTGGCGGATCGCGGATCACGCTATGCTATAACCCTCTAATGTCTTTTCGTTTTAACGCGAAAGCATTAAGGCTCCCGTTGAGCGGAAACCCCGGCGTGTCCAGAAAAGCAGCTGACCCACCTGCCACCTAGGTCATGTGACCTTGGGACTTCCACAACCTGCCCATCGGATAGTCAGCAAAGTCTCCATTGTGGCAGGTGGCAGTTAAATGTTGATTGGACGCATGACATTCCTCGGTAAGAGCAACCTAGTTCTCACAAGCCTCATTGGTGACTCTGTGTTGTTAACAGCCACCTGCTGGGGCGGTGTCGCATCGCTTAACAGCTGCACCCCGGCGCTAGTAGTAGTATGAGAAACCTCCCACCCCTTCGATGTATTAATGTGGAGCAGAAAATGACCAATCGCATATGTGGGCATTAGGCAGAACCTCGGCCACAGAGGAGTACATGCATGGGAGGGATCTCTCATACTAAAGAAAGAACAGTGCCCGTGTCTGCGAAGTGATAAGCAAAGGTGACTGCAGGCTGCTGAAGCTATCCATTAAGATTATTGCGGCATACGCTCAAGGCGGAGCAACGGTCTTGTTCGCGGTTCCTTCGACGCCGACAGTACTTGCATGCTGGGCGAGCGGATTGTCCTAGTACTACATTATACTGCGCGCTTCGCGGCTGCCTACGGTGAAGAAACAGCCTCGAGTGAGTACCTTCCTCGCTGACCTCGCCCTCGTCGACGTCAGTGTGAACCATCTTAGATCCTGGACTGCAGCACTCCACCTTGAGACAATGCGCGAGGGCTTTCTTCTTCTACTTCCTCCACCGCTGCGGGTCAGTTTCTCGTGTTTCGCTGTTGCAGATGATAATGATGATGAAAACATTTTAATCGCATCTAACATAGACGATATCGACGATATATTCCTTGGGTCTTGCAGCCAATATCCGACCATGTGGACATGCTCTAAAGGTAATGTTTACTGTGTTAGTAATGAGTTAAAGGAGAAAAGACATGTTGTTTTTGTTGTTGTTGTTGTTGTTGTTCGCCTGTAATTAGCAATGAAAAAAGAAAACCACGCGGGAACGCAACACCGGTGGATTCTACCTCACGAACAGAAAAGGGATGAATTTTTATTTCAAAAAAATAAATAAAAAACACATCAAAATTTTGTTTGCGTGACTTCTTTTAAATGATGCGCTAGAAGAGAGGACAACAACAATAACAACAACATAAGTATACATAAATCACCCTGTGGTATTCGCCTTGATACTGCTTCAGTTTCATGGGCCCAACGATCTCTGTTGCATGTAGTGTTTTGGCCCCGTCAGTCATGAAAAAAAAACGGCAGTATGACTACTGATACGTCGTTTGTTGTCATTCCAGCCCTTGAAGCAGGTTAGTTCAAAAGGCAACTGCAGATGTTTTAGAACTGGACGAGTTTGAATGAGCCGAAAGTGCGAAACATGCAAGTAAAGCATGCAAGGTTCTCGTGGGCTAGCTTCTGAAATGGTGATGTAATTGCTGATTAAAATCACGACTACCATAGCTACTCTGCAGCGCGCGGCGCCAAGTGGGGGTGCATGATGACGTCATCTACGGCACCAGTATTTCCAATACATAAACGCTAGCTTGAAAGAATAGAACAAATGCCACCGAACGCAAAGCCCGCCGAGCCTTGTTTGCCAGCATCCAACGACGCACGGCAGAGTGTGGTTGCCATCCGCGGAAATTTGAAATCTTACCATCCGGAGCGTCGCAACAAGCATCTCCGCACTCCTGCGGTGCTACGAGAAGCCTGAATTTTAGACTAGCGCACACAAAAACAAACTGGCATGCTTGACAATAAATGCCCCATTTTCATCCGGACAAAACTCAGTACGGCCCGATCAGCCACGGAATTGCTGTTTACAACGGAAGAAGGTTCGGCGAAGATGTCCTGTTTAAAACCCGCATGCAAGAACTGAAGGTAGGTTCCAAGGATAACTCTACCTTGTGAGGTATCGGACACTTTTTACTTGCTCTCTAAAATAGTTCTCTACGCGACAACAGGGAAGGATAAGGACTTGGCGTGACCATCAGATGTCTCGTCCAGGACGTCCATCAGCTTTTCATAATGAAAGCGGCGGAGCACCCTTGCTCATGTGGTTGTCTGGGTACCGGCTGGCGCCGGTCTGTCGGCTCCTCGAAAGAACGATGAGGAGTGACCCCGCTGACCAGAATCTCAAAGGCTGTGTCACTTGCACCCACTACTGTCTTCTTCCCGTACTCGGTAAGGTCAGAGACTTCGGCCACCAGGTTCTCGCGACTAATCGGCAGGACATCGGCAGGCCACAGGAGCGACGAAGTGGTTGAGCACAGTGATAACCCCGGCCGCCAGCAGCTCGAAGGCTGTGCCCGCAACCCTGTAGACCCCCATGTACTCTGGATGTCTCGGGGAGCGGGAGAGGCCAGCTTGCGGGCACCATCATAGCTGGACGATCAGGCTGTCCACTGTCGTCGATGGCGGCGGCCAGGAAGCGTGACTCGTCGCATGCGACCACGCCGCGTACAGAGGACAGGGCTCCTGGACTTCCGTGGACCTCCAGTCGTTGCCCTGGAAGTCGCAGTCCAGGAGCGAGGCTGAGAGGATGAGACCGTTCTCTGCCAAGGATTCTTCTGTGTCGCGTGCTGCCGCGTGTCGCCCGGGTTTCTGTTTCCTTCTTTTGGGCCCCAGCACTGGCACGCACCACGTTATCAAGGATAAGCATAATGGACAGCAGGGCCCACCGCCCCCTGGTTTTTCCCAACACATTTTGTTTTCTATAGTTCTATCTACCATCCACAGCGTCACCACATCTCCGCCGATTGGTTTTGGTTCTGAGGAATGGAAATGGTGCAGTATCTGTCTCACATCTCGGCGGACACCTGAACCGCGCCGTAAGGGAAGAGATAAAGGAGGGACTGAGAGAAGAAAGGAAGAGGTGCCGTAGTGGAGGGGTCCGGAATAATTTCCACCACCTGGAGATCTTTAACGTGCACTGACATCGCACATCACACGGGCGCCTTTAGCCTTTCGCCTGCGATGAGAATGCCTTAGAGGTAGTTTATAAGAGAGCGCTCGACCTCCCCATAACGACGTCCAACAAGCGTCTCCTCGGTCTGGGGATGACCAACACCTTTGGGGAGTTACGAGAAGCTCATCTTAACAATCAATACTTGCGCCTAAGCAAAACACCTGCGGGGAGCCGCCTTCTAACCCGCTTACACATTTCCTACGCAACACATACAGAAGAACGGGTCCGCATCCCTGAAGCCTGGCGCTTTGCACTCCAGGTGCGACCCCTTCCGAAGAACATGACTGCAGACACCCATGATGGTCGCCGTCTCGCGCGGGCGGAGGCTATTTCTCAACAATATGGCCACAAGCCAGGTGTCTTCTATGTGGATGCGGCCGGCCCGCACCATGGGGGTTGGTACACGGCGGCCGTCATCCACCAAATCACTACAGTTCAGGGCCTTACTTTCCGTGCCCCAAACATTACATTTGCGGAAGAGATCGCCATTGCACTGGCCGCCGCAGATCCAGAGTCCCGAGTCATTATTACGGACTCCAGGGGCGCCTGCCGCAATATTGAGCAAGGGTACATTCCAGACCGTGCTTTCAAAATTCTCCACGCATGCGATTACACAGGGTTTCCGACCCATCGTACCATCGTGTGGGCTCCGGCTCATGCGGGTCTTGAGGGGAACGAGGCAGCCGACGCTGCCGCCCGCGCGCTTACTCACCGGGCGTCGCCTCATCCGCAGCCTGATCCGGAATTCAATTTCAATCCGGCCATCACCTTTAAAGAGATCACCTCTCTTTATCAAAATTTTCATGGTCTCTATCCCCCTCCCTGTAAAGGCCTCACCAGGGTGGAGGAGCGCTGGCTTCTCCGCCTCTATACCAATACTGTACTGTGCCCGGCAGTACTTAAGCACTTCAATTCTTCTTTCTCGGGCGCGTGCCCACACTGTGAGGAGGAGTTTTCGGACACCTACCACATGGTGTGGGCATGCCCTTCCAATCCTGCCTACCCACCCCACCTCCACCCCACTCGAGAGGCCTGGGAAGCTGCCCTGCGCGGCTGCTCCGAACTCCATGCCCAACAGGCATTGGTAGCTAGAGCCCGAGCCGCTGCGGAAGCTACAGGGATCCCGGACTAGGGCTCCCTCCTAGTGTTTGTAAGGGACGGGCCCTTCCGGCTCGCCCCATCGACCTCTCACTGTAAATAGAAATAAAAGTTTTCCTCCTCCTCCTCCTCCATCGAAACGCGGCCGCCGCGGTCGGGTTCGGCCCTGGTAACTCCGGATCAGTAGCCAAGCGCTCTAACCACTGAGCCACCGCGGCAGGTATCCTGTGAGGCGTTTCTGGTCAGCTGGAGCCGGTTCGGACTTGCGCGGAGCGTCACTGAGGTGTAGTAATTAGTGCTCCGGTCAAGAAGGAGGCGACGGAGAGACAGAAACGGCGGCTCTCGCCGGCACCTCACACATCTCGAGCTCCTGCCACCGGCGTCTTTCCTTTAGATCAATAAAGTTATAATAACAGCATACGCATCTTATTCGTTTCTTGAGGTCAGGAAGACTATAGATGGTGAAGCTAGATTGTTATGTCATCAACATCAGCAGCAGCCTTACTACACACTGCAGGGCAAAGGCCTCTCCCATCGCATGCCAAAGCACGTTAAAGATCACCAGGTGGTCGAAATTATTCCGAAGCCCTCCACTACAACACCCCTCTCTCTTCATTTCTTCTCTCAGTCCCTTCTTTATCCCTTCCCTTACGGCGCAGTTCAGGTGTCGGCCGAGATGTGAGACAGATACTGCGCCATTTCGTTTCCCCAAAAACCAATTTTCAATTTTCAGAACAGCGGAAAACCATTTATTATTATTATTATTATTATTATTATTATTATTATTATTATTATTATTATTATTATTATTATTATTATTATTATTATTATTATTATTATTATTATTATTATTATTATTATTATTATTATTATTAAATCAAGCATGGAGGTGGAGAAAGTGGACGGGTAGTTTAGAAGAACTTCTTCTTGGGCTAGTTGGTGCATTGCTTTGAAGAACCACGTTGCGCCATCAAAAGAGACAAACACAGGAAAAACCAAGAATTGCGCTCTTTCCGTCTTCTTGGCTTTTTCGTGTGTTTGTCTCTTTTGAATGCGCAAAGTGGTTCTTCAAAGTGGACGGGTAGGGACAAGGAGGGTGGTATGTTGTTTATTTTGAGTTAATCCGCGAAAAGCTTGGAGAGAGGGTGCTAGCTGCACGTACCAAGTGCGAGAACCAAGTGCGTTTCACGAGTGTTGAAGCACTGGCCACTACTGCGTTACACATTCACAAACTATTCACAACATTACACATTCACAAAACTATTCACAACACGCCCTTTCTGTATACAGTTTACAGGCAGTTTGCAACAAAAATGAGTGTGTTCAGTTAAGCCTTTCTTTTTCTTTTTAAATCCGTAGGACAGTTTGTACGACTGTTCATTTTTTGCATGCTTTGCTTTTTGCTTTGAACGCTATTAAATTATTTTTTTTTCAATTCCAAGATCTATTTTCTTAGTTCTAAGGTATAGTATTTTTATTTCATTGAGGATTCAGACAGTTTTTCCACTTCGTTTTTTTTGCAACCATTACTCCAGTCGTCTTTTACTCGTGTTATCTTCTGTGTGTTAATTTTCCTTACACTGTCCCCAAAGCCCAATGTTAAAGGAAGGTTCAGGTTGTCCGCTTTGATATCTGGATGTATAGCATTTCAGTCTACAAGAACATGTTTAATACTTTCGTCACTGCAACCCTATCCTGCACAAATATATCCGTGTTCGTACTTCTGCATTGCCTAGTTCCCTGGCAACCTGATCAGGCCTCGAAAACGAGGGCAATGCCTCTTTAATTACCTCTTTCCGGATCTGTATTCACTTAAAAGTATTGTTTCGTTCTCGTTGCTGGACATGTCTGTAGCGCTCCAAGTCGCCATATCAAATTTGTGCCCTTGCCCATGCTTCAGAGCGCGAAGCCGTCCCTTTGGCGCCCTGCACACCTGAAGCTACCTCACACGTGACGTCACAGGCGCCATGATGATGTACCGCGCTCACTTCCACCGTAAATGACTTAGTCGGTGTTCATATGTGGAATACACAGACGCGCAGACTTCGGCTTTCCTTCAACAGAGCAACCAGTATTACTTTAGAGCTAGGAATCTGTTTATCTCCATGATGAGGACTACACTTTTGACTTGCTGCTCAATCTGCACCGCTTTTGTGCTGTCAGGATGGCCGAGCGGTCCAAGGCGCTGCGTTCAGGTCGCAGTCCGGTCTTCCGGGCGTGGGTTCGAATCCCACTTCTGACACATTTTTTTGTCCTTTTTTTTTCGCCTTCCCCTAGTTGCAGTTTTTTTTTTTACCACCGATATTACCAAGACCGATATCAGAGAAACTCCCATATTTCGCACCATTTTCTGTGGCGATGAGGTGAAGCGATGGCATTAGCTGCCCGCTGCGTGTGTTATTCAGTGATTTTCCTTTCTTCACTTCAATTTATAAAGTTTTTGAATCTTGTGGATCTGTCTCTCGCATGCGACCTGCCCTGAGATGGACAGACATGCGATGCGAGTCCTCGCTAAACGACGAAACATCAAAATTAACGCACAACATGCGATTCGTTTCAGAAAGAGGCATCCAATGGCTACTTCGTGGATCTTATGAATAATGCTCTTGCCACAGAGGGGCTCTCGCGAAATCATATGACATGTAAGCGAATGCTTCTTGGATTCATAGGCAAGATATTGCCTTCATGTGCAAACCTTGTTAAAAGGGTCCATAGTAATGCACCCCACAAAACAAGCGGACAACGCAAGCCCTGACGGAAAAGACAATGGCTTCATATCAAGGGCGGTGCTGTCGGGAGCTTGAGCACTCTTACTACCTCGGGCGTGTGGTTTTATTAGAAAATGAGCGAGACTAACATCGCGACTAAAGTTTATCAGTTACTCTAAATATTTCATTTGCCCTTCCGAGGATAAAAGGCTTCGCAGCTGTTGACCTTTAGTTCCTGGCATAGGCCCTATATATAGCGGACATAAGGTCAGTGCCACCAAGACCAGACAAATGATAAATTACTAATGTATTCTTTACTAACTTATATCACCAACTCTACCCGAGTTCTCTTTACACCTCATTTTAAACATGTGATGAACCATAGTGGCGAGCTTCCAGGCAGGATTTATCGGTACCAGCCATGTCTTATCTAACACAGGTCGCAGCGCCCCATGTCGGGATACACAGCCTTTCAAGGCCATGTTCGCTATCCCTTCGCCCTCCCCACCCGCAATATTTCGTTCTGCTACATATGTCTGTGACCTTTTCGCAAGCAAGCGTCGAGACAATTAGCCGCGCATCCCCGAGGCTACAGGCAACGCCGCCATTCGCTTCCTAAAGGTAATCACGGAGTCCTTTTCAGGACTCCACATCCCGAATTTGAATCTCCGGAATGGCGGGAAAATTTTTAAATGGGATTTTTTTTAGGCAACATACACGCCTTTTGCTTCCCAACCAAGATTAACATATCTATAAAGAGCCATATAATTCAATTTTACAAACAACAATAGTTGGATACCATTGCGTTCATTAACTGGAGATAGGTTCCAATGATGGCTCGTCCTTATCAAGCATCGGACACTTTATTCGCTGTCCAACATACGGCCTCGAACACAGAGATGAGGCCGTCGCGAAGCAGAACCGACAGCTGAGTTAAGGCCATATGTTGCCATCAAGTTTTGAAGTCGGCTTCCAGCCGGCCGAGTAGGCAATTCTCGTCTAGAATTCCCATGTCCTCTTCGCATAATGACTGCGTCGTAGCAGCCTTCCTCGTGCAGTAGGTTGGGGTACCGGCTGGTTCCGGTGTGTAAGCTGCCCGCAGGAATAATGAGGAGTGGCTTTAGTAGCCCCGCTGACCAGGAGCTCGAAGGCTGTGCCGACTGCACCCTGGACTACTTTCTTCACGTGCTCGGCGAGGAACCGGGTCTCTTCGGTCAGCGGGTACTCGCCAGAACTCGGCCGGCCAAAAGAAGGATTCTTCTTCTCTGTCGCGTGCCACCGCGTGTCTTCTGCGTATGTGTTTCCTTTTGTTTTTGGCCCCAGTAATGGCATGTTCCACGCGACCAAGCATATAATCGATGTTGGACAGCCGAGAGGTCCCGGCGCCATCTGTTTTTCACAGTGTGTTTATTTTTATACGTCATATCTAATGTGCATAGTTTATTTATGTCTTACGTCACGAAGCTAGGCCATTTGGAGCGAACTTGACCGAAATTGGCACCGCAAATAAGTTGACGCACAACAATGCAATGGAGGAACAGAAAGTTGGCGCGTAATGACAAGGAGGGCAATGCAGCCTGTATCCTATTACTACTCCTTTTCACCTTCTAAACGCTCCTGTTTTCAGCAAATCACTGCCTGTGTCTTGACCACTCCCCAGTAATGCGTATGTGCCATCTTTATTTGAAGCCGACCAACCAACATTCGCCAATCTCCCGCCGTGGGTATGTGCCATTAAGCCTGAGGAGGACAAATCAATCATATGGAAGAAAGGCTGATAGGGGACGATGTTATCACTTTTTAGGGACAGGGAGTCACCAGGGTGGAACATGAGCATGTATTCGTGTTTCTTGGACACGCCAGTATAGCACTGCATGTATTCATGCCTAATTTGTGCACAACTCTCATGCGTGCGCGCATCAAGTCATCACTCTGGCGAACTACACGCCTGAAAATACCTGGCACGTGGCCACACAGGTGTCATGGTGAGACACCACACTAGCTACTCGGTGCTTGTCTCAGTGTGTGGACATGCGCGTGTTAGACAAACGAGCAGACATTCGCTGCGACCCGGCTGTTCAATATAACGGCCAGTATGACGTCAGAGTTAGCTATCGATTTATCAACAAGGTGCCTATCTTAAGCAAACAAGAATTTTGGAGGGACACACAGTTCACATGCTCCCGATATGCCAGGCCTTCCGTCTTGTCAGGATGACCGAGCGGTCTAAGGCGCTGCGTTCAGGTCGCAGTCCGGTCTTCCGGGCGTGGGTTCGAATCCCACTTCTGACACAATTTTTTTTCTCTCCCAACCAGAAACAACGAAAATTGTGACTATTTCTTTCTCCATTCGGAACCCTTAACAACTCCAACTAAATTGTGGGACGTTTTCTCCAAGCAGGACTTTTTAAACTTAAACTTCTTCCACAAATTATTTGGTTTGGGGTTTGGGAGCAGTCTGGTTTGTAACGATGTACTTAAATCTGGAAACCAGACCGTCCTCTGTCCCCACTGAAGATAGAGTCGGGCCGGCTGCTTTTAAATTTAACAGTTTTTGTTGGAAAAAAATGACCCGCAATTCACTATAAGATATTCCCTCCCTGACGGGCAAATCTACCAGAATTGGAGAGGACACATAAGCTCCGCCTAAAGGGTATGACGCAACAGCGTAGTGGATTAGGATTTCCATTCTGAGAAATTTGGCGTCCTTGAACGCATTTTTCGTTGTTTTCAATTGTTTCAATTGACTAATTCATCAATTACAGATTAATTTTCCTTAATTCGCGTAATCAAGCATTGCCTTTTCATTCTTAGCATTTTGACAGCTTTGAACACCTATTTTTTAAATTTTTATTTTTCATTTTCTTTAATTAATCAATTAATTATAATTATTTCCTTAACTAATCATTGCGTGTGACACATCAGTCAATCATCAAGCACTAGATCCACAAATTGCCATGATACGATTTTTTTTTGGGCAGCCCCCGATTATTTCTGACACGCGGTGCCGAGCTACTGCTACGCCGACTGCTCTTCGACTGAACGAGCTGTATACGCTATCGCGTAAAACGTTTAGCTTACAAACTGTGTGTACACTGACTTTGAACTACATAACTTTTCATAAGCTGATAATTTTAAATTTTGCTCCTCGCACTTCAAATTATGCAGCCGGTTTCCGGTTATGTCTGCCATCAACGACTTTTGTGACGGATGGACGTGAGATCCCATCATGTGAAGTCTAACACTATCGGATTAAAAAGAAAGGATAAACTCTGAACCAAACAGCAGCGGAGCGTGCAGGAGAAAAAGCGAAAAAAGAGTATTTATTTATTTATTTTGCTCACTCAACGCAGGAGCCATCAAGGAAGTTCACTTCCGGTTATGTCAGTGCAATGCAAGGCTGACTCATGTTCCTGCCACCGGCTTTAGAGATATGATATATACTTCGACCTTCGGCTTTAGAGATATGATATCTGACATATGCCTCTGACTGCTCTGGAGTGGCACTCGAAGTCACCGGGACTGCCATATAGGACTGCCTTGGAAAACCATTTGGGAACTTTTCTGACGATAGCAAAAACGTTAACAGGAAAACACTGCAAGGCTGCGACCTATCTACGAAAAATCTACGAAATCTACGAAAAAGGAAACTGACCCGCACAGACCTTTCTCTCTATAGGTGCGACTGCTTCTTAAGTCATGCACACTTTTCGAAACGCTCGAGGCGCTGGTGTCTCTGCAGGAACATGAAAGATTGTCGTGGCCTAATAATGGCCAATATTGGGGCTGCGTGTATGTATTGTCGATATTTACGGTGGCGACATGTGTTTTAGCAACGGTAATTAAATTTTGCCTATCACATATTGTAGTGCGTGTAATGTATCATCATTCCTGTATGACCCTGAAAGAGGCTTACAGTATCGGCGCATAGATAAAATAAAACACAATGCGACGACTATGTACCGTCGGGCACCATTACTAGCGTCGTTCATGAGTATCATGGAAGCCACCGTCGCTGGCGCGATTTGACGCGCAACGCGTCGTAGGGGCGAAGCTATTGCGACGACGACCACGTTGGCAGTCGGTCGCTTTGCTGTGTCGCAGTTACGGCGCATTCACCCTTCAAGAATGGCTCTTCGCACACAAAATGGCACAACTGCCAAGGGAACCCTTTTGACTTGGCCCTATTTCGCTGACGCAAAAGTGCTGTCAGGATGGCCGAGCGGTCCAAGGCGCTGCGTTCAGGTCGCAGTCCGGTCTTCCGGGCGTGGGTTCGAATCCCACTTCTGACACAGATTTTTCTTTTTACTTTTTTGTGAGTAAAAAGAGGCCAACTTTCTGCTCGCGACGCTGGTCGACTGCACGCCACACTTCAGCAGAAGGCTCTCAGGGTCTTCCCCGTGGCAAAGAAGTACAGGAATTGCTGTATTGACAGGGTTAGCTACACGGTGCGTTTATCAGTCAGCGATTTTGCCTTCTGTAATTAAATTCATAAGTCGCGTCCTACGGTGCGTGTTCACTGTCTGGAGACGCGGCGTTGATGACACGAGCACAACATGCGTGCTGTTTCTGAAAGTGGCACCCAGTGAGTACTTCGTAGATGTTAGAAGGGTGCTTGCGAAATCGTCCGATATGCTTCCGCATGCTTCTTGGATTCAATGTCACGGCTTTTCATTTGTGTTAAATAGCAAACACTCGCGGACACCCCACCACCCACGCTTTTCCGCCGCAAAAAAAAAATAAGCGAGAAAAAGCAAGCGGACAACGAGAGCGCTGATAGTAAGCAATGAGGAGATATATCTCAGGTGCCATTAAAAGACACGCTACTTTCGCATAAGAGAGTTACGGTAGGAAGCTTGAGAACTGTACTAACCGTATAGTCACGCGCGTCATTGGCAACTAAACGAGACTGCAATCACGATTAATGTTACTAATTTAAAATTTTAAACATTTCGTCTGCCCTCCGGACAAAAGTCCTGGCTTCCTGCTGACGGCTAGTTCCTGGTGTAGGTCGTCGGTTGTTGGTATAAGACCAACGCCACTACATCGCCAGGAATTCGGAACAGCAAACAGCCAGTGCCGCTATAGGCCTAGCTGCCTATTACGTTCTGTTCTACAGCCAATCGGTTGTTCTCTTTCTTTCTTACATCGCGGATGACCTCAGCGCAATATTTCTGGTTGTTCAAAGCCGTGCGCCAGGTGATGGCAGCCAAGGGAACTAGAAGCACCTGTCCCGAATTCATAATAATAATAATTGGTTTTGGGGGAAAGGAAAAGGCGCAGTATCTGTCTCATATATCGTTGGACACCACAACCGCGCCGTAAGGGAAGGGATAAGAGAAGGAGTGAAAGAAGAAAGAGGTGTCGTGTAGTGGAGGTCTCCGGAATAATTTCGACCCCCTGGGGATCTTTAACATGCACTGACATCGCACAGCACAAGGGCGCCTTAGCGTTTTTCCTCCATAAAAACGCAGCCGCCGCGGTCGGGTTCGAGCCCGGGAACTCCGGATCAGTAGTCGAGCGCCCTAACCACTGAGCCACCGCGGCGGGGAGAACTAGAAGCACTTGTCCCGAATTCACGGTAAATGGTTTCGAGAGCCGACGTCTACAATAATAATAATTGGTTTTTGGGGAAAGGAAATGGCGCAGTATCTGTCTCATATATCGGCGGACACCTGAACCACGCCGTAAGGGAAGGAATATAGGAGGGAGTGAAAGAGGAAAGCAAGAAAGAGGTGCCGTAGTGGAGGGCTCCGGAATAATTTCGACCACCTGGGGATCATTAAGGTGCGCAAAGCACACGGGCGCGTTAGCGTTTTGCCTCCATCAAAACGCAGCCGCCGCGGTCGGGTTCAAACCCGGGACCGACGTCTACAACAAGATCTGCTTCTGTTACGTTCCCTCGTGCTGATGCGGACAACCGCTCACAGCGACCACGTGATCATCCCCAGTGCGCTGTGTGTTAGACGCCAAGTGGTCTAAGCCAATATGCTCTTCCCCAATGGCGTTTCTTACTGCGTATAGATGTGTTTTTGGGAGGCGTAGGCACACAAAGACGATTCTGGAACAAACGGTGCCCGCCGAGCAATCGAATTAAGGTCCTTCTCCAGCGGTTTCTGAGGATTCACATCTCTAGTCAAGAGCGGTAACACAAAACGAGCAGCTGCAGAACACCTTTTTGGTAGAACCGACGGCGTCTGCTCGCTGATACCTGTAACCGCCCAAGCCAGCGGTGCTCTGTATTTAGCTGGCGAACGCACTCTTTCCAATGAACCGCGTGTCAGACGCTGCAACGTCTTTCACTGCTGTTCTTCAGTCACTGAAAAATGCCATTCAACTGATTCTCTTGTATTCTTCAACGCCGTGTGCGTGTCCGAAGTTACTCAGACTTTGCATTGTGATTGATTGTCATTAAAAGCGGTCTACAAATGAAGTAGTTAAGCTCTCACCCATTCCGTGCCAAGTAAGTACTAACTCTCTGGAGAGATTTTCTGATTCCCGAGATGGTTCCGGGAAAGAAGAAGCAAGCGCCCTCCAACCCCCCCCCCCCCCCCCCTCCGCTCCCTTTATTACAAAAAAAAAACGGTGATGTTTTACTTTTTTTTTTACGCGTGAAAAAACACGTCCACAGCAGGCACCGAAAATAAGTGAGTGATCGTTGACGAATATTTTTTTCTCACCTCATCCGCCTTGTCCCTTTCATCCTGGTCACAGCTTGAACGCCCCAAGTGTACTTCACCTTGCAGTAATGAATCAAAAAGCGGAAACAGGCCCTTTGTGTGTGGGCCACAGGTATAGATTCAAAAGTAATCGAGGTTTACGCCACTGCTCGCTGAATTTTGCAGCGTAAACGTTGTGCTTCAATTGTTACTTTTCTATAATTGTGGGTTCCAACATTCCGAAACGGCACATTGGCTACGAGGGGCGCCGTAGTGGAAAGATCCGGATTAATTTAGACTACCTGGGGTGGCTAAAGCGCAAAGTCGTTTTCGTATTTGGCCTCCATCGAAGGCCGCAGCCGCCGGGTATCGAACCCACGACCAAGGAATAAGCAACCGAACACCGAAGCCACTAAGCCACCGCGGCGGGTTCAGAGTGGTCGGTGGCCGCTGCAGCTACTTGTCGCTTATCATTCCGTGTGCTAAGCTGATAAGACATAAAGAGAGAAAGAGCGATAGTAATAAATTTGAGAACATGATAGCAGCGCGTTGACACCAGACTTAAGAGGCGCGAAAACACATCCGACGTCCCGAGTCAACGAGTTGCTTTCTCAACATGTCCTTAAATGTCCCACAACTAAACCAATTATATACACCCTGTCGTAGAGTAAAAGAGCTTTGTTCTGGTCCCAGTGTCTGAAGAATAACCCTCGCGTAATAGAGGAGTCAGACTCCCCCCCCCCCCCCCCCCTTGAATGGTAAACCAACGTTTTCAATATAACGTTATTTATAATTTTTTCACATTACTGTAACGTTCCAATACAACATATAGCGTTACTGAAACTTATGTACCATTTTCATAACTTTGTTCTAAAATACGGTGCCTGACAAAGTCGGTCCAGAATGCCAGCTTGTATGAAATGGATCGAGAAAATAGCAGAGCAAGGCAAAGGTGGAAGAAGACGAATTGGTACGGGTCAGAATATCATTGCGTCAAGGAGACTCCTTCGTTAGTTATAATTTGCAATTTTTTTTTATTTTACTAAAAATTTCACCCACGTCAATCTTAAATGCGCCGATGTGTTCCTAATGTTTGAATGTGCAAGGCACCGTGACCAATTCCCCACTGTGGCTATGTGCAATTCCACCAGAGGCCAATAATAACAACATGGAGGGCGATGCATTCAGGGGGAACAACAACTAGCATGTGTCCCGGAAGCTGACACGTGGAACGCTATCATAGCTTATCGGAATAGGGCGTTATCACTTCGGAGAACACTTGGACGACGTGGGCGTTTTCTAAAAGCCTCTTTAGCAGCTTTGGCGCTGAAGCCAAAATACTGTATATTGATCTCATGCGTATAAGGACGCTAACATGTCACTCAGGTATATTACACGCTTAATGACACGCCAGATGTGACGTCAGAGGCGCCATGGAGGATCACATTTATACCTCCCACTTTGTACGCCCATATTTCCGCCACATATCTGAGTAATGGTTGTAGCTACGGTCAGCGCAAGCCATTTCTCTGTCAGCACAAAGACTATTCAGTCAGTCGGTTGCATCATTCGGAAGCCTCTCTTAACATGCAGCCAATTTCAGAGCTCAACAGTTCTGTCAGGATGGCCGAGCGGTCCAAGGCGCTGCGTTCAGGTCTCAGTCCGGTCTTCCGGGCGTGGGTTCGAATCCCACTTCTGACACATACTTTTTTTCTTGATCCCTTGGAGATCTAAACTATCCAAAACTCGCACTGTATTCCTTCCTTTCTTTCACTCCCTCCTTCATCCCTTCCCTTACGGCGCGGTTCAGGTGTCCGCCGACATGTGAGACAGATACTGTGCCACTTCCTTTCCCCTAAAACCAATTTTCATTTTAATTTCATTTCTTTCTCCACTACAAAGCAGTAAAAACTATCACAGAAAATTTCAATCAGTACACAGACTGTCTCCAATAAATTGCGAGACATTTCCTCCAACCACAACTTTTTAACTTTAAATAGTTACCACGTTTCTCAGTCGGTTCGCCTTTTTCTTGTTGATATTGAAGGGTCTCACAAACAAGTCTGGAATTTGTTTTCAGGCTAAGGCGAACCTTCTGTAAAGAACTTTACGGGCTCTTTTAGGCCAAAAGTGTAACAAGGTCATCTCATCGTGTTTCTATCAACGGATTTTGCTATAAAACTGCTACAGTTGAAGCGCATTAGTTTGTAAAGTACGAGTACATTAGTGTGTCGGGTTCAACATCCTGACACTGTATACCTGGACTGCAAGGGGCGCCGTAGTGAAAGCCTCTGGATTAGTCCCGACAACCTGGGTTTCTTAACGTGCACTGACATCGCACAGCACGCGGGCTTTCTTGCATTTCTCCTCCATCTAAATGTGAACGCCAAGGCCGGGATTAGATCCTGAGACCAATGGGCCCACAAACCGAACGTCAAAGCTGCCGTATAGTGGAGGGCTCCGGAATAATTTCTACCACCTAGCTGGGGTTAAAGATCCCCAGGTGGTCGAAATTATTCCGGAGCCCTCCACTACAGCACCTTCTTCCTTTCCTCTTTCACTCCCTCCCTTATCCCTTCCCTTACGGCGCGGTTCAGGTGTCCAACGATATATGAGACAGATACTGCGCCATTTCCTTTCCCCAAAAAACCAATTATTATTATTATTATAAAGTCAGTGGGCTATACCGCAGCACATAGTTTGGGCGATAAGCTCGCAGCAATGTACTGCTAAGCAACACGCAGCAGAAAACTTGGAGCGGACACTTGAACTCCGCCCTAAGGATATGACGTGATAGCGTTAATGGGTTAATGCCCATATATGCGGAATTCGTCATTCTGTACCTTACATTCATAAAATCCTAGGGGTCCCCATACCACTCCTGGCGCAGTGGTAAAGCGGATAAGCGATGCGCCACTGCCCTGCGATGTCAGGTGCTGCCATCTAGTGCAGGCTTGCGAGACCCAGGTTGCGCTTCCCGAGCAACCTCTCGTGAACATTCATTGTATAACTGCCACCTGCCACAGTGGGCATTTTTCTCGCAAACCGGTGGACAGGTTGTGATGACGCCGCAGGGTCACGTGACCTAGATGGCCCACCTTCCATCTAGATAGGCCACCTAGGCTTCTTCTCTGGGAATTTTTTGGTGGATTTCTCGCTCGAAGCCACCGACGACGCCGGCTTTCCTGCGACACGGGCTCCTTAACGCAATCGCGTCAAAACACTTCAAGCATTTAATCGGAGGCAGTACGCATGTTGACATTTGGCAAAAGGGTCGTTTTAATCGAGTAGGAACAGGAACTAAACACCAAAATACTGGGATGTTCACAGCGAATGCCGCCCGGTGACAACCACACGGCAAAAACTATTAGTGAAAATTTTAGACAAAACCCTAAACAGCAATCTAACTGCGCCATGCATGTAAACAACTAAGTATAGTATATGGTGACGAAGACAGCGACGCGAAAAGCGCGACGGTAACACCGAGCAATTACAACATGAGAACAAGCCAGATCTAAAGCACTTGACACTAAGGAGATTTGCGAAGCCGTGACGTGGCAAGCAACGCACGAAGTCTATCACATCATAACTTGTTCTTACGCTGTACTATACTGTTCTTACGCTGTACTATACGTGCCAGTCTAGCCCGATCAAAAGGACCGGCTAAACATAGCCCTGTGAACAAATGTAGTCACCAAAGGAGCAACAAGCTATAAAAAAAGCAGCCTGGTTTGAGCTGAGACCACCACTACGAAGAACTATGATGACGCCAAAACAGACATGGACGAGCCGGGTAGTCATATAGCCCTTCTGTAATTTCTGGCTCATGACGAGACCAGCTCGTCGTATTTTCTGGCATAGTCTGTCCGGCTTAATGCGACTTGGGCTCATTCAAAGCTTTTTTTTTGCTTTTACCGACAGATGGGAGCACGGGTACTAAATTATAATTTTGCTACCATTTTCGAAAGAAAAATGGCTCCTTTAGGGGGGTTAAAGCAAGGTTCAACGCGTCGCGTGCAGGCCCAACTCACTGCTGAGAGGCCTGTTTTGTTCGATGCGTTGTGTCGCACATTCTGCTAAAAGCAACCATCAGGTACAAAATCTTCTAAAATCACCAGGCGCTTTCTTGTGAAAGTTCAAGAGACCGCCCTCACCGCACTCGCTACGCGTGAGCGCTTTTTTTGCGATGGCTATAGAATATATGCAGTTCTCTCTCCACTAGTCCTAGAAACGTTGCAAGACTGAGACAAGTGTCTAGCCAAGCCACATTGTGCATTACAGCGGAAGGCTCTGCTTGTCGGCGTTGTTTCAGTTCACGCCCCAAGTTTTGAAAGGGTTAAGAAACAAAGGCAATAAATTCTAAATACACTACAATGAGGCACAGAAGTTAGTGATCGTATCCTCGAATACAATCATTAATTTCACTGAGTATATGCACTCATATTTACAATTAGGTACATCGAAAGCTGTTGAATGGTCACTTTGAGATCTGCATCTCCAAACACAATTGCCGCTTGGACTCAGCTAAGAACAAGTACCGGCATTCTCTGCACCAGCGTGTAGCATGCGGAGATTTGCGATCAGATGCATCTATTAAAAACTGCCCTAACTATAAAAGCAATACACAAAACAGTGTCCATTAAAACAAAACCAAGTCGACGCATGCAGACAAGGATCGCAGATCGCCGACTAACGCCAACTTCTTGCGGACGCCGTTTAACCTTTCCAAAAGACATTTGCCCACAGTCCTAGCTTTGCGGTCTGCCTTCTTAGCAAAGACGAATAAGAAGAGAAACCTCAACTCTTCGGCGCGAAGCGAAAGCTCGACGCCCTCACTGGAGGCCCAGCGGAATGCCCTCACCAAGAAGTTGTCCAGGATCCCGAGCACGATCTCCGTCACGTAACGGTCGTCTACGTAACGCATGGCGTTCACGGAGCAAAAGAAGCGATCAGCCAGTGAGACAAACAAGTCCAGAAGACCAGTGACCACACAGTCCCACGAGTTGATATCGGGATCCAGAGCTAGCGGACAAACAGGGAGGTGCCAAGGCATCAAGTAACTCTTCAAGGCTTCCCCTGGCCTACACTCCGGCTTGGCCACCAGCCAATCAACCGGGACTGATGCCACTGGCTCCCGGAACACCTCCATCGTCGTCATGTCGAAGATGTAGCCGCAAAAGCCAGCCCGATCGGAGGTCAAAACGCGGATACCGTCACTGTCTTTCGCTTCTATGTTCGTCTGCACTTTGGATGCGTTGGCAAAGAGCCCAAAGTCCGGAAAGCCAGCCGAGAACTTGTCCCGGAACCCGCGGGCGCGTTCCTGGTCGGAAGTGACGTAAAGGAAGTCGTCTGTGGCACGAACAAGGAGCTCTCCAGGCGCGTTACCGTAGGACGCCAAATGTCGTCTCTGCATTGCCGTTATGTAGACCTCCGCAATGTCTGCGGACAGCAGGCCGCCCTGAAGCACCCCCTTCCTCAGCCGGAACGCCCTCCCGTAGAGCCGCACTTGGAACTTGGTGAGGTAGTCCCGCAGTAACTGCTTCAGTTCTTTCGCGTTCGGCAGGAGGCATTTCTTGGCGACTAGAATCTTCGCCTTGGGGACACAACTGCGCCCCGGAGGCTGCCGGAGGCTTTTCGGGGCGTACGTCATGGACGCGATGTCTTTTGCGAACAGTTGACGCCATTGCCTGACCACTCGGCCGTATCTGTTGAGCTTGACCACTGTGCAAGCCACTATCCTGGCTTCCCGTTCGGTACGGTCGAACGCTCGGCCTGCCACTTCAAGCGCTACCTGATGAGGAAAAGAGTGATTATTAGTCAGCTCTGCAGAACCCGCGCCGTAATTACCATAACCACAAAGTGCCACCTAGTAGACGTTATTGACACTTGAGCAGTGTGGCTAGAGATAAAAGACTGGCGCCGCCAGCAAAATGGAACAGAGAAGCGTTTCGTATATATTTGTGCCCTAAGTTAACAAAACGACCCAATCCGCATGACGCTTACTCCATGCATCTTTACTCCGTCAAAACTGTTTAAATATCGTTAGTTTAATTTATCTGCGCAAAAGTCTGTAAACGAGTGTGTTGAATCCGCACATGTGGCGTCTTTGTTAAAACTATAGATAGACTGGCTGCCGTGGCAACGGAGAAAGAGAGATGCAGGCGCAGCAGCGGTGGCGCTGCGGTCACCAGCCTGCGTCAGCTGTGAGGATAACCTACGGGATATGAGAGGATATATCGTCTCCTAGATGATATCAAGTCTCCGCTGATAGCATGGGAGGTATAGTAAGGGCAGCCCAGTTCCTCTTGGCAAAGGCACATATTTGTGGGGATACGTGTCTCGTGCAGGTATGTTCCTGTATGTAACTTCCATCTTGAAACCAATCACCAAAGTGTGCGTGCCGTGCACAAGTTATGCTGCTATTTGTAAAATGGCGCAGGATAGTCCCTAACCTGTATACTGAAGCAGTTTCCTCACTCGAAATATGAAAATCTAAACAATACATACACCAAATAACTGCCCTGAGAAATGTGCTATCACGCATCCTGGAGCTGCAGCCGAATTTCGCGGCAAGCGCTCACCTCGTGGTCAACGCAGTGGAAACAGTTCTCGATGTCCGCCTTGACGAAGAAGACGTCTGGCTTGCCGCGAGCTCTCCAGTCTGCCACGAACGCCTTCCAGAGAGAATAGAGGTTGTCCACGCCTCCATTGTCCCTGACGGAGTCCAGAAACACCTTGAGGCTGCGGAACCTTGGTTCGGTGGCCTTGGGAACGGGCGCGGAAACTAGCAGCCGGATACCTCCGGCCTCGTCCTTGGGAAGCAGACGTCCTACGCCTTCCATCCTAGGCGGCCCGTCACGTGAGTCGGCGCGCTGCAGAATGTCTTCACCGGAGGCCCAAACCTTAACAATTACAACAATAGAAGTGGACAGTTAAGCTCCGCCTTAAGGATCTGACAGTCGCAGCGGTTGCTCAGTGGTTATGGCGCTCGGCTGCTGACCCGAAAGACGCGGGTTCGATCCCGACCGCGGCGGTCGCATTTCGATGGAGGCGAAATGCTAGAGGCCCGTGTACTGTGCGATGGCAGTGCACGTTAAAGAACCCCAGGTGGTCGAAATTTCCGGAGCCCTTCACTACGGCGTCCCTCATAGCATGGGTCGCTTTGGGACATTAAATCCCTATAAACTTAAGGGTATGACGAGGTAGCGTCAATGGGTTAATGCCAATATATGCGGAATTGGTCATTCTTGACTTTACATGAATAGATCGCTGGGAGTCCTCACACCACTCCTGGCGCAGTGGTGCAGTGGTTAAGCGATGCGCCACTGCCCTGCGATGGAAGGTGCTGCCACCGGTGGGGCTTTGTGCGACCCAGGTTGCTATTCCCGAGCAACCACTCGCTACCGATCATTAATTTAGCTGTCGCCTGTCATGGTGGTCAGTTTGCTCACAATGCAGTGGGCAGGTTGTGAAGACGCCACAAGGTCACGTGGCCTAGGTAGCCCAACTAGGTTGCCTCTCCGGAGATTTTTCGCTCACAAAGCCGACGACGACGCGGGATTTTCTGCATAACGGTAGCCTGATTTATTTTCAGATCATCGGTGTATGCGACATTAGAAAACTGCACGACGAACACAAGGGTTTAGAGAGTCAAAGGCATCCCCAGGTCGTGCCTGTTTGCTTGCGTTTTCTTATACCCAGCAATTCTGGGCAAAAGCAATTTTGAATGCGAAAACATTTATGAACGCAATTTTTTCATATAATGTAAGATTTCACTTTAACAATCAACATATCTGCAGATCACCCGACGGCAGTCATGAATTTTTTTTTCCATTAACGTTTTTGCTATCGTCAAAAACGTTTCCCAATGGTTTTCTATGGGAGTCTTAACTGTTCGATGCGACCGATGGAAACACTTAAAAAGAAAGATTTTGCTACATATCAGAAGAACTGACAATTACCTTCAATATTTAGTTAAGAGTGTGCTACAATTTTCAAATTTTTGTCCGAAATTGATGGATATAAGTTTGCGCTGCTTTCTTTTTTTTTTTTGAGCCAGACACTGAAGGAATGAACAGTTGTTCCTTTCAACACATGAAACTGGCCTTTTGTTTCCTTGTCCAAAGCGGCGTGCATGTTTTTGTTTCCTTGTACGCAAAGGATGCGCACGGGTTCTGTATGCAGTAAGCCAGTTTTGTATTTAGCGCTGTCCGCCTTATATGCTCTCTGTGGCCTTTTGATTCGTTGCTTGGACTCCTCTCTCGACTTGTTCTCAATACGGCATAATTAGTTATCTGGCAAGCTGACCGTTGTCAACTCTGAGAACTAGAACACATATGAATCGTCGCAGTGCGTCACCTCTAATAGGTGTTGCTTACTGCAATGCTTTTGTAAAAAGGTAGTAATTACTAATTGGCATCCGCCCAATTAATCGTAGCCTATGCGGCTACAAACAAAAGCTAGCTGTACAGCTTTCATAGAAACTTCGTAAATAAAAATTCGTCCTGGTCCGGGTTCGAACGGCTAGCAGATAGTAGGGCTAAAGCGAACTGACCAATCTTCTCCACCTTAGACGATTCCCCTAAACATTGTACTTATGATGCCTCTTGTTCAGAGCAGTGGCACAGGTTGTCGTTTGCAAGAGGAGCCCTTCAGAAGGTACGCAAGGTTTGCCGTCGAGACGGAATTAAGGTTTCAGACTTGCGAGACAGCAACCTTTTAATGTTTACGCGCTACACACTTTTAAAGTTTGTAGCCAGCAGAATAAAATATTTCTAAAGATTCACCATTACCCTAACAGCACATCCGATACGGGACTCATTCGAAGGGTCACCACCATTGGCGCTGTGGCTCGAATCGCTTTCTGACATCACCACCCAACACGGTGACGCCCAGGAGGCTCGAATAAACGCAAAAAGCAGCCACTCGCCTGTTGCCACATCAGTGCGTTACCAAAGGACAGCAATCATGTGAATTGTGGTTGTGCCAGCGGCGTGCATGGCAGTATGACTTTGCTCAATGCGCAGCTCAAAACTTGAACACGAGGAAGGAATTTTAACGTTAAGTACCCACTTAAACCCAAGCACAAAGGAGACAAGATCAGGCCTCCCCAAAACCGTCTTGGAAAATTTTTCACTGAACGCGCACTTTCAAAGACGCTTTACAGACACTTTCAACGGCACTCCATGCACCAAAACAACAGGGTTACCTGGACGAGAGCATTCCAGACGTGCCTCCTGTAGAAAAGAAGCTGCCGCTTGCCCTTGCGCGAATCCGTGATGTAGAAGTGAATAGAAACCACGGCCGCCGCCAGCTTCGTGCACCAGGACACCACCAGGCGGAGCCAGTGTAGCCTCTTGTTGCCCCCTGAGCCGCCCTGTCCCTGTAGCCACGGAACGTGGCTGGAATCGAGTTCAGCCGCGAACGTGCCAGTGTTGATGACCTCTCCCTTCTTCATCTTGGCCACGGATGCCGCGCGGCCCACCACTTTCCTCCAGTTGGTCTTCGAGCCGAACAACTCGACCGGTATCAACTTCCGAAGCGCGGCATGCAGAAACCCGGACACAGCCCGCACGCGCACATGGTCTCTTACCAGATCCGACAGCGGAGTCAGCAGCAAGAGGTCGCCATCGTAGTCATCGCGGTAGCAGGCAACGTCAGCAGCTCTGCCATTGTCTTCTGGAGTGCCGCAGCTGCAGTGTTCCGCCAGAAGTCTGCGATACCTGCATGACCTGTGATTCTTCAGCAGCTGTCTCAGGGCGCGCAGCAGCGAGACGTTGTAACAAACTTCAGTGGGGCAGTCCTGGGACGCGAAGAGTTTGTCCGCCAGCCTTTTGGCGCTTTCCAGGTTGGAAGGGTTTCCCAGGAGAAAACGGTTCTCAACTTTCTTTTGGTCCGACACGTACAGCATTGACCTTGCGTTGAACTTGTGGACGTCTTCTTTCTTTTGGACTGCGGGAAGTGCTTTCTGGGCAACGCGTCGAGTCTTCTTCGCCTTAAGAGCTCTGAGGCGGGAAAAGCATACCCCAGCTGGTCCTTTACGGCCGCTGTTTAGACATCTAGCGTCGTCGGCAGAACTTGAAGATACGGCCGCAGCAGTATTAGTGGCGTCAGCCCGATCAGTGCTCCTTGAAGGCCCAGCACAATCGGTGCCCGCGGACGTGGTCGGAGAAGACTTCGCGGCGCCCGCTTGCTCAACGCTCCTCGACAGCATGACCTTGACATCGGACGCAGGCGGTCCCGTCCACTGAACGAACGTGTCCCCTTCGGCTCGTTCGAAGATGCAGTACCGAAGAAGTAAAGTGAAGGGAACAGTGGGGTCCTAGTACTGCGTAGAGTTCACGGAAGGCGGCCCTCTCGAAGAGGAGGCTTCCGAAGCAGCCATGGCGGTACCAGGAGGCCGAGAACACGTCACCGCGGCATTTTTGCTGCATCAGAGTCGTAATGGCAGAGCGGAAGCCGTCGTAGTCGACGATCTCAATGCCTTCCTTGGACAGTGAGTGCCCGGGTTCCGCGATAGGGTAGCTTCGGGGCACGACAATGAAGCGATCGGTGAGTCCGCGGAGTCGGAGGCAGGCCTCGGTCCGTACGCGGGACAAGCCCAGGAGCTTTAGTGTGTCCGTCAGTGTCGACGCTCGGTCGCCGTACAGGTACGTGAAGACGTCAGGAACCTTGGTGGCGACCCCAGCACTGCACAAGGAGCAATGAAAGCACTCAGTTCAAGCGGTCGCTCAGTTAAACCGATCTAGACGCGCGGCGCCTGCCCTGAACACAACAGCGTCAACGTGTTTATTGTATTAAATATTTAAAATCATTTCGGGTGCACAGTTCTAGAAGCAGGAGCGGCAATACATTGCGTGATGCTGGTGGTTAATGTGAATGCCCCTCGCCATCTCGTAGCGTCACAACCCATGCTTGATCTGGAAGCCGCATTGTGTAAACTATTCAAGATTCTCAGTCGGTGAAGTACAGGTTGAAGCAATATAAAGGGAACATTCAATTAGATTGCGGTAAGCGATTACTCCCCAACCCCAAGAACGAGTAAGAAACTTTTTTTCTTTATTTATGCTCCGTTGGTTTCGTCCGTTTCGCCCTATACGCATATAATCTATTCTGGATGACAAAATTCTAGGAGTATCAAATAAATTTGGTTATTAAGACGGAAGTCCGTGTTCCCTTTCATGTAGATGGCTTGCACATAACCTAGCTCATGGTCGCGATAGCCATGGTGGAGCGCCATGCTTCGGTTATTTAAGGTTCTCCAGTAGAAATCAGAGCAGGTGAGCATCAGATAAGAAGATTAGGAAAACAGGCAGCTTTCGCCTTGTTTCCAGTTCTAAACGTTATAGCCACTGCCCCTTCCGTGTCAGCCGCTGGTACCAGTACACGGCGCGATGCACGCGCTAATGAATGAATGAATTAACTTTATTCCCGTCATCATGGGGCCTCACAGTCTGGGCGCAGCAATTAGGAGGAGGGGGGGGGGGGGGGTGCCTCCCAGGCTGCTTTCAGCACTGGAGACAGCGGAGAGGTCTTGTAAGAGCGGGTATACATGGGTTCAAATTTCCCGCGAAAACTATAGCGCGAGCTGCCGCCATGCTTCTAAGCTCAACATGCACGTGCCAGGGCCACTAGACTCATCGTTACTCACCTCTCAACGAGTGCCGACGATTCAGGAGCAGCTTCATTGGCGCTGCTTCTGTGTTCATCTATGTTATTTTGCATATATGACTATAAACGTTGGAACAGGCTCGGGCTTGGATCGACAACGGACAGGTGTAGCACACTCGGCTACAACTCGCTGCTGTTGCTGTTGTCGCCGCAATTTCAGAAGACTTTTGAGAGATGGCGCCACTTCCCCGCCTAATGCGTCGTCTGCTACAGTTTGTCGCGTTCGCATACAGCTCACGAAAGAATTTTGCTCGCTGCTGCTGGTGTCGCGTGACATCGTTGCTGATTACGTGGCCCTTATTTAAAGTTTAAGCGTGATAGCATTGCGCCACTAATAACCACAGAAAGCTCAACATGGTGTTTATCACTCACACCAGATCCGCAGTAACTGCAATAGTTCACATGCTGTCGCATTCGGTTGTACCTTTATGGCTCTGCATGGTCAGCGCTCACTGTGGAAAAGCTAAAGAACAATAAACTTTACCGCCTTTAAAATATCATGTCGGCAAATATTGACTGGGTGTCCCTTTGGAGCAGACTTCGCCGCTTCGCCCTCGTGGCCTAACGGATAAGGCATCGGTCTCCTAAACCGGGGATTGCGGGTTCGAATCCCGCCGAGGGTACTGCCCACCTGTGGGGCGGACTTTTTACTTCTTCGGCCCTTGCTACAAAGATCGAGCCGTGGTCGAGCCATTAATCTTTTTCACAACAAATTTCCCTTATGATCGCCATTATTCATTCCATACTCCTAAGACACTTCAACACTGTTAATTCGAAGCTATATTATACTACTATACTATGAATTATACTATATACTATACAATTATATACTATATACCATATATGTGTATGTCATACTCCATAGTATACTCTGGGCTTGTGTTCAAACTACCTAAGAAATCAAGAACAGTAATTAACAATTTTACTTCATATTTTCTTTTTTATCACCGATATGCCTCAGGGATCTGTTCAAGGGTTAAAATAAATAATAATAAATAATTGGTTTTTTGGGGGAAAGGAAATGGCGCAGTATCTGTCTCATATATCGTTGGACACCTGAACCGCGCCGTAAGGGAAGGGACAAGGGAGGGAGTGAAAGAAGGGAAGAAGGAGGTGCCGTAGTGGAGGGCTCCGGTATAATTTCGACCACCTGGGGATCTTTAACGTGCACTGACATCGCACAGCACACGGGCGCCTCAGCGTTTTTCCTCCATAAAAACGCACCCAAAAATTGAAATTGGGAGGGGGTGTCTAAATTTGTAGAGGGGGAGGGGGTTGGGTGTTGACGGTAGAGGAGAAGTGGTAGTCGTTTTTAATTTTTATTTGTGCAGTCAATGTGTCACCTAGGGCCAGCAGATATGACTGCGACACTGATGACACTCATTGAGAAAAATTACTTCTCTTTAAGGACTAAAGCATTAACGAACAGACAAAATTAAAGAGCAAGGACTGCATAAAATGTGTCGAGAAGCTATGTGGCACTGATTTCAGACTGCTAGCAATAAACCTTATAAGTAAATCTAGCTGTTCAATGCCTCTCGCGTAATGCAAATGTGGAAAACGCTTATAACATGTGGAAGTTTGTGCGGAACTCGTGGTTTCTTCTACCACAACAGCGAGTTGACTGGCTATATAGTTGATTCAACATTGTGAATGTATCGCACAAGGCACAACAACAAAAGGAGAGGACAGTGTACGTGTGTGTCTTTCACTGTTTCTCTCCTTTTTTTGTCGCTTTGCGCAGTAAATTCACCTTCCACCACAAAGCCAACTATGAACGATGTGTCCCTTCGCATACATGCCCTTCCTCAAACAACACTTAACATCATGTGCAAAAAAAATGTTAGGAATTAAGGTGGTGCCTTCAGAAAAACAAGGAGAGGGGTGTCCACCCCCTCTAAGTAGGAAAATCACTGAATCCGTACTAGGACCTATTTTATTTTCCTTATATGCTAACAATTTCCCCACAGTTCTCAGTTCTGCAAAAGCAATCACATATGCGGATATGTGCTGTACTTGTTTTCACAGGTAAGTCAACATGATATGATGCACACTATTAATAGTACTTCGCATTTCATTCTGGTTTGCGGAAAATAAGGTTACTCTAAACAAGGCAAAAACTAACTACGTACTCTTTCATTCCAGGTAAATTCATGTAAACAGTGCGTCTGTGCAAAAATATCTTAATATAGCACCCTACACCAGGTGCGCAACTTCATTAAATATTTGGCCATTACGCCAGACAGTAATTTGAACTGGAAGCGAGCATCAGCGCGCTATGGTCTCTTAAAGGCACGGGCATGTTTTCATCTTTCCGTATTAAGAATTATCTCTCTATATGTTTCAATGTTGTATCAATACTGTTGCTAATCATGGTCTTACACAATTAGAACCTCTCTGGACCAAATTGTTTGAATGCAAAAGAGAGGGGTGTGAACAATTACATCTTCAGGTCTATTACAATCAAGCAGTCTTTTATTTTGTGCAGGCTTAAAATACTTCCTTTTATGTTATCCTCCGATATGAAAGTCACCTTTTTAGTCAATAACATAATATGTAACAATTATCATTATACTTTAAGTATGTTTGTGATTCCTACTCGTACGACTATAAATGCCGGTAATGTAAACTTTAATATTACCAGAAACACATACAGCCAAAAACTGATTCAGTATCATGGCACAATAATATGAAATGTCTTACCATGGAATGGAAGTAAATACCGCCAGTAACTTTGTGCTCTCCATAAAAAGGTTCTGCCTTTCAAAAACCAGCTAAGTATTTTGCACTGTTTTGCAATAGAACTGTATTATTCCTGCAATGATGTTTTCTGTCGTTCTAATTGATTACATCATCACTACATTGTAGTTAAGTATGTTGCACTGCCACTACATTGCTGCTGTTTTGTAATAAAACCTGTAATGATGCGTGTTTTTTGTCATTCTAATTGATTTTGTCGTCACTACATTGTTCAGTTCTGTGTCTTGATTCTGCACATACGCATGTATACCTATCGGCCTACACAGGCTTTGGCCCAACAGTTGTTTGCTCATGTTTTTGCACAGTTTCACAATAAAATGTCAAAATTCCAAATGTCAATTTATTATGTGGCATCAGTTCAAATTTCTCTGGATGTATGGTGCATTTAGATATCTGAATGAAGTGAGCTATGCTTTTATATTTTGTTTGTGGAGTGCATGGGTAGGGATGTTGCTAATGCTTTTCATAGCAATGTTTGCTATTCAGTTTTTTAACATAGTATGTCTCACTGAGAAGCTAACACAACGCAGTATACTTAATTATCCCCACCCGTGTTGTACCTGCCATCTACCCGCCAAAGTGCTTCATTATGCCAAAAGGGAAGCTGTCTTAACAGAAAGAAAATACACCAAGTTGCTAAACCATAATTGTATACGCAATGGGACCGACTTCGTGCCTCATGCCTACATGGGCACATGTAGGCATTCTCATGTAGAATGCCTACATGCACATGAGAATATCTTGCTATAAGAAGAGGGGGTTAGCTCTTTCTTTAAATCTGCCCCTTGCAGCAGAAAACACAATGCGTGTGTTCCTTGGACAATTACTTTTCCCTGATGTTGAAAACCGAAAACAAATTACCAGGTCTTCATCCTCTCTCCCATGGGTAATCACAGCAGCACTTCGCCCCCTCGTCAGGATGATGAATCCTACAAGACTTAACAAATAGGCGACATGACGCTGCAATTCACCATTCTCAGCGATTAGAAATTAACCACGTGACCTCTGAGTGGCAATGCCATAGAGTTTTCTGTACAATAAGCAGTATCTCATCAAGGAGTAGTAGGCGGGAATGGGCAAAAGCTATATAGTGCAGCTCAACTGATTACACATTTGCTTATGCTTAGGCACATAAAGAAAAATTAGTTGATAACTATTCAGTAAAGTACATAACACGAGTTAAAAAATTTATTCGTAACTGTAGTTTCAGATTTCAGCATTGCATCTCATTTCAGTTGTCAAACTTTTCTACTCACCTGCATTGAGTCACAACCAGTCAAATCATCATGCAAGACGCGTTGGAAAAGATAATTACATCCATCTTCTCATCTGTAATGTCAAGCCATTGTGCTGTTAATTAACGACCTCAGCTCAGCCTGGAGTGCAAATATGCAAATGTTTTATACGAGGAGGTATTGTGGATGTTCATAGCATTCATGTGTTGAAAAAACGTGCAAAAATTGAAATGCGCCCATGCACTGTGTGATGTAAGTGCATATTAAAAAGCTCCCATGTGGCCAACAGTAATCTCATGCCTTCCACAACAGCGACTCTCTCTCTCTCCCTGTTCCTTAGGTTTTTTCTTCAAACCCTCAGTCACAGCTTGGTTCAAGTGTCCCCTGGGAGTGCAACAACTGCTGCACCTTTAATCTTCAAACATTTGTATATTTTACACTTGCACATGTTGACCTGAAGAGCTACCATAGATTATGCATTAACTTCAATCACAACCAAGCAGAGGTCGGACGCTACTACTTGCTAAGCAGTAGTGCTGCTAAAGCAGTTATCTAGCAAAGATAACCTTCTGTACTCACCAGAGCTATTTGATCACATCGGCAGAAAAACTCCCTATACGACCCATATATTGAAATCTAATACTCTTACTGGGCCAAAACTGGTAACTCACTGTACTAAGATAAATTACACTGGGCGCTTGTTCCACGACAAGAACTAAGTTGTGAATTCTTCTGGCCTGTTCTGAGCAAATTTTTTTTGCATGTCTAACATCGAGGTCAGTAAGTTCAACACAAGGGGCACCGAATGTGCACACAAACCATGCCATCTTGTGCAGAATTGGCCAAACAAACAAGTAATCTTCCCCAAAGAGGCAACGAAGTTGCTCAAGTCAAACATTAGAACTTAGTATACCCCAGTCACTTTTCGCTGACACCCAGTTTAACTTCTGTACAAAAAAAGGAGAGGCAAGCTAACAAATGAATGAAGCAAACTTTATTAAACATTAATGCAGGAGACCTGTGTGACACACAAGACGGTACACCACACAGCCACCTATCACCCTATACAGCACTTTTGCATCCCCAAAATAAGTTAACATCGTACTAACTTACAATGAGTACAATGGTGGTTAGGAAACTACAGTCAGCTAGTGCTCAACAAGTCAACAAATGTTTCACAAAAATATTAGTCTCTATACAAACTGTCTCAACCTAATGACAGTGCGCTGTTTCAGGAACATGAATGGCTGCGTAACAACAAACGAGTCCAACAGGAAAAATTTACATTCATGTAGAAATCTCCACAAGCACTTGAAACACTCAAAATGAAACTTAACAAGGTGCGACTACATTTTCAAGTATGGCTTAAACAGCAATAAACACGAACAAACTGAGCATGACTGCTTCAAAGCAGAAGTAAAGCTTTCCTTCTGTGTAATTAAGTTGCTGTACAGAATGAGTCTGATTATATGTGTGCAAAAATTTAAATGTTGTGGACTTCAACATCAATTTAATGCAATGTTGCAACCAAAACCAATTAACAGGTAGATGAAAAATATTTGATCACACCTTGATCACATCAATAGCAAACAGAATGAGTCTGATTATATGCGTACAAAAATTTAAATGCTGTGGACTTCAACATCAACTTAATGCAATGTTGCAAGCAAAACCAGTTAACAGGTAGATGAAAGAGATATATTTGATCACACCTTGATCACATCAATAGCAAACTGCATGTAACAGTAAAGACATGCTTGAACAGATGGACTTTTCCAGGCAGAATCACCAATTAAAATTATCACCCTGCAGTGCAAAAAAAAAAATGTTCGGAGAGTGTACGACACATGGTACATGAAACATCGTTTTATATCAACATGTCAACATATATGCACATCAACATCAACAAGCTGACACGCATCTGAAGCCCAATGACAAGTGACAAGTGAATGTTTTGATGCACATGGGTGTTTTTTGTAACTCAACACTGCCTTTTTGTGCGCAACAACAGTAACATATACATCTGGCTGTAAATCTCAGTTTACACTATCTACTCATATTGACAAGAGAACCTTTGGCAAGTCTGCAGGTGTAGGAATATTAACATGCACTGAATATTACACGAAACATTACCTTTCATCGTACTATAAGCACTGCATTCCTGTGCACAATAAAAGTTAATGTGATTTCAGGAGCACACCTAAATGCATATACAGCAGGTACGACTACACTGTAGAGACAGAAATTACAAGACTAACCGCCAAACGAAAAACAAGGTGGACAATTTTCATTTAGTATGCATAGGTACTCTGAGAACTCTGGAGATATGAAATGCACATTTACATTGTAGGGGCACACAGAACAAGTTTACAGCACACCGCTTTTTTTTTGAAAAATCGAACTGAGAAATCAACAGTGGAAAGATATCACATTAACTGGATACTGGAGTTCTGTATTGATCAACAGATAATGAAGAAAATGTATTACGCTCTGCTATCAAGTCCTTGCCAAGCAACACCTAAGCTTTGCCTTTGCCAATACAAAAATGACGCACAAACATAAGCACTGAAAAAATATTTAAGCGCTAACTTTCCACTACCATGCCAATTGATAAAACAAAATGTTATAAATATTTCTGCATGGCAAAACATAGTCACGCTGGTTCCTTCTCTCTGGGTCGCTTGACAATAAAGCACGTTTCCTCACTGCAACAAAACTGGCAACCATGCGAATAAGAATGCAAAACCAAAACATTGAATAAAACAAAACAATGCAAAAACTACTATCTCATTACTGTAATGATAATGCCAGATGCAAGGGCAAGAGAGATAGATCTGAGAATATTTGAGAAATATATAGGTCACCCAATTCCTTAGCTTTTCCCTCCATTTTGGGGCTTGAAACAGAACAGATAACTAAGCATTTTCACAAAGATATCCCTGATGCTATCACAGCAGATGTCACACTACCACACTCTGTAATCAAAATGCTAACGAGTTCCACCTGTGATATGCAACTGCATCACAGTGCGTGTTGGATACAAGTCATAAACCCAAAGTGTGGACACTGAAGCTGGAAATGTACAGGATACCTAGGAGTCAAACAAGTAGTGTTCAGGTGTTCTAACAAAAGAATTTATTATTCAGATCACAAAGAAGCAGGCTATGCAGCCACCAGCAAGGCACACAATGCTTTTCTGTGGCACTGCCACATCCTCAAAAGAAACCTGTCACAGCTGTTTATGCCAGATGAAGTACTGCGTATACTTGCATAATGAATGCACCCATTATTTTCTTTGCCAAATAAAAAATTTCGCCAATATATTACCCACCATAATGGATGCACTCCCCAAATTTTAATAAAATTTACGGGAAAACAATACTGCACTCATTATGCAAGTAAACATAGTATGTCATGAGAAAAAATACTAAAGATCTTAAGGATAGTAGCCAGGAGGGAGATTACTGTGATGCGTGCCAAGCAAACTGTACCAGATAAAGCTCATTTTTCATCCATAATTCTCTAACCAAATGAGCAAGGAGCTATGAAAAAAATGTGTCAAGCGGCTCTGTGTACACCACAGTTTTAAAGAAGCCCTTCTACAAAACAGAAGGACTAATTGGACTCGACAAATGCAAGGCGATCTGCATTGGTTTCTATATTCATGACACCTTGCTCCACATGAAAAGCACATAGTCTGAACGAATTTACTGTTGTAAGCTCTAATGCAGTACGCGAAGCCTAGACCAGTCCGTCTCAAGACTTCTGCAAGTCACACAAATGTACAACAGTCTCTAATTTAGTCTGTGCAAGTCATTAGAGTGTACCTATCACACTCGTGTGACAATGAACTGTGACCACACAGCGGTCGCAGCAAATAACCGGTTCTTGACAAGCGTCAGCCACGATGACCCCCCGACCCACACTCACCAAGCAAGGAAGAGAGAACCAAAACCAACGATGGACCCGGCAAGTTGGTAGCAGTACAGAAGTACTGTGTCTAGTACGCAAAACACCGCTTGGGGCTGTACCCAAGCTTCTCAAGGTTAGGCTTGCAGGCAAAGTTGATCATGGGCGGTGGCCCGCACATGAGGACGATGGAGTTGTCGGACGGGGGCGGCAGGTTGTTCTCAATCATGTCGGCGCTAATGAAGCCAACGCCCTGCGTCCAGCCATCCTTGGGCCGGTCGACTGTCAGGTACAGGCGGAAGCGGTCGGGGTACTGCTTCAGCACTTCTTCAAGCTCTGGTCGGAGCAGGATGTCGTCCTCCGTCTGGTTGGCGAAGATGAGAGAGCAGCAGCTCTTGTCCTGCGGGTCGCTGAACACCTGCCGGATGATCTGCAGGATACAGAACAAAAATATTATTCACACCACTCTTAGAATGTCGACAAATGTTAAAGCACTGAGAGCTGCCAAAAGCACTTCGTGAAGACAGCAATCTCCGAAGTCGGTGCATCAAGTTAATTTCTTCCTTTCAAGATTGTGATGTTTCTTTGTTATTCACATTTATTTTCCTTTTTATTTTTCACTACGCATCTATTACAATAGGAGACCAGTGGCCAGCTCCGACAACAAACACCAACATCTTTCCAAATGACAGCTAGACAAAAAGAAATATGTGTGCAAAAAAATGTGCTGAAATGTGAAAACCGGAACACAAAGACAACCTCATAAAATGAAAAACAACAAAAACAAAGGAGTTAAGATTACACATATGCAATCGTGTGTTGTGGCTGTCATTACCTCAAGTCTTGCTTTTGCTAATTTGTTTTTACAGATGCTTCTTGTGTCCCCTTTGATAAATAGAATTTGTATGATTCATTTCAGTTCAAGTTCCACATGACTTCATGTTTGTACTGAATTCATCATGTTTCTTTGCTCATAACAGTACTCAGCTCACAGTACATATACATATATGACTGTATGCACCATGTTGAGAAATAAAATTACTGTCCAGTCTATTCATCTACACTGTGTAATAATGGCACTTCTGTTTTTGAATTCCCCTACAGTTAAACTCTGTTTCTTCAAAAAGCAACACGTATGCCAACTAGAGTATTTGGTAACTGAAGGCCTAAATACATGCTTCAGAGCAGAAGTAGAATTTCTGAGGCAGGCTTACAGTCGGCTTCAAAACAGACTGCTCATCTGCCTTTACTATGAAGAGAGCACAATGTTCCATTTTAAAACAGTTCCAGGAGTGACAGCTTACTGAATACGTGTTTTTCTCCACAGTAAGAAAGTTGAAAATTTACATATTTTCTCGTAATTACTGCAAAATGCACGCTTTCCACTGCACTCATTATATTCATGACAACATCCTTCCTGATACGCGAGTCTAAGACCTCACTTCCTAGTCTGCCACTGAACAAAAGCACGGCAATAACTATGACAAATAAGACTTGTTAAAATGAGTTCAGGCAGTCGAAAATATGTCCAAGGCTTCCTCAAAACCTTTTCAAACTCAAACCATCTCAAATGACTGGCTACACATCCCCTTATCCACAACCCAATGCCTGGCGCTCCAAAGATATCACGCAGAGTCCCACAGCAAGGTATTAACAATACAATGCCTCTTCCACAAGGTCAAACTGCACTTGCAACACCAGGGAACAATACATGATAGCCTAAAGCTAGGAGACAATGAAAAATGCCACAGCTATAGGCAAATATCTCAAGGCCAGTTCAGCCATATACCTAACATTTCAAGTTCCTACAAGCTACAGCCTCACCACAGTGTAGTATGTTCTACTACATGTAAGGCAACCAATTAGTATTACATTAAGAAGGCAGCAAGTCATCAGTACTTTTACAGAACACTCATTTATTTCACAACTTATTAAACTTCACCATCATCTCTAGCCATTCACTGCACTGCCTCTTGTTTCTCAATTTCTCTTTTTGTTTTAATTTCTTTTTCAAAGGAAACCAATTCAAGCCGTAGAAGACACTGCGCAGATTTTGCATGCAAGATGGGAATGCGGAGCATGCACATATTGTGACAGCTCAAAGCACACACATAAAAACAAAAGATAAAAACAAAAAATAAACACCTCAGAAGAGACAACATGCTTTTATTCTACTAGTGTTCCCAGAAAGAAATGATTCTGAAAAGAATCAGAATATGCGTGCCAAATCCTACTTGTCTTGTAACTGGAAGACTCAAATCTAGCACAAAGTTAGAAAGTGCACCTTTTGCATACTTTTATTCAACTTTGCCCTCTAAACAAAATTTATTAAAAGTCAGACTATGCTTCCAGAAAACATGCTGAAAAAATACAGGCGCTAACTTCAAAACACAAGAAAAGTGCAGAACACAGCACTGTGTCCTGTAGTTTTCTTGTGTCGATGTCTCAAAGTTAGTGGCTGTATTTTTGCAAAATGAACGTATACCGACTAGCTCAACTTTCTGCTTCTGGGAAACGTATTTATCCAAGTTGCAAGAGGAAAAACTGAGTCAGAGTGCTTTAGCAAGAGTTACAGGCTTTCCTACCTACAAGACGTCTATTTCTTCACAGCATATGAGCACGCTAGCCATTGCATGGTTATGAAGAAAAATTGGAGGAGACACTTAAGCTCAGTCTTAAAGGTGCACTAAAGAGGAATCTGAACTCGTCTTTTTACCACGGGAACTCTATCTACACGTTCCGGGCATTCTTAAAAACTTCAAATTGTTGCCCTGTGCGGTCGAGTGCCCCAATTGAATCGGATTAAATGTCCCAGCTCCCGCCTTTTTGTTTAACTAAACACGGTAGGCAGGAGGAGTCAACCAACACGTCAGCCAGTCCCGTGGCGGCTTACTGCTCTGCAATCGGCAAAGTGATACATAAATCAAAGAGTCCACGTGTATTTTTATATCCGTGGGCCTGATTTGTGGCTATACTGTCTGTGGCTGAAACTGTTTATTCACAGAAACCTAACAAACAAAATAAAAGGGAAAACGAAGCTGCCACTGGACTGGCTGAAAAAGGCACTCCACACGTTGGTTGACTCCTCCTACCTACCCCGTTGAGTTTAAAAAAAAGCAGGAGCTGGGTCGTTTACACTGATTTAATTAGGACAATCGGCCCCACAGGACAATAATTTGAAGCTTCTAAGAATGCCCGGAACGTGTAGATAAAGTTCCCGCAGTAAAAGGATGAGTTCAGATTCCTCTTTAGTGTACATTTAAGGGTATGACACAATAGCGTAATGGGTTAATTCCCATATATGCAGAAGGTCATTCTCTACTTTACATTCATACAACCCTGGGAGTCCTCACACCCCTCCTGGCACAGTGGTGTAGCGGTTAAGCGATGTGCCACTACCCTGTGATAGCAGGTGCTGCCACCGATGGGCCTTGTGTGACCCAGGTTGCTATTCCCGAGTGAACAATCATTAGTTTAACTGCCACCTGCCACGGTTGGCAGTTTGCTCACAATTCGATGGGCAGGTTGTGATGATGCCGCAAGGTCATGTGAACTAGGTGGCCTACCTGCCAGAGCTATGCCCATGATTTTTCACTCACAACACCGATGCCAGATTTTCTGTGAGGCCTTTAACGCTATCGCATCAAAAAGAATAAAGTAGCACGTCAAAGCGCACACGAACCACCTGCAGCAACGGAAATGAAGTTGACAGCCTGAAGTCAACAGGAAGGCCTACATAGAATGCCAGCTGTAGGATCAGAACAAGCGACCAAGAATGAAAACGCCCGATTCCTTCTACACTAGGCCTGATTAGGTGAACTTCAAAGCCTTTCTAACAGCACGACTCACAATTCAAGTTGAATCAGTACATTTTATGCACATCAGGGTATTCACCTTTGCAATTAGTGCAGCAGAATCGCAATAAAAGTGCATACTTTTCTTCCAACAGCCACCTCTCATATCATGCCAAGTGGAGCAACAAATGCTGCGACCACACAAAACCTCATGTATAACGTTTTCCTCACAAAGTAAACCAATGCAAAACAGCACCAGCTATGATCACTACTATTACTTTTACCATGACATTAACCTTTGTTTACCATAAATATCATGGACCTGAACTAATCCTACGGTTCAAAAACCAATGAGCAGCTAAAAACACTCGAACTAACACTGCCAACCACTACTTCACCGAATATGCACTGCAAGTGAGATTTTTTCATTTTCAACACAATCTACAGAACCATCTAATTTTGTATGCATACAGCATAAGCACAAACTGAAATTGGTGATGACTGAGAGCTTGTGGAATAAATAGCAAATACAAGATTCTTTGTTGATGAGTGAAACTGTTTGAACATTCAATCAATCAATATGCTCGCAAAGCAAGTCCATCTATAATCTGCATTAGTCTTTTCCTATTCAGAACTGCAACGACTGAAAGGAAATGGGTGAACTATTCACAACAGAGTGATGTTCAATACAGCCCTCAACGCCAACAGATTGTAAACCTGGCCGACAACAAAAGGAAGTTCAAGTCTGAAACCAAAACAGTGCACATGAGGCAACTTGCAGCTGAGCGAATCGGAAATTTGTTCAGGGATATATAGTTAGCTCTTCGTTTCAACATGCCAGCCCTTTGTAACAGACCCTCCTCATGCTATTTATGTGATTAAACTTGTTCAGAGTTGGTTCTTTCAGTTTTATTCCTACTTTCACGTCGTCTCTGTCACTTCTTAACTGCACTAGTTACTAGCATTAATATATGTGCCATGCTGTTGCCAGAAAAATAGTGCAAAGCCAAAGAAGCTAGTCGAACTAGTTTTAAACAGCATTGCTTCTACAAGGTACTCATATCCTTGATTACCTTAGATGTGTCCCGTATGCACATCTGACACACCCCTCGTGTTTCCTGCTTTGGTACGTTCAAACGAGCGCGCGCTCCTCAAATCGCGCGTTCACCTAGCTACGTCGCAGTGAAAAAATCCGCGACTTCCCGTTTGTTCCGACTCAGTAACCAAACAGGAAGGAAAAGCGTAGCGTCGACGGCACGTGGTGTAGGAAGTGAAAAACGCATGAATTACGACATACGTCACAACATTAAACAGGAAAGTCGGCGCCTTCAACGAACGCCACAGCTCGCTGCGCTAAGCGAATCGGCTGCAGCGCTCGATAAAACCGAGTCCATTTCGGCGTTCGTTCTGCCCTCAGATGACCTTACAGCAGCACTTCTATCAATGCACCCATGTTATCGAGCTGTTTCCTGCAGTCTCCGCTCCGGCGATGTTCGAGATCATGCCGCACGTCGCGTATTTTCATATCGCTCAAGTCGAGCTGCCGAGAACCCACCTGAAGCATCGGCGTGATGCCCGTTCCTCCGGCGATCATGCCGATCTGCGATGCAAGGTAGGCTTGCGGCGGGGACTTCTTGTCCGGCTTGATGGCAAATTTGCCCTTGCCTTCGTAGCGGATCAGTCCCGATGGACCACGCACTTGGATGGTGTCGCCAATGTTCATGCTCTCCAGGTGCTGTGACATTTTGCCGCCTTCGGGAAACTTGGGGTGCACATTGCGGAAGTAGACCTTGACGACCAGGTCGAAGTAGCCGTGGTCTTTGTCGCTCGTGACGGGCGTGTAAGGGCGCGGCACGACTTGGCCGTTGACGGTGGCGACCAGGTAGATGTGCTGGCCGGTGGGCAGTCCCAGGACGTGCTCGGACGAAGGCAGGTCAAAGCGAAAGCGGCGGGTGTCGTGGCTGATTTCTTGTTTCTCGACCAGCTTGACCGTGTACTTGGTGTCGGGGTCCTCAAGCAGTATGGGCTGCCGGTACCGGCTGTTCAGGTACCGGTACAGCAGAGCGGCCGCCACGGCCGCGCCGATACCGCTCAACACGATTAGGAGCGACATGCTTCTGGCGGCGGGGGGGCTGAACTGCTGCATGGATGGGCCGTCGAGCACGCTCCACTTCCCTCTCTCTCCAAGCAATCTTTTTTTCTTTCTCTCTCCCAAAATGAGGAGAGGGAGGCAAACCTCTGTGCCTTTATCGGCACCTGTTTGAATGAGCTCAACGAAGCGGAGGAGGGATATTACTTCGCTCACTCACAACTGATTTTGCAAGCTCGGCGCGGTAAGTGTCGTTTCCACCAACCTCGGATGTGCCCTCTAGTCCACCGCGAACGCCACGACACGTACGCTGTGTTTAGGTCATTTTGTTCACGAAACGAGGTCGCACACTTAGCGGCTCGACGATAATAGCCGTTGCGCAAGCGTCAAACCTTGACAGAAAGGATGTCTGCAGCTTGCAGTTCCCAAAGTAAGCGTACGCGCGGTACGCGTCCTATGACTCCGCGTTCGCAAGCTTAGCTCTTCGTTGGTTTCGTTTTCTACACGACGCTAGCGACAGAGGCGACCTCGTCGTAGCCTTGCGGAGAGCTCTGGAACTAAACGCACCACTAGAGAAAACGTCCTTGAGAGCGCTCACGGACAGTCCGAGCGGTGCAAGTTTCTGTCGTTTCTGTCTCGCCGTTTTATGCTTGCTTTATTTTAGCATATGGCATACTTGGCGCGTGTCCAGATAGACACGCCTGATGGTAATGTTATGCGGGGGTAGCGGGGGCTGCGCTTGAACGCATCAACGAATGAATTCCGCATTCGAAACTTTCAAACTACGTTGTTTAGTAAACATTGACAGGTAACTGCACACTATCGGACTTTTCACAACGTCCGCAATGCATTTAAAGTTGAAGGTGCTTAAAGAAAAAGTCAAATTAGCTTCTCATGAATGAATGGAAGACGACAAAATACAAACTACATTCACCACACATGTACTACGTTTACCACTGTTTAAACACAAATTTAGAGTTTCCGCTATAGCCTTGGTAGTTTTTTTCTTTTTTAGTACGACTTGACAACTTTTCAAAGGTATTTGATCTTTTATTTCTTTAATGCGTTTTATTTTAGCATTGAGCAGCCTCCTGCTAATCAGCGCAAGGGGGAGGCACAGTCGCCCTACTGGCGAAAGAACCTGGAACCGCAATCATGGAGGTCGTGGGACTCCGACGGTGTCCAAATCGGATCAGCCTGGACGACATGCCGAGCGAAATCCTCATAAACATATGCTCCTACCTGGACTACACTGACTTGATCCGGTACGACCGTTCGTATCGCCGCTTAGAGGCCCGTGCAGCGACCACCGTGCTCTTGCTCCTACGAGGCGTCTGCTACCGTGTTCCCCCCAACCACACTCTAGAACCGAATCGAATTGTTTTCTTCGTCTTTAAATACGCTCCCCCCGTTAATTGTAGTTTCTCTTAAATTATTAGTCAGTAATCTTGGCTGAACTGTGCCGTGATGGCGTCTAACACGGTTTCTTGCTGTGTTAGCGAAGGTATTGTTTTCTCTATATATGGCTCTATGAAGTATGGACAGCGACTGTTGGTAAACACGATGTGAAAAACACTGCCGCTCTTTGGGCGTCCAGTTGTGCTCGGAAACTTTTGCAGTCGTCTTTGTTTTGCGCACGGAATCGCTAGCTTAGCGCTCTCTGAACCTGCATTGTGTTTTTTTATGACCACCTTTATGGCATGCTTTAACTCGTGGCAAAAAAAAAAAAAAGAAACAGACTGCTCTGAAACTGCAGTAGAATGGGTCGCTGGTCGAACCTTCTGTTATAAAGAGCGGAGTGCGACATTCCTGTCCGCACGTTTAACGAATTCGTTCAAGGCAAACATCGCGTGCAGTTTGTGTGAGACCACCCTGAACTCCGGATGGCATTTGGATGCATGGTCGGAGCTAGTACAAAGACGATCTGGTAACAGCAGATATTATGCGGGTTTTTTTTTTTTTAAGCGTCGTTTCTACCCTGTAATGATCAGCATTAAGGGAGTCGTCGAATGTCACAGCAACTGTTTAAGACCTACGAACCAGCGCGGTTGTCGTGTATGAAAGTGTTCCTGCATATTTTTTCCTTGCTTATTGCCACAGCCGACTAACACAAGACCATGTATGCACATATTAATGCAACGGAGAAAGTAAAAAAGCATGCATAACGATTCGTGGCTGCAACATCTCAAGCAATGATAGTGATTTATTTTTTTTAGAGCGTTGCTGACAAGTGCTTTTTTTTTTTTGCTTCCCATCCAAGGCACCTGTATAGCACAGTGCAAGAAGTGCTAGTAATATAGAGGCTGCTTTTTTTTTCTTTTCATTTTTCATGCTGCATATGATATATCTCTGGCTTGTGTATAAGCTTAACACATTGAGCATCTAGGTCGCCAAGTTTTAAACACTGATGACTGTACCTGTGTAGTATATGACAAGTACGAAATGGCTCGTTAGTCTGATGAATGTGATGTGGGCTTAATGATAGCAGAGCATCGTAAGCAACACAGCCCAGCTAGCTTGCCCAGCCAAGCCGCTGTAATAGTTAATGGTTAATGAATTTCTATATGCCAAACCGGCACTGTGGGCTATGCTTTGAAAAAGCAATGTGATGCTTTGTTGCTTACAAAACAAAACAGCAAATCAATTTAGAACCTTAAGGCAAGTGAACAAGTTACATGACTGCATTGAGGGACACAAGTTAAAAATCTTAGAAGCGGAAGGTATTTTGGTCTAAAACAGGGCAGATTTGACCACAACTACCATTGCTGTATCCTCTCAGGTAGAAACTCTCCCTACATTTTTTCTGTTTTCCCTTCTCAAAATATGTTTGCACTGAATATTGTAGATGCGATTTCGGTGGAACATTTAGCTTTTTGTCAATTGTGGTCGTTCATATGGAGCTTCAATTTTAAAAAATATTTTAAAGAAATGCATTTTTTTTTCTCATCGCTTCTGGCGAATGTTGTGGGCTATGCCTTGGTACACTTTTGTGCCTTCAGATGAGCTGTGCAGAAATTCCTTTTATTGACGCATGTGTAGCTTCTTTATTTTTGTATTTGAATGCTGGATCCATTTAATACTGCAAAATAGTCATATTCATGCCACATGTGTACAAAAAAAATTGCTCTAATTTCCTAATTTCACCAGCTTTAATTAAAGACATTAATGTGGTAACAAAAGATCTATTTTTAAAGTTCTTTATTTATATCATACTCTTAGGCTCATTAGAGGCTGTTAAAGGAAAGGGCAAATTGATGTACAAAAAATACATGAATATACAAGTGCAGGCATAGGAACTTAAAAAGCAAATTGAGGAAAGACATGCATTAAAAGATATGAACCCAAGTCCCCAAAGAAAAAAATAGGTTATTCATACCAAAGAAAGCTGTGAAGTTCTTCATATGCTAAAGCAAAGCTCTGATACACATACACCTTTGTGTTTCACTGCATTTATTACCTGCTAAGTGGGCACGGAGGCAGCATTCACCTTTATGTAAAGGCACGATAAGGATTCAACTAGTATTATGAGAAGAGGAAAGCCATTATCATCTGTTCAAACATGCAAGTCAAATCTAGTTAGCAGTGGTGCTGAAAACAGAAATACGGAAGCGTGTGCTGTCTCCTAGTACGTAGACTCGCAGTGATAATCTTCAGTCTCGGCTCTTATCACTGTGGACGGAGCCTAGTTCAGTTGGCCAACGGTGATAACTCTATCCCACTTCTCGTTTGCAAGGATCGTGTGTGAAGCATATCTTTGGAGAGCAGCTTTATATCCGAGGCAGGGGAGATAATGAATCCCTTCCGACCACTGTTCTGCACTCTCCGCTCTGCTTTGTTGTGAGGGCGCTTAAGTTTTTATCCTCGCAGTTTCTTTCTGACAGCCAGAGAAAAAAAAAGGTGCTTTTTATTGCATGTGGTTATGCAGAAAGTGGCACCATTTGGTAAAACTTGAGCTATATCAGTTCTGTGGTTATGTCTGGTTATGTCAGGTATCCGCCTTTCCGCCCGCTGTGTGCACCCACTGTTGGTTGAAATCTATGAAAAAAGTGTGCTGGTGGAACCGATAAAGGCATACGTGCCTTAAAAGGACAGTGAGGCAATAGAAGTTGTCCTTGGTATCCTCAGTTGACTTCAGATGTACTGCTCAGTATTGAGTTTGTGTCCATCGCATTTTCTGTTCTTCTTTGTATAAGTTACTTTGTTGTTTTTCTCTTTCCATTTCCTTAATCTCATACCCACAAAACCAGTAAAAACCTGGAATGCTTCACTTTAGGTTGAGTTCTAAATATGAATTGAACCTGAGTGACACCCCGGGTGTTCTTGTGTTATTGATATCGTAGTAAGTACATCAGAACCAGAAACTCCCGCATTCTGGAGAATGTTGCCTAGGTAGGCTTGAACCTTAGAATTATTTCATTACTACAGCTGGCACCATTTACGTCAGTGTAACCTCAGGTTGCAGTAACCTAAGATTCTAGACTGTTGAACTAGTGAATGTTGCATTCGAAGTACACACAGAACACGGAATAGGAAAAAAAGCATCACAAGCTCTGTGATCTTTTTTTCTGCGTCCGTCCTCATCTTTGTGTGCTTGTTTATGGTCTAATGCAGTTACATGAACTGTGTGAGGTGTTTGCTTCAACATGCTCTGCTGGCCTGACGTTTCTTGAGGGTGTCAAGAGATGGATAGTACTTGCCGATCACAGGCTTTCACATTTCAGACGTCTGTGTCTTCTAGCTTTATTTTTAATTTTGTGCAATACTTTGTGTACGCAGGTGTAGCCGTGTGAGCCGGCGGCTACGGGACGTCTGTGCCCACGACCCCCACTGGCGTGGCATGTGCTGGAAGTACTGGCTCGAGACAGAGTAAGGAACCCCCCCCCCCACCGGCTGTCTTCCCGGTATTGAGTCAGATTAACACGTTCACTACGTCTTACGTCGCTGGTGGGTCACATTGTGTATTCCAGCTCTGCGACACGAATTCAGATTTTTCAAGGACCCTGCAAAAAGTACACATGCCAGCTCACTATTGCCATCTGTTGCTGGTTCCTAGAAGTTGGCATTTCTGGGGGCTCACTGGTGGGTCGCATTGCACCAAGGAAAATTTAAGGGTATCCCCTTGGTAGGCTGTAATGCACAGGGATTAGGGCTTTGAAAATTGCTGCCGCAGTGAACGTGTCAAGTGCATCTTACTTGAGGTTATTGCCACCATTCTGTTCGTCAGAAGCACCAGGCCTGTGGCCACATATGTGTGTATAGTTTGTTGAGAACAAGAAATGGTAGTCACCTCTGTGCTGGACTTATTTCTCAATGACTTATGATGATGTGTTAACCATGTGTAACCGGTAATGTATTACAGTACGGAAGCAGGTGAGTGAGTAAACTGGATTTTATCACATATTAATGCAAAAGAAATGTCTTATAGCAAAGGGTGAATCCATATGTATGCATGCGAATTTGTAATGACACTAGATGCAAAATATCCAAGCCTTGTAATTATTGCCACATGAAGGTGGAACCTCACATCATTTCTTCTTAGCCGCATCTATGTCAGTAATTTAATTCATCCTTGCATTAAAATAATGCACGCCTACTATATGGCTACAAAAAAAAAGGTTAAGCTTACTGCTTTTGTAATTCACAAGAGTTGATAAAAAAATTTGCCTTGCTATTGGGTTTTTAATGATGCAGAGTTCAGACCAGTGTTGCTAAATCGTGGGAAATTTCCCATATCGTGGGAAAATCAAGCCACTGAGGGAAAAAGGGAATTTTTTTTTCATAACCCATTGAAAACACGGGAAATTTTGGTTTCGCTAAAGACCAGTGTTCTAAATGCGGTTTCTCGGGAAAATGTGCAGAGATGAATGGAAAATGCTGTTATCATGGCGGCCTGACTAGAGTCGCGAGAAGAAATTTGTCTTGATGTTTCCCTTTAATTTGCTGCCTAGGCTTTGATAAAGAGCCTTGGCCCTTTCAGGTTCATTCAGGCTTCGAGTGCTGCGTCCTTGGATTTCTTCCAGCTATTGTGGCAGTGACCCTTCCATTAATTGCTTCCAACCACTCCCAGCTCTTTAGTCACACAATCCCCTATGTACGCATTTTTTTGTAAAGGAAATCCCAAAAATTTCTGCGGTCTATACAGGAGAGGCTAGAAAGGAAATGGAAGTAGCCGAGCTGCTCCCCGTCCCAATGCAAAAACTAATAAAAACGAAGTGGTGAATGACGATGATGTGATCAAGAACAATCCAGCCCTGATTTTCATTATTAATGGGCTTTGTATTTATTTTATTTCACTAATTCTTATATTTATTACCTTGGCTGTATTCACCCTAAAATTATTATGTTGTGAAAAAAAATATATTTGTAGGAAGAAATGGGAAATTTTTGCTGGCAACTGGGAAAAACCAACTGGCCAATGCGGCAACACTGGTTCAGACCCAGGACAATGACCGTAATGGAGCAGCTGCCCTGCCAGTTGAATAAACCAGGACAGCTGTCGGACAGCAGGGACTTGAAACGGGAAGAATGCTTCCATAACTATGTTCTCCATAACACATTAGTCTAATTTCATTGTTGCGCACACTCTCATAATTCCCGTAACAGGCTCCCCGAGGGCACAACCTGGCGGTCGCACTTCCAGGCGCTGTACCGAGACCTGAGCCGCTATGTGCACTGCTACGCAGCCATGAAGCTCGCCTGGCACAAGATCAAGGCCTTCATGCACCAACACTGCCCCGTCATCGCACAGTCCATCATGGGTACTCACAGTCCTGTCCATTCCTCTATTGAGCTCGGAATTATGCAAATAACACAGAATTCAGTGCCCCTCAAAGCTAAGCTGCCTTACAAGAATACACAAGGCAAGACAACCGACTGAAGCTTGATTTTGAGAGCATGCATACAGAGTGCAAAGGTCATGGGTTAGGTACTTAGATTTTAGGTCTCAGGACCTAAGTGTTGCTTTTTCTCCCACTTTCTATATTTAGCTGCAATTAGAGGTACTAACTAACTACTAACTAATTCTGCACACCTCTTCAACACCGCAATCCGTTTGTGCCTTCTTTAGTAGCCAGTGAGCGTTGGCCTCTGTTGAGTTATGCATTGTGAAGACCCTTGTTTCTTTAGCTGTGCTCATATTACTTGCATAGTGACCGTTTCAGAAGTGCTAGTACTATTGCTGTTGGCAACGTCAAGACCTTGTTTCAGTGGATCACTTGCTTCTGACTTCGATTACTCTGAGTGTAGCCTCTCTGGCATGATAGTATGTGGTCTCATGGGATGTTGGATCCCAGAATGACGAAGACTTTTACAGCATCAACGCTAGGCCATACATTTCTGCACATAACTGCAAAGGCAGGAGAGAGGACAGCTACCACTACAGCTCCTTTGATAGTGAACTATCACTGAAGCTTTTCTTGAACTGGAGCTTTTCTTGAGAGTGCAAGGTATCATATTAGCATTTTATTTTTTTCCTGCAATAAATTCAAATAAACATTTCTGTTAAATTGGCCTGAATATGTTTTCTTCAGGACGTAGGCAGTACTGTTTAATCACTGCTTTTCATCCGGAGCTTGTATCATGCCAATATGGGGCCCTTTTTCAGTGAGGACCTTAAAACTGACCCCTTTACTTGCATTGCATAACTTGCAGGAATCAGTGGAAATTATGGAACAGTAGATTAAAAAAAAAAGTCACTAACCAAGTCAAAAAACGAAGAAAGACGGCCCCGACGTTGATTGGATGAAGGATGATTCAAGGAGAAGTTGTGTTGTTTGATTTCGTTCTTTGGCTAAAATTGCCACATGTTGTCCCAGTCAATCTGAGGTCCTCATTTTTGACATCACAGTGGTGTTCCTTGAGTCATAGTGTGAATCATCGCATGAACGTTTCGTGACTTGGTCCGTGACTGTAAACTTTTTTTCCCTGCTATGCCTGACGAGACGAATTTTGTCGAATCCTTGACAACAATAGAGTCAGTGTGCACATTATGTAGAGCGGCCGTCTTATGGAATGTTTACTGCTTGCCACCTTTTAAAGACTCAAAGTTATTTATTTTTGATCTGAATCTTGTAGTGGTGCCAAAACCCAGCACCTGTCAGTTAGGCTCCCTGAATTTGCACATTCCCTCTAATGTTATATTTTTGAACGAATCAGTCAAAAAAATAGGTAATATAGGTATTTTCTGCTAACACGATATGTGGGGTGGCCCTCTTGTACTACTACTTGCGAGTAACACTGATGACAAACTCTTTCCGTGTAATGCAGCTGGCACCACAGAAGAGCAGCTAGATGCTGCCGAACGTAAACTGGGCGTCCGCTTTCCCGAGGACCTGCGCTGCTGTTACCGAATCCACAATGGCCAGCGGCTAGCTTCACCAGGGTGAGGCTTATTTATGATGCTTTGACTGTAGGAACTAAGATGGGAAACGCTGATTGCAGATTTACTTTGAAGCTTTGTAAAGCATTCCATCCATACAGAAACAAAAAGTAAATGAAAAGCATTGCGTGCGATCTCTTTTTTTTTTTTCAATTATTGATCCTTACTTAACAGTTCACTCATTCGTGCTTATTGATTTACCCATTGTTCACTGTGTTCATTAGTTTCAGGCTGTCAGCTCATTCCTCACCATAGTTTTCTAGATTCTTTCTTTTGTGTTTTCTGGCTTGAAAGGGATTAAAAAGCTTTTCTCTCTGTGTTATTTCTTTCTTGCAGGCTTATGGGTAGCATGAGCATTCCAACGCACTACCGGTCGGAGTCGCTCCTGGACCTGGAGACGGCCATCGCAGGGTTGCAGGTCAGAGCGTGAGCATTTAATAGAATTCAGCAACTAACACTTGCAAGTGCACAGGACTTTTGTTAGCCCGAGTGCGCTTAACATAGTCACTGTGGCTGTGATTTGTGGAGCTCTAATACCTGGGCTTCGTGGCCCCGCCAGTGGGCCACCTTTAAGTTTCCTTGGGTGCAGTGAGCAACTGGCAAAACCATCTCTTAACCACCTACAGATAGCAATAGCAACTTTGCGCGTGTGCTTTTCATGGGCGTTTTGAACTTACTGAGCAGCTCTCCCACAACTTCATTACATGACTCAGCATTCATAGCTGCTTACATACGGGACATGACACACCAGTGACCCATGACACACTTTCTTTTTATCAGGGCACAAGCGGCTTTGAAAAAGTGGTGAGGAACCCCACATGTCTTGGCTTTCACCTTTTTATGACATCATGCGTTTCAAGAGGAGCACGCGTGCAGACTAATGCTAACTGATGCGCTGGTCCTATGAACATCAAGCCCATTAAAAATGCTCGTGCTAGGTCGAACTCTGCAAAATTCAGACTAATATTGGGTTTTCTTCTATCTCGAGATATAAAGAGTGACAGGGTTTGCTTTTTGGAGCAAAATGAATGGGAAAGCTTTTGCACTTAAGCACCGTTCTACTGCTTACGGTTGTATGATCGTTTGATTAAAGGTGGCATTCTACGAGTTTGAGGAGCAAAAATCCTGTCCTTTGTGATACATGTTTCAGTGTGGGCCCAGTAGATGGCAGCACAAGTCCAGCCTGGTAGGGACTTTTCCGCAGTTGGGTCAATGCACAGGGGTAGCAATTTAATAGCTCCAAATGCCCATGGGGTGTCTGAAACTACCGTGGAAAAGTAACATGAAGCCGTTTAACAAATGACTGAGATTTGTTAGTTGATTGCGCCAAGTTATGCATGTGAAGCAATTAAAAATTGTGCTCTTAAGACTTCCAAGGTTGTGGAGCACCCGTGATATGGAACATGGCCTAGTCTAGAAAGTACTTCTTTGAGTACTCAGAAGTGAAGTTGGTTCCAGCTGTGGACCACTTAGATTTGAAACGTCCAGCGAAGATTGAAGTATAGAAAGGATTTTGGAATGGTTGCAAACAAAACAAGGTCTGATTCAAACAAGGATGAAAGAGCACACACTCACCTGGACATGTGTGGGTTCTTCCATCCCTGTAATAAGTTCTCGCATTCTTTGCAGCCGTCTTAAAAGGCTGTCGAAGCTTTGGTCTTTGCTTCCATTCTCACATCAGCTCTCAGAAGTGATGATGATGATGATGATGAATTTTTATGGCGCAAGGGCAGCTTTGGCCACAGAGTGCACAAGGCAGGTCGGCTGAAACTGCACTTGCCTTCGTATCAGCAGTTGTGTTCCAAAAGAGAATATGCATTACAAAACTTGTAAATACTTGCAGTTTTTATTCAAGGTTCCAAAAGCAGAATCAGGCAGCTCTGCTTGATTTAAACGTGGTGAGAGCTTACATGCATTTAAGCTAGCTGCCATGTTTGCTGTGTTTTGGAACAATAGAACGTGCCACACATTTGGATATGTCCACTTAGTGAAGACTTCCAGAATACCGGCCCCGTATGCAGGGACTTGACCCTGGAGTTATGGTAAATGAACGCACTACCATTTGTTGTGTTAGGAGTGGTTTTTTTATTTATTCCCCGAGTGCATCCATCAATTGCATCAGCTGTTTGTCCTTTGTCTTCTTCATTTCTTTTTTTGCCGTGAAGACAGCAGGAAGGTGTCGTTCAGTGACTTGGCTTTATTGTGGTGAGACCCCTTCGTGACGCAGAGAGTGACCTTTTGCCTCTGCACAGAGCCGGGATGGCCTGCAGGGCTGCATGCCGCTGACCTTCTGTCTGCACTCGGGCCTGACCCAGTTCATTGCGCTGCGCGACTCGGACGGCCATGCACCCGGCTCCGTCTTCTACCCGTCACAGGACCTCACCCAGGGGGCTAGGGGACACCCCCTGGATGCCTTCATCACGGGTGAGATGGCGCTGGCAGACTCCTTAACCATAACATTTGTGATGCTGATATATTCACCCAAGACCCCGGGCATTCTACTCTACTGAGGATTAGAACCCTGAGGCCCGTTTCACATGCTGCGAATTTCACCGTCCGGCACTGCGAATTCGTTCGGTCTGCGGCTGGAGAGGGCCGCTGCTCCTGCCGCGGACGGCTTGCGAACGATTTCCGTCCGGTTGGAATTCATTCGCAGCGTCGGTGTGTTCGCTCTGCGACTGGCCAAAAGGGAGCATGCACTACTTGGCTCTCTGTCAGGCTTGGCTTTGGCCAGCTTTGGCCATTGTGTACTTTTCGAATAATTCGGAACTGTTTACTTTGATAAAAGATACGAAATGTTACCTTGTATCTGAAAGTGTGCATGACTACAACAACATAAACACATTTCATGTTACATTACTGTCGCATTTATTCACAGGTTGGATAAGCAGACATCTAGCAACCCTGTTGTCATAACCGAACGAATTCGCAGCTTCTGTGTTGCATGTGAAAGGACTGAGCAGCAATTGCATTGCAGCGTCAGCGGCAGCACCGAATTCGCAGTGTCGGTGCGGCGAAATTCGCAGCATGTGAAACGGGCCTAAGAGGAAAAATCCAATATTACTTTCTCCTTTCTTGCAGTAAAATCCTTTTCAGCCAGTCGGTTTTCAATTAAGGAGATCATAAATCCAAAATTTAAAGGGACATTGAGAGAAACTATCGAATTTATTTCCTGCTAAAAATCGACTGTATTGCTTTTGCTGGTTGTGGTGATGTTTGCCCGGTAGCAGAAGACACATCTGGTGCTGAGAAGATTGCATTCAAAAGGGTTCCTACCCTTCACCTCAAACTTGTGGCATCTACACCGAGATGGACTCCGTGATCAATGTTTGGAAGTCAATGGCAGTGTATACTGGCCTCTGGGATCCACACAAGAAAAACCAGATTGATGCATTGCAGCTTACTTGCAAAATTGGCCGGTGATGGCGATACCTGCACTTGAATCTTGGTTATTTCTAGTGTATAAAAGCTCCTTTTCAGTAAAAGTAGTGTCTTTGTGATTAGGACCCCAGTCGGAAAATACGAGCCGGTCCCAAAGCGCAACAAAATTTTTTGTTCTGTCTTTACGACAGCTTTGTCTGTAGTATTGCAACGGTGTGTTTTTGCAACAGAACTGCCTCTGTAGTTAGGACAGGAGGCTGCTCAGTTCTACAAGAAGTTCTGTTTTTACTACAGAATTTCTGTTGTCAGGTCCCAAAATACTATAGGAAAATCTGTCATGACAACAGAAAATTTTCGGTCGTGTTCTTCGATAGCAATGTGGTAATCTATCAATACAGGCCAAATTCAGTTCATCCTCAATCCCCCTTTAAGTCATTCTATTGTACTGGTTTAACCCTTAGACATTAAATTTTATCACCTACGTCTCGCATGCATGCAATGGTAAAATAGCACTCAGAATGACGCTATAAATTCAGTGGCATTACTTTCAAGCCACTTTGACCACTGGTTTTGTAGAAAAACATGGTGCACATTTGTACCGCTCAAACATTTTGATGGGTCTGTGGCATTCTTTGCATCTCGGTGCATTGCAGCCCGGACGTTCCAGGAGTGGTTCTCCGGTTACGCCGACATGCTGGAGAACAAGGAGTTTGTTGTGATCGACAGCCAGCCGTTCAGGTATTTGCTTGTCATGATTGCTTGTGAACCACCCAGACATCCTTCGAAGAATGTCGCCACTTCCTTGCTTGTGCAGTTCTGTGTGAGGATCGGCATCAGCATATTTCTCGCAGGCTGTTACCACTGCCTCTTTAATGATATAATATTCCAAATCTTTGGTTTCGTGTTTTTGTCTGTTGGGTAGGAATTTAATACAGCCCAACTTCGTTATAGCAAGCACTGATACAGTAAATCATCGAATAAAACGAACTAAAAGTAAGGTTTGGTTTGTTGGTGCTTTATTTCAGTGAGAGTTGAATTTCTATAATGAAATGGAAAATACAAGACGTAGCGTGGTGTCTGTTATAGCGAAACCCGTTTTTCGATTCGCGTGGTTTGAATCTGGTAAACGAGTAGAGAAAACATCGTTGAAACGCCATTTTCGTGTTCACATTGCTTGCTCCAGAAAATAGTTTGAATCTCCCGCGCTCTTTGCATGCTGGCGCCATCTTCGGGCAACAAAATAAATCTCCACCGCCAGCCGACCCATGTGTGATCGAACCGTTCCGTCGGCTTCGTCGTTCTTCGCGGCCTTCACTGCTCTGCACAAGGGTGCAGCAGGGGCAGTTTGCAGGTTATACGCGGGAAATTTTTTTCCGCGAAGAGCGACTATACAACTTCACAAATACTGCTGTCGCTCGTGCAGGTGACGGCGGTTCTGTAAATAGAGCATTATAGCTATAGTGAACTAGAATGCTGGCCTAGTGGCGTGAACGGAGGCGCGCGGCAGCGGAGCAGCTGAAGCAAAACTCCTCTCCTCGCCGCAAGGGGCGCTACCGCGCCTTTTCTAGCTCCGCGCCTCTGCCGCCATGCTGGCCGGGCAGTACGAATGGCTCAACACTTGCTTTTTCGCGCCTCGCTGCTGGTGTTCTAGGTCCCAATTCTGCATCTGTTGACAAGCTTCATTTATTTCTGTCGCGCCTGAGTGCATGGGAAAACCAGGCTAATGGAATGCAAGGCTTTTATAAGCAAGCCGACAGCTACAGGACTGCGTGCGACACTGTTTAGTGTGTTGTCACTGTTGAAGTACCTAATAGAGCGTGCAGGTTTCAGTTACCTGATGACAAGTAGAGTGAGCCAGGATCCGGCTAGGCATCTTATCAGAATTGTGCGCCAGTCTTCGTTCTGTCTGCAATACCCATACCCAGCATCTGAGAAGACGTTCCTAGTTATACTGTAATCTGCCTTGCACTTAACAACCTTTCTCACTCAGTTTCTACGGGAAACCTCAAGCCTGACATCCTCATTGCCATTTTGTACGCAGATGCTGGCCAGCAAAGCTGTCCCAGTGGCACGCAGGAGCTTGATGATAAATTCTAGATGCAGGCAACATGCAGATGCAGCAGGCGCAGCACTTAATTCTGAAAATACCACCATATATACCATTCCACTTGCACTGTAGCATCAAGTGACAGGCAGCTAATATTCTAACGGAGAAGCTTGGGCGTGTTGGTGGTGGATCATTCTTAAAACACAGCTAGCGCTAACAATTCGAGGGTATAGAGACAATAGCTAGGTAAGGGGCGATCGAAAGAAACGCGAACAGAGCGGAGCCTATAGGCGCTCCGCTGTTCGCATTTCTTTTCATCGCGCTTAGTGGTAGCTAAAGGACGCCAGAGTCGTCCGTAATGCTTTCTAGGATTACTCTATAACGTCTTTTCCTTACCATCCAGGTAAAAGCGCGATCAAAATGAATTCCAACAGCGGAGCACGTAGGCGCCGGTTTGTTCACGTTTCTTTCCATAGCGATAGTACACACGAGCGCGTGCTCATGTGTATGTCTCGTCTATGCGCGCTCGTATTGTTAGCGCTGTTTCGTATTGTTAGCTGCATGGTTATGTAGCAAAAAAAAAAAAGAAGATGGCGTCTTGAAGACAGGTTGTGAAGGCTGTCTGAATTTGCTTCTAATGAACAATTAAAGAAGCGACAGCGAACTCAAGCCAGCCGAGTTCACTCGCATGAACGACTAGGGTGACCGTTGTCCCTCTACAGGGCCCTCTCTACAAATTGTAGCTGACCTGGAAAGTACTTACATGAAATGCTTTAACCTCCTATAAAGCTACATGCAGACAGTACCCTTGATATCGGTGTTTAAGGCAAAAACAGAGATCTGGCTCTCTGGCCACTGTGAAAATTTGGCAACCGACCTCACTGCTGTAGCGCCTAGCTATCACTACTTTTTACATAACAAAACCGCCTTCCATTTTCGAACAACCGGAAGTAAAAAGATTCTGAGTACTAGAAAATTAGTCGGTGCGCTTAGACCTGGAAAGGACCTGTTAGGGTGAAATTCCATTTCACATAATTTCGGCTGGTTGCTCGAAGAATGTGCCTGCCAGGAAGCCAAGATTTGCTATAATTGTTGTTTTACAAATATTTGCACTTACAATGCAAGCCTTGCCTAAAATTGGGGTGAATATGTTTTTAATCCTGTGTAAATTTTTGTGAATAAAATGCGTTCCTGAGGCCGATGAACTGCTTCAGGAAAATGTGTAGGACGCTTAAGCTTCGCCTTTAAGAGCAGGACAAGACAGACAGCGTATGTGTTGCAGCATTGCCAAGAAATCCATGGAACACCATCTCCGGTTCATCCCCTTGTGGGACAATTTAAGGAAAGGAAACATATCTTGGTGGACACAGAACCACGAAGGAAAGGTCCTGTCTCACATATCTCACTGAACCTGGCCATAAGGGAAGGAAATTGATATCAAAATTGGTTTTAACGAAAGGAAATGACACCTGTCTCACAATTCTCCCTGGACACCCTACCCCGCTGGAAGGGAAGAAAAATCCCTTCCCTTACAGCGCAGTTCACAGTTCAGGTGTCCACAGAGATGTGCATTTCAGGGCCAAAGACACCGCCTTAAAGGTGGAAAAGTTACTTATGAGATCACTCGTACAGTGCCCTCACAGATGAATCACTAGGTTAGCTCAATAGTCGCATCTAAACAAAATCAGCTCAGTAAGAGATGCACCTAAACAGATTACATCCACCAGCAAAACTGTGAGCATTTCGCATTGCCCTTTGTCGGTAGCAGGCACGGTGAGGAAAAAAAGGTGCCTAGGAGGTTACGTTGAAGCTAGTTGAAGCCAATGGCATTCAGGTTTTTTAACTAGGAGTGTATTATCCACCCCATCGTTACAAAGATGCGGAGAAACGTACACAAGCTCCTGAAACAGCAGTGATGGTGGCACTAGAAAAAGTTGCAGTGGTGCCATCTGGTGGCGTCTATGCCAAAGAGCACGCCCGCGCCCTCCCATTCACGCCACTAGACCAGTATTCTAGTTCACTATAGTTATAGCATAGCGCGATCCGCTTCCGCGAGGCGCCGCGGCACGTGCGCAGAACTCCCTGAGGGCGCCAGATGGCGCCACGTGCCGTCAGCTGCATGCGCACCTACCGTGTCGGGTTAAGTCAGAAGTGGATCGTGCTATGCTATAACTCTCTAATAAAGAGATTTAGCACAGCTAGACCTGCTTTCGCGCTCCGATTTTTCCCGATGCGACAAGCATGCGTGCAGCTGGCCGGCACATGGTGCCATCTGGCGTCCTCACGGCCTACCGTGCCGGGTTAAGTCAGAAGTGGATCGTGCTATGCTATAACTCTCTAATAAAGGGATTTAGCACAGCTAGACCTGCTTTTGCGCTCCGATTGGTCCCGGTGCGACAAGCATGCACGCAGCTGGCCGGCACATGGTGCCATCTGGCGTCCTCACGGCACATGCGCAATGGTTCCCTGCGGATTGCGCCGTACTAAATATCTTGTAATTTGTTACAGCAGTCAGATAGTGGGCACGGTTTTTCGCCGCGAGTATCTGCGTGTCAAACAGTGACTGAGTTGAACATGCACTGATTGCAGGGAAAAGCTTGTGCTTCCTATTGCTCTGCAAGGTAACATCCAAGGTAACATCATTTTTTAAATAAACTGTCTTCGGCACTTGGTTACAGTCATTCCTAGTTTTACAAGTTGTGCGTCCTAGTTTTACAAGTTGTCTCAAGGTAAGCTTTCACATTGAAGTTTATTACAAGCTTCAAATTCAAGAATTGCTTTTTTTGTTTTTGTAGCTTTGTGCTCTCCATGTATGAGCGTCCTTTGCTCATGGTTTGCAAAAATTTGTAAATGCCAATTTAAAGCACCTACTTTTAAGACAAATATTGGATATAACAAACACATTTTTGCTTTAAATTTTGCTTCATTATAATGAGGTTTGACTGTATACATGGACCGTCACATGAAATACTTCTGCACCTAGTAAACAATTTATAATTAAATTTCTCTTTGTGTGCTGCTCTCATTTCAGCTTCAACAGCCAAGCGGTGACTGTGACAGCTTGGATTTTGGGTCATGTGAGGCACATAAAGAAACTGCAATATAGTAGTACTGTATCTTCAATTTAATTTACTTCACCTCTTTGGCCAGCACGATGACAAATGAACAAGCAGCATTTGGAACAGTTTTTTTTTTCATGCCTCGCATGACCTGAACGCTAAGGCAATATTACAGCCCCTGTGCGGATGTTGCAACTGAAACCAAAGCAGCATGATAAAATAAATTACCAATTGTTTACTGTGCACGAGCCTGTTTCATACATCTTATGTTTACTTTGTCTTCCGCGTCACTACAAAGAAAGAATGCTCGACCGATATTTGGTGTCCTTACGCCTTGTAAGCAGCAGCAACAGTTTTAGCCTTTTAAGTATCCAGCCAAAAGCCCTGGACAACTTTGGGTAAAAACTGAGAACGAATACTGCCTTCTGGGGTCCAGCACTGGCTTCCTAAATTCACAAGTATTGCTGAAATCCTATTTTCATCATTCATGCTACATTTTTTTTTGTCACGTCTACACCTCGCTAGCACCCCTCTGCTAACAATTCTGCTAGCACTCGCATGACTTTAGGAAGAAATGCCATATGTGCTTTATATCTATATCATGCACCATAAAAACTGATTTAAACGTAAGTTATCATGTCACAAGACAGTACCCCTCCTACAAGCTGTACTGCAGTGGCATTAAATTTTGTATATGAAGTAACGAAATTATATAAACCCGAAACTCGTCTGCAGCTGGCAAAACTCGCCTTTAGAATGCAGCCTGTTTTTAGTCGTGGAACATTTGAATGTGGCAGTGACACCCAAGGTTTTATGAGTAAGATTTGCAGTGTCATATTTAATTCTTTCCCAGATTTCATGATAATAACAGCACATTCTCAGATATTGGAAGTAGAAATAGAATTTCATTTATGAGGTAGGTTCAAACCTCGGTCCTCTCAGTGCATAGGCTGGCGCTTAATTGGCTGCAGACACCATTGCAGGTGAGCTGTAGCCATTATATGCGCTAAGAAAACAGCATCATCTTGGATTAGACGCTTTTTTTTTCTCCTTGTTCAGGCCAAATTTGTTCACTATCTTGAAGCTTGAGTTTCCCATAGCAATCTGCTAACAGCGCTTGGGTACTGCCGTTCAGCACTCCACAGTTGAGGTTGAGCATCACAGGATCACAACGCAATTTAAGAGACAAGAAGAGAAGCTAACAAGCACTTACAGCGAAATCTCGATAATTAGTACTCAAAGGGACTGAAAATTTGTTAAAATCGGGCGAACTCTAAATTCAAAGAAGCACTATCAGGCTCCCCTTTTAATACACGCCACATCGGCATCACCGAAGCTTGAGTTCAGATCAGCCGGAAGTTCTAATTTAGCGAGTTTGGATCAATAAAGTTCCACTGTACTTCCCGACTTAGTCTTCCTGATGTTCTGACTTCGTTTTCCTTTCCGTCTGTGTACTTAAGCCTTGCTGCGGTTCTAAGATGACTACGTTACCAACTCACCTAACTATTAGGGCGTTGAGGTTGGGTGTTTGAGTCTTTCAAAGATTTGACCTCCAGACCCTCTGCGCCCTTCTGTCAGCAGCACGCTTTCCGAAGCAAAATCGAATGAGCGCACTTGTCTGTTTTTATTTGCTCCCTTGTCCTTGCCACCAGGTTCTTCCACGAGCCGGGCTGTGAGCTGACAACGGACAACATCACAGTCTCCGTGGCAACCTGCTTCATGCCCGAGCTGAGCAGCGTGAACCCTCCGCACTTCTTCCACACTTACCGGATCACGTGAGTATGCTCCTTGGCCCATTGGTGTTTGCATGTTGTGTTGTTTTTGTTGCGAAAGCAACACTACGCCAGCCAGTGAGCCATTTCGGCTCGTCGCGTGGTCGCACTTCAGCCGTATGCCGTGGCCGACGAACAACCTTGAGCCGCAGTTGCCTAGCAACGCCGCAGCCGCACTTCAACAGATGGCACCGCCGTCAACGCTGCTCGCTCCACCGTGTGCTCCGCTGGAGTAGAGGGATAGGAGGTGTCGCTTCGCCTCAGTGTATTGTAGTCGTTAGGGAGAGCGCGAAAGAGACGCAACAATGACAGAACAAAGCGAGGAAGAGACAACGCGCTCAAGAGACACCAGAAGAACCCACCACACGGCTCGAGAAGCGTCGTAACGGAGATGCGGCTAGAAGAAGTCGTGCCACATCCCGGAGTGTCTCATCAACTGCGGAAGAGACCGGTTTGAGTTCTCGAGAGCGTCGGAATGAGACGCTGCATAGACAGCGTGCCAAGGAAATGAAGCTTTCGCAGTTCAACTAGGGTTAACCAGAGGTAAACCACAGCCAATTTTGTGCTTTACAGTGCATAAGCAACTGCAGCTAACATAAACATAGCTGAGATTTTGTAAGTGACAGCTTGCGTAAAAATTTTACTTCCTGTACGAATGAAAAAAGGTGCGAAAAACCTGTAATTGCATTTTCTCCTAAAACTAAGCTAGGGTGAAAAGGAATGTGTTCGGGAGAAATGTTTCTTTTCTTTTCTCATGTTTTGTGCATGAAAATAGTAAGTGGTCTATGTGACTTCATCTCTGCGTGCTTCATATTCAGGCTTACCTTGTTTCACGAGACTGAAGGTGGCTTCTGGTTGCTTTTATTTCGGACTTAATTACATTGTTCGAAGCACAAAATTAGTGCCATAGTTGTACTTTTCTTCTGTTTGTGATCAGTGACCAACTTGAAGAGCTGTTTTAAATGCGCTGTATCAGGTTTCGGTCTTACAAATGAGGTAGAGCTTAGCCATCAAAGTTTGTCATTTTTTTTTTGGCTACACCCCAGGATGTCCATGTCGGAAGATGCATCCGACCGGGAGAGCTGCCAGCTGGAGACGCGCCACTGGATCATCACCGACGAGAATGGGTTGGAGGAGCGTGTTGACGGCCGGGGTGTAGTTGGTGAGTAGCACTTGCAGAATTCTAGCTTTGCTCTCTGACCTGCTTTTATTTCCTTTTTTGTCTTTTGTTGACTGCTCAAGTTAATCCTTCTACATATGGACTTTGTTCATTTTGGATTATACAAATTTTTGGATGATACGGATAATGTTAACAACCACGCATGAGATTCATGTAGCGAAGGCCGTGAGAACACTTGCTGGCATTAAGTTCGTGCCTGGAGTGAAATAAATCGTATTCACAGTTATATAGGCTGGGGAGTAAAGAAATTTTGCAAGCTGCTTGCTACAGAAACCTTGTTCATTGTGAAGCTGCACTGTGAATGCATTTCGCTGTTGGTAAAATGAAATGTATCAAATCTTATGAACATATCCCAGTGAGATAAAGTATATAGTTATTTGGGGAATTATGTTTTTGTGGAATTATGTTACTGCGGGGTTCAAACATAGGTGCATCACCACCAGGACATCTGCTTTGTGTCTCAAACCTTCAAGGATTTCATAATTAAAAGCTGTGCACAATGAGAATTTCTTTTTTTGCCTCTTGAATTTTGTTTGCCTGCATTCGCAAGATGTAGTGATGATAAAAGAGTACTGAAAATGAAAGCAGGCAGTCTAAGGTGGGATGACATTTTTCACGAATTTTCACTGTCTTTGTTCAGGCGAGTACCCCGTGATGAGCCCCGGTGCCTATTTCTCTTGGGTGAGCTGTACCAGCCTCAGCACCACTTACGGCAACATGAAGGGGCACTTCATAATGCGCAATCTGCACACGGGTAGGTGGTTGGGAGAATGGCATTTTTTCTGTTTCAGTATGCAAATAGTACAAAGATTCAGTGTAAATATGCAGTTGAGCCCACATAACGAACCTAGCGATTGTGCAGATCACGTTTGTTGTATGCGAAGTTGATGTGAGCAGGATTGGGTACTGCGAGGTGCAGTTCGAACCTGATTCTTCATTTTCATTTTTATCTTCCTCATCGGCGTGTATGAGTTGGAGGGAGGGATGAGCCGCATTTTTAATCGCCGATATCTTTGGAATTAAAGCTAACTTTAAAATTGTTCCAGTGTGGTGATGGGTGATAGAATACCAATCACTTTTCCTAACCTCGGTAAATATCGTTTCATGGTCCCTTTAAACTACGATAATTGTGCCTCTTCCTCCAGGTGACATGACGGAGGTTCACTGCCCCGTGTTCCACATGAAGTGTCTACCGTACGTCACGTCGGCCGAGAGGGATGCCATCAAGCGGGAGCGAGAGGCCATTAAGAAGGCACAGTGAAGCACACGCCACATCCCTCGGTTCTCAAAGCCTCGATCGTGGTGCTGCCTCTGCGCTTTAGCGATCACTGTCAGGGGGTGTCACCTCAGACATCTGCTGTTGCGTCCCACTCCCATGGAATCCTGCACATTGACAACGATACGCTTCAGTCTTGACCATTGCCAACATCGTCTGGTTGGTCGTCCATGAAATTTCGAGTCAGATGCCACACGCGTGGAATTATAACACCTGCTGTATGAAAGACAGAAACAGTTTGTTTTCATTGTTTTTCTAATGCTGTCTGGAGAACTGAGGTCATAGTGTCGGCTGGTTGCAACATGAATGGGATGATGTTCTTTTTACGCTTATTTTGTTCCCCTCTTTCTCTGTTCTTGATGCTTAAGTATTGGTTCACCAGTAGTATGGGGCAATGCAGCAACAAGTTGAAAACCACAAGGAACAGTTCATAACAAATCACTTCGCACCTTGTAGTTGGCATCTTCCTTGAAGGAGCCTAAACATCTACTTGGTTAGGACATTAGTGGCAGTAGGTGTTGTCGCAATGTGGATGCACAGTGATGAGAAGCTTTATATAAAACAAACATCACTAGATTCCACAAACGCTTCGCCGTTTCTTTCAAAAGAATTCGCTTCACCATAGTGCGCACATAGACTGAATCGACAGTGATGGAGATGTTTGTCGTACACACGTGTGGAGTGGTTCCAGTTCAAGGGCTGTGAGTCGACGCCAAACCAAGCAAGGCCTTTGCCTTCGCTGGTGCAACCAAAGGTGTCGCATCTAGGTGTGTTGTGAAGTGGTGCATTTTGTGTGGCAGTGCCATCATGACGACCGCCACATCATGCTGCTGCAAGAGAGTCCCCTGGAAGTGTAAAAACAGCGCAGCAATAGCTGCACATATCAAGAGTACATCGCAGTACCACCAGGTCATTTTGGTGCAAGGGCAGTGCAGCAAGAAGCGCCCGGCAGTGCAACAACAGTGCAGCAATTGCCACCCATATCCAGTGCACCAAGCACGATCACCTCAAGTGTCAGCAGATTACATCGGTGTACGGGCTGTGCATCATGTTGTCCAGAAGTGTATCAGCTGTTAACAGCAGTGTATAGTGTTGGGTGCACGATACTCGAACTGGCAAGGAGGAGGACTATGATTGGTACAGCGGCTACAACAGTTCTCGGCAGAATATTTCTCGGCAAGAGCAGTGGTATGTAAAGAAAAGCCAACTTTCACGTAGAAACTGTTTGAGAAAAACTGAGCCCAAGCCACGCAGGTTGGAACGTTCCTCGTAGTTTCGCAAGGTATATGTGTGTGTCGAAGATGCTGCAAGACAGTCCTAGTGCTGCTGTCGCACAATGAAAGCTGAGAACATTTTATACTAAAAAAATTCTTGTTAAAAAGTGCGTGAACTTCTCTGGGTAAAGTGAAAAAGTTGTCGCAATGGAATGTGAGATGTGCGTAGGTGAAAAAAAAAATTCTGCTCGACAGACTGCAGACAGTAGTGTGTGTGCCACTTCAGAGGACCTGTCTTTCCTGGCCACCATCGGGGCACTACGATGATGAAGTCGATGGTGAAGAGCTTCGCCTTAGTTTGATAGTTCGTGCAAGTATAACATAGCATTTATTGCTTCATTGAGTGTACTTTCGAGTTTGAGGATGCATATGAGGTTGCTTGAAAGCATCATCAGCTAGATTTTTTTTTTCTCATTTTTGGGTTACGGCTGATGAGACGGCAATCTGCGCAGCAGCCGCAATATGTAAACTGTTCTGTGACGTGTGTTGGTTAGTCATCAGGTATGCAACAAGTGCAAAATAGCATATGAAAGGCTCCTTAGCATCAGTTGATGAGCTATAAAACAGAATTTTTTTTCTCTTCTTCCCTGTTGACTTTATGGATGAACGAAATGTTTTCTGAAGTTGAGTAGTTTTTTTCTCCTCTTTTTTATAAATTAGTTCTTAACTATAAAGTTTGTTTTCTTAGAGTAGTTTTGTGCAAAGTGTTAACATTTTGAGAGTTGGTTCGTAGTGACCTTGAGGTTGTTTGTACGGTGCATGTGAAGGCACCTTGAAGAAGGGCGCCAAAAGTGGCAGCTCAAAGTGAGATGCCGGCAAGAATACGAAACAGTCCAGCCACTGCCCTCTACTACCAGCACTTTTCTTCAAAACGACCTTCTGCAAGTCTGTCAACCTATAGACTAGCACCTAGACAGATTAATTATTTATTGCTGGCATAACTGCATAATTTGCATAATGATAAATATTAATGCTGTTCTGTTTTCTCACTTTTATCTGTTGTGTTTTGTTCATGGCTTTTGCACTGATTGCATTGTGGTTCGTTTACAGGCAGTTTAGAAAGCGCACATGACCAGTCGCACATGTTTAATGTGATATAATGCACAGTCGGGGAGAAAAGTCTCTGGACCACGTGTTCCTTAAACGAAGCCGATAGCTTTAATGATAGCCGGCGGGTGGAGACCACACTTGTGAAGGTGGAAGCCAAAATTACTGGTGGCCTAGCTCTGTTAGGCCAGGATATACGTAGCGAAAGCGCGGCAACTTCTGGATCGGAAGAGTTAATATATGAAACCCGTGCATTCACTAGATGCGGATTATTCATGATTAAACCTTGAGCCGTCGTGGCAGAGTGGTAGCGTCTCCACCTCAAACGCCAAAGGCCCTGGTTCGATTCTCAGCCTCGACACAGGTTTTTTTTTTGTGCGGGAGTTTCCGTGGCTCCCATAGATGCCGCCACCGAATACATTGGTTAGCGGTTAAGCGCGTAAGGGCGACGAGGTGCACGGTGTGATGTCACGCCAGATGGCGCGGCATCCGCCCAGCTGCAGCGGTTGCTAGGCAACGGCTCAAGATCTGTCTGTGTGCCTCCTCGGAGCACCGCCACAGCGAAATCGCAAGTTCGTGGCCAGTGTAGCTTTCGCTACAAAATCCTGTTCTTCCACCTTGACAAGTGAGGTCTTCAGCGGGCGGCTAATAACAGAGCTAGCGGCTTCATTGACAGAACACATGGTACGGAGACTTTTGTCCCCGACTGTACATGTGTGATTTAAAAGTGATAAAAGCACAAGCTTTAAAATGAAATTGAACTAGTAGTTTTTATTGTTAGAATAAGCACACTTTTGCATTGGTAGTGAATGGAAGAGGTTCTTTTGCCCTTTGATTTTTGTGTTTAGGTGCTTGAAGTCAATGCCTTCCCTTAATTTTAAGTGGAAAGATATGTATGAAATGTATATAAAAGTTCAAAGAACCAACTGAATTCTTTGCTTGATATAAAACGCAACAACATGAATGAATGGTGTGTGTGCCTTTCATTTGACGCTGCTTGGATGCCATGGAAACGGTCAAATTTGCTATAACGGTGTAAATCGCTGCCGGCATGTGTAGTGTCAACAGAATCTAAGCTTTATGTAGCAAAGGAACCAGTGCACAAAATCTCTGACAACTTGAAGGAACACTGACAGTAACTCCATCCAATGACATGGTAATGAATTGATATAGGCCAACTTTAAATTTGCCCCCTGGTGCCTTCCAGGTGAGGATCATATTCTCAAATGGAGTAATTCAGTTCAGTCAAACAAGAGTCATTTGCAAAAGCAATCACTTGCTGCACGATTTAGCTTGGCTCTGTATGCCATCTAACTTTGCAAGAAAGCATAATGCACAACTATTAAGCAAACAAACTTGTGGTGAAATAGAAACCCTATACGAAAAAACTAATAAGAACAAGTTCTCTCTACATCAGCCAGTGAAATCGCCAATGGAGATATGACCAGCTTTCTCAGTGGGAAACCAAATTGCTGAATGCTTCAATGCAATTCAGGCAAAGTTTATCGCATTTGAGAGGGGAGCTGAATGTGGTGGCTGACATGCAAATAGTACTTTAATTCAGGCTGCCACTTCTTCATGAAGTTTCAATTATGCAGCTACAGAGCTGTAAGAAAAGTAGATACAAGCATGGTAATTACACATGTTAGAGCTACAAATACAGATCTGCATTACTGCAACAGAAAACTGTCTTTAAGTAGTGCAAACTGTTGCATCACTTGACAAGGATATGCAGAAATATTTGAATTATATCTATTTTGTAAGTTGTAATTTGAATAGCTCACGAAGTGGTGTCCTTAACATTGCAAATTACACTCGCTTTCATGGAAAAAAGCAATCTAAAATTTAGAACCTACTTCTGTTCATTATTAAATTTTACCCTTTTTCAAATGGGATTAATTTTATCCAACTCAGTTGCAGTGGTGGCCTAGAAGTATTTTTCTGTATTAGAGTACTTGAACAAGGACAGCCGAGATAGTCTGCTTGACGAGTTTAACTCATGTTTGGCTTAATTAAATTTAATTTTAAAAAAAATCCTGCCCACCGCCCTACTTCCTGAGCTTTTCAGTTATCCTTCATGAGCCTAGTTATCTAATTAGCTAAGCACAATGGTAATGTATTTCAGCGAAAAGCTCGCTTCAATAACTGCCTAGCTACTCTTACTTGTCTTGTGTAACTCTTGCCTACAGTGTACTTTTAGGGATGATTTAGCATATTGGCAAAACGTTGCACCCCAAATGTGTTCAATTGGACAACAGGGAAACCACTTTCATGGAAACAATGCAATCAAAAATAAATGCTCATTTTGGACTCGCAAGTGTCTCACAAGCGTCCTCATACGTCTTTCTTTCCTCTCATCAGAACAGCTCTGCACATGCCTTACGTAGAAGCAGGTGCAAATCCTTGTTATCAACTGCATATGCATTGTAATGGACTGATTTGTTCACTCTGCAAAGTTTTAGTGTGAAGATGGCAAGAAGCTAATAGTATGACCGCCTTGCAACTGCACTATAGCGAAGACTATAGCAAACAACCTGCTCCAGTCTGTTTGGTGCTCAATTGAAGTGCAAACCCCCAAGATGGAGCTCAGGAAGAAGCCAACTCCACATAACAGCTGGAACTAAGCGTCATGACTATACCTAGTGACCGTGCGATGCGAGACAAAGATGAATAAACACAAGTGCTGACTTACAACTGTTTGTTTTGCATCAAGCAATTATCTTTTTCATGGTAGCAGTGCAAATCTTTAAAATGCTTACTGCCTTTTCCAAGCAATGAAAAAAAAAAGCGACGTACAAGCTTTAAAAAGTGTCCCAGTCGCGTGAGTGTTCGCTCAATCTCGCTTTTGGAAAAAAATTTGACATCGCTGCTCAGTGTCAGATGTGGTGCTATAAATACCTGATGCACCATCCATTATTTATTGCTGGGATAAGGCAACAGCCAGTTGTAAGGACTGCACAGCTGTACCTGGGCACAACTCAAGAACGAAGCGGAAAACCTTCCTCCTCAAAGCAGGCCCTCCATCCAATGGTCACAATGTTGCACACGCTAGTGTGGTGTTGCATGAGGCTGGAAGTTGACTGCAGTGTCATGACAATAGGTTGACACCATTGGTTTCAAGGCCTCCTTTGTGGGCAATAAGACTATATGTCACGATAAAAATACTCAATCCTTGTAAAACAAGTTGGTGGCACCCTCCTTATAGTTGTGTCCTTGCCTTGCCCTTTCTTGCTGACAATGGTGCCCATAGACTTCTGTCCATTGACATGATCTCTAAGTGCTTAACACACTCGTACCTTCATATAAAGTGTTGGTTATATTTGCACGTGCACGTCACTGCCCTACAGTCTGAAAGGGGCGACTCACAGTACACTTGAAAGTGGAGCGGCGAAACCGATAACTGCTTGAAATTTCACACACTCTCTGCTCTAATCGAAATCATTCCGACCACACCACATGCGCCAAGCGACTCAAGTCAGGCCGCCACCTACTGCAAGTACGTTCTTATTTGCAAGTAAAAAAATTCGAAGCATGTATGTTGTGCGCACATATTTAATAAAAGCGTTCTTGTTCAACATCAAATTTATCCGAAAATTCACAATCTCAGCATAAATGGGCACTTCCCTGTGCCGCATTAAAGTCCACAGCTAATGCGACAGCAGTTTACAACAGAAGCCATTTGCCACAGGTGGAGCACAATCAACGCAAGCAAAACGTCCTGCGCCGTGTCTTCGGGCAAACCTGCAGAACTTCAGTCGCATTTTCAAAAAACGGGGATCCGGCCTACGAGATCTACTAAACGATTCGGCTGGGCACGCCTTCAAAGTCACCGTCATCACTTGCAATGGGGCTGAAACGAATATAGAGCTCTCAGAAATGCGCAAAACACGATATTCACGCAACAGGCACTTCCTACTGCTCGAAGACAATAAAGTGTTCGGTGGGCAAGTAGCTGCGAACACACTTGCCCCATGGTAAACGTGTGCAAGGTTTCCCCTGTGATCTATACGCAGAACGTTCAAGGCTAAACCCAGAGAGAAACACAGGGGGTGTCGATAATGACCAGCACAGTTCAAAAGCTACCGCTCGTGGCGGATCACCATGCCCGGCAAGATCATGATGGTCGTGATCTCGGGTGTCGCGGCGGTTCGCGCTGCACCGCGTCCAATCTCTTCTTCTTCTTCGTTCTCTGCCGCGTCGATCTCATCGATGTTCTTGACGGAGTGGACGTTGTAGTAATAGTAGGGCTCCATGGTGCGGCGCCGACGTTTTCGGGGCGGTGTCACTGCGGGTTCGGCGCTGTCTTTGTCGGGGAAGATGGACGGCACGGCGGTGGGTCGTAGCACCCGACGCTTCATGCCCACCTTGAAGTCTGTCGGCTTGAAGTGTAGCGAGCACACGACGGACCGCGCGTTGGCAAAAAGTCTGGCTTGTTCTTCGCCGTCTCCTTTCGTGATAGCGTTCACCCAGGCGTCCCTAGAAGCCTCGTCCGATGGCACTTCGTGAAAGGAGACGGCGCTGCCGCAACGCCGCTCCGTTGACGGACATGACGGCACGCAGCAACCTTTCGGCATTTTAGTCGAACAAGTCCGGCTTCGGACAGAGCTCAGTGAAGGATGGGCCTCAGCAAGTAGACGTGCAGAGACGGTTCATTGCAGTGTTCGAAAAAAGCGGTCAGGCGTACACATCGAATAACAACAAAGCACGGTCAGGAAACCGCCATCGTGAATACGCCACTACCTTTGTCTAGAGGCTGTAGCTTCCGCCACAACCGGAAAAATACAAGCCAAAACAGGCCGAAATGCTATTTCCAGTTTGCCTTGATGTGCTGGCAAAAACAGTGCAAAGCGAGCACATTTAAATTTATTTATCAGTAATTGAAAACAAAATGAAATTGAACAGATAGCGTGCTTAATGTCAAGTACAAAGTTATGCAACGTGAATCCCAGTTGTCAGGATGGCCGAGCGGTCCAAGGCGCTGCGTTCAGGTCGCAGTCCGGTCTTCCGGGCGTGGGTTCGAATCCCACTTCTGACACATTTTGTACCTAGAATTTGATTTTCTTTTTTTACTACGCAGCTTATTGCATCACACGACAAGGTGAGCGACGTGCCCAGCGACCACTGGAGTTGCGCTCGCTCAATGCATTAGTCTGCGCTTTCCTTCCCAACGCTATACCTTCCCTTTTCCAATGATTTATTTTTTTTTTCTTTCGCTCCTCCGACCCAGCCTCCACCGTGCGAACTGTGCACCCAGCGCGGCGAGGACACAAGATGGCCGACAGCGGAATCCACTCCTCGACACTCGCCACATGTGCGGCCGCTCCTCTCGCTAACCCTAACCTCGCTCCGCAAGCTGCGCCGAGCCCCGAGGCCCTTATCACTGCACCAACTGCACACTAGCTGCGGTTAGCTTCCTGGGATTGGAGTGACAACCTCCCGCTATCGACGAGCGAGAGCGCAGAGAAAGCACGATTTTTTTTTTCTGTCTTTCCATCTCGCGTCGGCCGACGTGACGAAGGCGCACAAAGAAGTCACGTGATCATGACGTGTCAATCGATACGTGCGGGCTCAGTTGCCATGACAACTGCGGAGCAGCCCCGGTCGAGAGGCTAGGCGCGCCCGAGACGACGAGCCTTTCGCGAGGCTACATCCGGGCACCGCATCGTCTGCTACGTTCAAGATGGCCGCTCGGCGTTAATAAATCTCGTTTTCGCACAAAACCACCGCTTCGGCTCTACTATAACTAAATATATGCCAGTTTTATATCAAGATAAATTTCGATAAACAACGTTCTAGTTCGTAAAAACACACCACGTGACCTTTTGGCGACAAGCAAACACGAAAAAAACAAATGCCGCCGGCACCGTCCGTGAGGGCGGAACGCCATATTGAAATGGCGGCTGACGGGAATGGTCCCCACGTCGTAGATTTAACGCCAACACCAAAGAATGCGTCAGACGCTTAACGAACGTAGCTCATTCGGATCTAGAGACACGGCTAGCGACACGGCGCCCGCTTTCTAAAACCGTTCCACCACCTCCGCTGGATAAGGAGGCCATTGGCTCAGCGCGACTGCGGTGAAGTTGCACGTTTTTTCTCTGGATATTGATTCGTAGGCAATGGTTTGCAACTTGTTTGTCTAAAGGCCTCTGCACTCGCGTGCTATCAGTAACCAAGCGCCCAGCATAAAACGTTAGGCTCCCAAAGAACCAATCATTGATGCGATCAGCATTTTACGAATGCATGGAAGCGCCTTCAATGCTTCTTTTTTTTTTTAGAAGTGCAACTCAAGCCGTGAAAGGTTTAATTGTGGCCTGGGTGGCTTTGTTATGCTCTGCTTCCGGAAATATTTATTCTAGGACGCTTCGGGCAAATAACTATGCGTATTAAGCGATTTTAGTGATTGCGAAAGCGTGAAGTCTAGAAGATCAATTCCAGTCAGACACGTAGAAAAAACTGCCGTGACTGACTTTTTCCAGAACAGGAGTAAAGTTTTAACTATGAGATAGAGATATTATTATCGGGGTCTTTAGTCTTTTGTAGCATCTTGGGTGTCGTTAAAAATTGGAGGTCATCGTAATTGAGGCGACCAAAATTCTAAAATTGGCCATAAAAGTATCGTATTTCTCATTTAAACCATACTTGTGTCTCATTAGTGAGCGTACAAAACAGTTGCGCGAATGCTCCAAACTTAGTGCTCAATTAACACACGATATATCGATCAGTCAAATATTCACCGCTTTTACACGTGTCATATCTCATTCCTTTAATACAGCAGCGTATTAAATCATTAATGCGCTCATTAACACATCCTGATTTTTGCAAAGATACTTCTTTTCTCTGTATTTCGGAAACTCAGCAACACAAGTAGAAAGCGTTGTTGCAACGCATTAGACAATTTCTTTTCACATAGTCCCACCACAGAAATTAACCGTGCAAGGCATACAACAGAATTGCAAAGTTTCTCCGATCGCGCTTGCAAGAAAGCTTTGTGATTGGCCGTCGCCTGTTGCTCCCTGACTGGTCGGGGTCTTGGTCGTCATGCGTGTGACCAATCCCGAGCGAGCATTGCTCTCGTCTGCGAGCATGCTTCATGAATGTTTGCGCCTTTAGATATGGATCTTAGGAGAATTCTAGATCGCTACTCGCTTTCATTGAAAAGACGTATACATGATATACGTACGTAAGTTTGAAACAGCGTGCTTGCAGCCTGTTTTCCCTGTGCCAGTTATTGACACCGAAGCGGAAGGCGCAGCTCCTGCCATCCAGTCACAGGTGCAGTCATGCCAATGTTCTCTAACTGCGCAATTGCAGAGATGCGGCCCCCCGCCTGTCTACCTATAGGCTCAACGTATCGGTAACACCGTTGATGGAACTCTAGTGTGAAATAGGACGACTTCTGCGTTTAGGTGAACAGCAGATCAAGTTTTGGCTTTTTTTTTTCGTGCGCAGTTTTGATCGAACGCCCAGGCTTCAGTGTCAACTAATCAGACGTTTGCAGTTGATCGCAGTGTTATAGCAGAAGTATAAAAGTCCAGTTTAGCCACTCGACGCTATCACATGCACTCTCCCCAGACTTGTCCAGTAGACAGTAAGGAATGCAACTTCGATCCTTTCTTGCCTTGGTGTAGTGAAGAGGCTGCGATGTTGGTATTTTATCACAGCGGTTGTATGCTCATTTTCTCCGATTCAATATTTTCTTTCCTTTTTTTATTTTCAGGCGTCTGCTGCACAAGTAGCCGCAAGACTGAGCTGCTAAGAGCGACATCGGTTACGACACCCGAACAGCGCGGCCCATGCATCGCGTCCAGATAACATTTACATGACTGATGCTATATTTGACACAGAGTCGCTGTCGGGCGCAAGGCAGCCCGCGGAGGCGAATATAATTAGCTTTAACATCAGTCCTGTACCGCAGCCATATATGCTACACAGGTCTTCCTCACTACGAATATTTGAGCAGTCTGCATAGCTTCTCCTTGTCGAGCGTTCTTTTTGTGCAAAAAACGATGATAGCTGGCGCGGTTCAGGTGTCCAACGATATATGAGACAGATACTGCGCCATTTCCTTTCCCCAAAAAACCAATTATTATTATTATTGAGAGGGAGAGAGAGCAGAAAAAAAGGAACGATGTGGTCGTATCACTGCGCTCCCATAGACCCTTAATTATCAATTGTCCGTTTCTTTGAAACCTAATCCACCGCGGGGGACTGCCTTCAATTTATTGGAAGTTCGCGACTAGCATGAAAATTATAGTCGTAAGGTTATGGTACTGTTAACTTCTAATTCCCACTGTAACATTCCCTCCAGGTGCCCACGTTGAGAGACAGTTGCATTGCGTTTTTCCATAACCTAACCGAGCCTAACCGGCTGACTTCGTGAGATATCTACAGCGCCTAAAATGGGGTCCACGCATGTCTACGTATACTTCCGGCAGGAAAAGTGAATAAATTAACCACCGAAGCGGGTTTAAAATTTTTATTCGTTGGAACCCAGCATAGCAGTAACGCTTAGCTCTGCCGTTGTAGAGCGCTCGTCATTTTCTGACTGCAGTACGTGTTACCACGAGCTGTCCTGAAGTAACACTGTAAACTCACTTCCAGGGTCATTTCACTTCTCTCTGGATAGTAAGCGTACGCGTTAAGGCAAGTATTTTCTTAAAAATGAAAATTGGGTTTTGAAGGGAAAAAAGCACAGTAACTGTCTTGCTTCTCGGTGGACACCTCAACTAGGCCGTGAGGTAAGGTATGGAAGACTGGGTAAAAGAAAGGCTCCGACTAATTTCGACCGCATGGTATTCTTTAGCGCGCACTTACAACGTACAGTGCGCGCGGTGAGTGCTTCACATAAATATTCTAAGGCAGCCGTTAGGGATGGAGAGGGGGTTATGAGAAAAGGAAAGGCGCAGAGGCTATCATTCCCGGTAGGTAATCAAACAAAACGCATTCAGGAGGCATGTGTAATGCGCAGATCGAACAACCTACGGCCCATGAACAACCTACGGCCCACGCATCTCGGGCAGCCTAGGCAGTGCGGAACGTCAATGTAGTGACGAACTTGGGAAATCCACATGGAAAGATTGAGTGGCGACTGATTCAAGTTCGGTTATTGATTTAGTTCGTATAGCAGGTAATACCCGCCCATATTACAGTTTTCTGTAAAGCGTCGTTTTTTTTTCATGCTGCTTTTCACCACTTTCGTGTTCCTATATACAGTGGACCGTGGTTGATTCGAATTCGCCTAATTCGAAGTTCCGCTTTATTCGAACTAACACTTCGATCCCGTGAGCATCAATCGCGTTATAAAGAAGGCACCCCTTTAATTCGAAACTTCGCGTAATTCGAACAAATTTTCGGCCTTATTCAAGTTCCAGTTATCAAGAGCCGACTGTACTTTCTTTATACCCTGTGACGGGAAGAGCGGACCAGACAGACTTTCGGTTCGTTAGTTTTTTAGCGCGCACTTGGCCGAGTACTGCAAACGCGCCAGCCAAGCTACACGTGGCTGAATAACGAAAGAACACGATACAGACACGTGTACAGCTCCGCCCCTGCCGTCCCGTCTCGTTCGTCGGCAGTAGGGCACCCGACTATAGATAAGGAGGTCACAGCTCCGCGTATGTCTTTTACTGGCCTCTCATTTGAAGTGGTGGTGGAAGGCAGACCTCGCGTTACTTGAAGTATATATATCGTGGCCCTGCGACCTTCAGAAAGACTAAGAAAAAAGGAAGGTGTCTTGTGTCAGCGTATTGATTGTACAAGGTAGCGAAAAGCCATTTCGTTATCGAACGTCGAAGCCGTCTCTTGCGCATATTCTACTTCTGCTTTCAGGCGCGTGCCGATAAGGGTGTACAGAGGCTTCTGTGAGAGCAGTTGAGATAATTTTCTGTGAGAGCAGTTGAGATAATTTTTGACACTGCGCCTTAAAATTATTGCAGCTGGACCGCCTGCGTAATAGCAACGGTCACGTAATGAGACCTGTCGCTCGAACGCTGACAGCAGTTGATGGTCGCACTAAATTTCATTTCAATTATTTTCAGAACACTGCATGCAGTCACTCGGCCTCTCTGCAGAGCGAATAGCTGCAGTTAGCAACCTGACTGGGCCTAGGAGCCGTTGTGTAAGCTGACATTTGCTATCAAAGAAAGGTTGGAAAGAAGAGAGCTGTATTTGGGGGGGAAAATGTGAAAATATTTTAACTGTTGCGGGATTCGTGGTGAAAAGTTAAAAGACGATATTCCCACCGTTGCTCTTGCGATAGTTTTTGGAAAATTCGAATTTGTCAGCGTTACTCAAAACATATTTGAGGAATTTTCAGGCGTATAGCTTCAGCAGCTATTTTTCAATACTCATAGCTCTGTGCTACATATGTCTCTATGCCTTCAGGCACATGCAACAACTTAAGGCGCATATTCAGTTGAATGCATACATTGGCGGCAGCATGCATATTTAAATTACAGATAAGGTTATGATTAAGCGCGATAAACTTGGGAATTATCCGACCAATGGGAGCAGAATACTGATGCTGACGAAGCAACCGAATTGAAAGGCTGCTCAGAGCGCTCCTATCTCTGCACAGTTTATGAAAATGATACCATATATCTGGGCGTTTCACCTAAGATGTACTGCAGTTTTCAAAAATAGGCTTTTTGAGTTAGAACAGCGATTTTTTCGGCATAGCATTTTCAACGGTGTAGCGCGTCAGAATACAGCTAAGATATGCTAGCTATATAGTAGGCTGGTTAACTAATACTGAGCAGTTAACTTTTCAACTGTTACTGTTAGCCTCCTTATTTATTGCGAGATGTGTAGCCGACAGTAAGTAATATCCATATCAGTTTTTAGAGTTCTGAAAACGCAGTTACCTTCGGTGCTGTGGCCCAACAAGCATTGCCTCCATCGCACCAAAATAAACGCGCTTTCGAAAAGCTTGCAGGAACATCAACCCCTGCAGCGCACGTGACTTATCGAAATAGCCAAAATTTTTTGGCCACAGCGCCGAGGGTAAATGCGTTTTCGAAATTCTGAAAGCTGATATGGATGTGCAGCCCACTTACGGTGGGCTGCACGTCTCTCAGTAAATAAGGATACCCACAGCAATATTTAGAAAGTTGGCTATTTACTGATCCGGATTTCCCGGGTTCGAACCCGACCGCGGCGGCTGCGTTTTTATGGAGGCAAAACGCTAACGCGCCCGTGTGCTGTGCGATGTCCGTGCACGTTAAAGATACCCAGGTGGTCGAAATTATTCCGGAGCCGTCCAATACGGCACCTCTTTCTTCCTTTCTTCTTTCCCTCCCTCCTTATCCCTTCCCTTACGGCGTGGTTCAGGTGTCTAACGATATATGAGACAGATACCGCGCCATTTCCTTTCCCCAGAAACCAATGATTAAAGTTGACTATTCAATATTAGTTAACCAGCCTACTGGTTAGCGCGTCTTAGCTGTATTCTGATGCGCTACACTGCTGACAATGCTATGCCGAAAAAAGCGCTCTTCGAACTCGGAAAGCCTATTTAAAAAAAAAATGTAGAACATCTTAGGAGAAACACCCTGTATACGTGACAGCATACCGGGTTCTCTAACTTCCAATAACACTTAGGCTGCAGAACTTATGCGTCTTTTTTACACAAAAAATACAGATGTGCGTTATAATCTACGCGGAGTTTAATAAGGATATAATATGTGCAAGCCGTAAAGAATACATTTTGTGTCTTCCAGCACGCGGCGACGTTTTAATGACGCCTATTCTCGAAATTTGATGTGACCCTCTAGTTCCCATTACTTGCCCATTTATTAGGAATGTCCACCGCTTGACACAGTGACTTTAGTGTCTTGCTGTACTGCGCAAAGGTCGCGGGTTCGACGCCGTCCGCGAAGGCCGGAAAGCACTTTATTGACCAGGCAGCTTCCTAAACGAGTACAGCAGGTGACAGTACCCTGCCCCAATATACTGACCCAATACTGACCCAATATGAAATGCGAGTTTTAAGTTTCCGAGACGTCAGACACACCACAGCAAGTAACCTGAAAAGAAGTCACTGAACAAGGAAGATCAGCGCAAGGCGGATGAAGCATCTTTGTGCCGCCACGCTCACATCTCAAGGCTAAAAAAAAAAGAAAAAAATCAACCACTTCTGGAGCAGCGTGTTGTTTCTTGCCTCAACGCTAAAGGAGTTGTGCTTTTTTTTCTTTATTATAAACAAAGTTGTTCCAAGACGAATAAAATAAATGAATGCTGCAACCTCGACCATCGACGTCCACAGGATGATCAGCTTGCGGCAACCCAACAGATCGAAAAGGTAAGGTCATTTATGCCAGACTACTACATGTTTAGCAGAGTTATATAGTATAGGCCCAACTTGCAGAATAGGGGAAGAGTAGATGAGTTTTAGGGCTATTGTGTCTGATGCTAGTTTTACTGTAGGTTCATAAGTATAGGTAATCCGAGAAGAAAATTTTGTGTCTAGACTGACTGTTCTGAGCGCCTGTCACATTCCAAATCAGGCGGAGAATGGCGTTGCGCGACCAATTTTGTCGTCGGGAGTAGTGGCATAGTTTGCGCTGTGGTTAAATCCCTTGTAACGCAGCGATTAATAGCGGCCCCGTTAACATAGCGAGGTTCCGTGCATCGTGATACACAGAGCGGCCCGATTCGTTCGGGCAAGAACGGTATAGCGACATGGATCTTGCATGCTCGATGTTTAGGTGGGCTGCTCGTGACGTCACGGGCACCGTTAAGAAGCGCCGACCATATATCTTCTACCACGTGGCTTCCACAGTGCGAGCATGGTGGCGCACAAAGAAGATTTAAAGAACAGACTTTCGCCGTGCCCTGTCAAACATTGCGGCGATTGTGACGTCCGTGCAGGCAACGATGTGAACGTCAGGCACCCGGCATTGTGGAATGAAATTTCTATGGAGGACAAGAGATAGGCAGGACCGTGTGTGGTTTGTTGATCCTGCAGGCTAAACGAAGGAATCCGCGAGATCGTCATGTTAGGCCAGCAGTTATGTCACTAAAGTGAGAATATACGGCAAAGCCACCGCGTGGAACACGTTATAATAAATCTTGCTGAATAGCTGGCCCATGTTTCCTTACGCCGCTTTCCACCTTTTATAGAACAGAATATAATCTGCGCTAAGGAAAGAGATGAGGTCGTTTTTAATGGAAAGAGGTATTCCAGGACAGCTCTCTTTTCAAACCAGTGTTTCTATAGTATGGGATGAGAAGTGTATGATGGAGTGGGACAGTGCGTTCTAACCTGTACACATTTATTTTTGTGTAAATAATTTGTGTATATTACCTCTCTCCCTGTCCCTCACCCATTTCATTTCTCCACCCTGCCTGCTATCCTTTACTTCCGCTGCCCCAGCTCAGGTGCTTCAGTATCGATGGCAGATGCCGGGGCTAGCAAAAATCTTTTCCATCCTTTTTTATTATTATTTAATAAAACCACCACTACTGCTACTAGTCCGTTCTAAATACGCAAGCAATACCTGGCCATAAGGAGTATCAAAACCTAACTTGTAGGATTTGTAGCAGGGGTGGCCAGGGTTTTATGTGTATCACGTCGTCTGATGAGGGGCAGTGAATTCGCGGTTGCCCCCTGCGAGACATCTTTGTACGCTCACAATTTGCAGGTCTGGCCTTACAGGGTTATGCTCAACTAGCTCGGCTTTTTGCTTTAGAGGGCTGCTTTACCATTTTAGCGAAAGTTGCACATCTGTCGTCTGAATATGTTTGACAAAGGTTATTCCAACGTATATCAGTCACGTTTCCCGGAGGCGAAAGAAAAAAGAGGTCATTCAAAATGATGTATTCATGTATAACCGAAAATAAAAACACACACTGTTGTGACGTTTCGGTGCTACCTGGAAGTGGGCTTTACTTGGGGGGGATAGCATTTATAGACAATGAGTGAATTGCGTGTAATAAAACATATATATGCAGAAATGAAGAAAAAATCTCAACCAATGCTTAGAACAAAAAGCGATCAAAATTATATCGCGCATCAGGCGGAAAATTCAACGATAAAAACAAAAGGTTCGAAAAGTAGTTCATATAATAGCAAGCGTATATTTATATAAAAGCGACTTTACCATGGTGAAGTTCGCAACTATATGAATAAAAACATTAGGATAGTGTCGTCAGCAATTATAGTTTGACTCATCAGCCGGTTAGTTTAAGTTGCTATATACATTTTTAACTGATTAGTGACGTTTATGCGTACTGTCGAAAGTGTACTTAAAGTTCCTTGCTATTCGTGACAGCTTTCAAAGGACATCATGACCTGCGACGCCATATATGTTCATTGCGTCAGGCACTAAAACTAATGAGCCTAAACTGTGACGTTCGTTGTAATGTGTACAGTGAAAAGAACCTAGGAAAAAAAAAGCGAATTCCGCAAGTTAGCTCTACTAGGACGCTGCTGGATGTTTCTGCGTACCGTACACAGAAATCAAAGAACGCTTTTATGTTTGATTTCATTACATTTGTGTGCGTGTGGGCCACAAGGCAGTGCCAAAAGTAAAAAAAAGTAATATGAATGAAAAAAAATTTGTGTCAGAAGTGGGATTCGAACCCACGCCTGGAAGACCAGACTGCGACCTGAACGCAGCGCCTTGGACCGCTCGGCCATCCTGACAGCACGATTGCACCAATGAAATAGGGCCGAGTCAAAAGGGTTCCCTTGGCAGTTGTGCTATTTTGTGTGCGAAGGGTGAATGCGCCGTAACTGTGACACAGCAAAGCGAGCGACTGCCAACATGTTTGTCGCCGCAATAGGTTCGCCCCTACGACGCGGTGCGCGTCAAATCGCGCCAGCGACGGTGGCTTCCATGATACGAACGACGCTAGTAATGGTGCCCAACGGTGCTCCGTCGTCGCATTGTGTTTTATTTTATCTATGCGCCGATACTGTAAGCCTCTTTCAGGGTCATACAGGAATGATGATATGTTACATGTGCTACAAAGCGTGATAGGCAAAATTTAATCGCCTTTGTTAAAACACATATCACCACCGTAAATATCGCCAATATACATACACGCAGCCCCAATATTAGCCATTATTACGCCACGACAATCTTTCATGGTACTGCAGAGAAACCAACGCGTCCAGCGTTTCGAAAAGCGTGCTTGACTTACGAAGTACAGTCGCAGCTAGAGAGGTCTGTGCGGGTTAGTTTCATTTTTCGTAGATTTCACCTTATGTTGGTGTTTTTTCTGTTGTTCGCCTTCACGTTTTTGACCTGCTGATCAGGTTCCCTGTTTCCATTTGGATTATAATGAGTCAGTGTATTAAAAAAAAACAAGGTTTTTATTCCAGTGACTGCGTTTTGGTTGAGGAAAATTGCGCCTCTCTTGGAAGGAAGGAAGGAAGGAAGGAAGGAAGGAAGGAAGGAAGGAAGGAAGGAAGGAAGGAAGGAAGGAAGGAAGGAAGGAAGGAAGGAAGGAAGGAAGGAAGGCCTCAGACGTTGCTGGCACATACCCACTACGGGGGAGTGGCCAAGACACAGGCGGTTAATTACTGGATACAGGAAAGTTTTGACGGGAAAAGGAGTGGTAATAGTATGTAGTCTGATAGATTGGAAGAGGGAAGGAAAGGGGTCCAGTTAACTTGGAGATCAAAGACGGGACAATTGCTTAATGTGCATAATAGCACACAATGCCTGTAATGTTGCAATGTCGTACTGACTGAGGGCGGTAAAAAGAAATTAGAATGGGAGTCGCTGCGTTTCTTGAAGAAAATTTTGCACAGCAGAGCGCACACTCCTGTCGCTTCGTCCAAGCAAAGAAGCGCCAATGGAAAGAACAACCGCGGATGACACAGGCAAGCCCAGTTGATGAAATGGAATTTGCAAAAGACGCTTCCTCAAATGAGAGAAGCGGCGGCAGAACAGCAGGAAGTGATCTATTGTCTCAGGTTCGGCACAAAAAGGACACAGTGGGGAAGCTGCCAGGCCAGATCTGTGAAGGTAGAAATTTAGAAGGGGAACCCGGCAACGCAAGCGCGTGAAAGAGACCTCTAGTCTGCGTGAGCGCCAGTCTTTGCTACTCCAAGGATGCAGAAGATGCTGATATTCGGGAGACGATGTAAGAGCAGAGGCAGCAAATTCCTGAAATATTGTGTAGCTGCGAAACCTCACCGCAGCTGTATATGCACACGATGGCAGGACAGCAACAATTTGGCCGCTGAGAGAGGCTTTTGCTAAGGAATCTGCAACCTCATTTAAGTGAAAGCCCATGTGACTGGGTACCCAAAGCAACCTTACCGAATTTAGATGGAGCGGAATCAGGAACTTAAAGAGGCGTAATGGCCGAGAGTCAGTGGGTGAGGATAAGGAAGAGCAAATGGACAGAGAGTCTGTCATAACCACGACCTGGGAAATGGTAGATTCTAATTTTCGTAAGGCTAAGACTACTGCTAATAATTCCGCCAGAAAAATTGGAGTGAAGTCAGGAAGACGGAGAGAAAAAGACCAATCCAGTGAAGGCGAAAAAATTCCCACACCTGCCTTTTCGCGATCCTGCGAGGCATCGGTAGCAATAAGAACATGAGAGGGAAAGGACCTTAGGTGGTCCTGCAATAGACCCTGAAGAAGCGGGAAGGGCTGCAGCTTTGCATTCAATGGGAAAATGTCATCGAATTCAATCTGGACAGATGAGGAGTTGTGATATATTTGGCGGACATCAGTGAAATGAATATTTATGCGATCAAGGAGGGACTGCACGTAACATATCTGCGGGGTATGAAATCGAGACCAGGCAGCACTAAAAAAGGCGGAAGGTTGACTAAGAAATATTATACTGGAAGCGTGAAGAGGTGAGTCGCACAATTTTAAAAATGTTTGAACTCTTGGCTTTTGTTGGTTCTTGCTAAGCAGGTGGTCACAAATTCGTCCTCCTTGTGATGTAACTATAACTCAGTGCAAGATATTCAGTCCCTCCCTGACCATGAGCGATATATATATATATATATATATATATATATATATATATATATATATATATATATATATATATATATATATATATATAGATAGATAGATAGATAGATAGATAGATAGATAGATAGTGCGTCTTTAGTGAGCATAGTAGGCACGACGACAAAGACAGCATAGGCGCTTTTTATGGTGGTGAGCATGCAGCGGCCACGGAACTCCGTTTTGGTTGGGAATTCGAGGCAATGCGATGGAAAAATGGTTTGCGATTACCGCATACAAGCGGCCTATATAACAAGTTGCGCAGAGAAGACAAGGCGACGTGCATACACACAACATCTGCTGATTGCGTTGTTAATCCAGGTTATGGGGACGTCCTGGTGCGCGAGGAACCGGTACTAAATTTCTCGTATCTTCCTTGCTCTCAAGATGAACATCAATCTCACATTGCAGACGGCTTTACCCCATTTTATCAGCTGTTAGTAGACAAAAATAAAACAACGCGAAATGAGCGTAACGTGCACTTTTTCAGCCGTTTTACGTGTGAAATAACGCTTCATGGACAAGTACGAATGAGGCCTATTCGCGGTCGAACTTAGTCACATGACACAACATGGCGCTATTTCTTCCCATGCTGTTTGTCAATAGACTTTAAGAATAGGTGGACTCTATTGATTAGGGGAATAGTGGGGCACCCTTACGCATGCGCAGAACAGTCCTGTTAAGGAAAGAGTCGCTGCACATCCTATATATTTATGGGTCCTCTTGGAGAGGACATATGATATGGGGGGGGGGGGGGGGTGAGTTTCATTTGAACCATGTATTCCTTAGGCTTTTTCCTCCGAAAAATGGGGTTCGGTGTGGTTTTTCTATGCAGAATTTATCTCTTGGACAGGAAGGGTGGGGGCGGGGGTGCGACTGTTACCTCTGCCCCCTCCACCCCCCCCCCCCCCCCCCATTCCCATAAGTTCAGCCCCGATTCTAGCTGAAATGAAAGCTGTTCACAATTGAAGACTGGCGCCTGGTGGTAGGACAAGACTTGTGCGTCTTCCTCTCTACAATACGCCAAAAATGCCCTATCATCAGTCGTCGACGTCATGGCCTTAAGCAACAACCTCCAACAAGTGTTGGCCAGCGCCAGCGGAGGCGTTTTCTAGTTACAATTCCCCACCTGACTCTCTTCCCCCCCCCCCCCCCCCCCCCCCCCCCCTGCTTACCGCACGTGGCTGGCACGGTCCAAGAAAACCGCGTTCTTGGGGTGTCTTTTAGCTATTTTGTTCGTAGTTTTTCCGGTGTTTTCTTGGCGATTACACCGGACAGAGATTCGCTCAGAGCAGCGGGAGCCTCACTTCCACTATCACTCCCTCGTTCCAGAACGGAAAGATGGAACGTATCGGAGTTCACATTTTCCTCTTTTTTTCTATTCTTCTCTAACGCAACGCACCACCGCATTTTCTATCGATCCACGTCTTCCCTGGAACGTAAGCAGCGGTAACTGGATATGACTGGCAATGCGGCCCAATCAGATTAGTTTGAAAGGCGTGTTTTGAGTCGCTGAACAGATCGCTCCTACAGTGCTCGAGGTCTTTTTTTTTTTTTTCGCTCCTCTCAGGTATGCTGAAACGAATATTACGGACGAAAAACAATAAAAATGACAACAACAAGAACGGTATCAAGTCGCACTGGTATTTGACTAAAAATACACGTCAGAACGCAATGCAATACCTCCTGCCGTTCGACAACGATCCTACGTACCCTTGCGGTGAAGACAGCAAGAAAAAGCAAAAATGAAAAATTCGCTAACAGAATCCGTCAACGAATTCTCTCATTAAAAGTTTTACGAAATGACACTTCTTTGGGGGGCATTTTAAATAATCTTTTATTGGACATCGGTTAGGAAAAATTTTTTTCTCTAGAATAAAACCTGGCGGGGATTAGATAAATTCTATTCCGGGGTTAATTCGTCCTTCTTGCCCTTCGTCACTGACTTAATTTGCTCGTGAATTAGTTGATTTAGCAATTATTCTTTGTAATTTGCGGCGCTCTAAGGAAGATGTAATGCCACCGAGAAATATGTACTGTATAGATATATAATCTCTTTGAAACACAAAAGTATGTTGTGAGTAGGTAATCGTGTTCTCTCTGGTACACAATTATGTACTTATAATGCTTTTTGGAAAAACGCATCACAGCAAATTTTATGGCGTTCTTTATTTTCTGTTCTTTACAAGCGATATTTGCTCGTTTTGTGCACTATTATAGCCTTGCCATCTGCTGTATGAAAACTGAAAACTCACCTCTTTCATTTCATTTCTCCATTCTGCCTGCTATCCTTTATTTCCTCTGCCCCAGCTCAGGTGCTTCATCGATGGCAGATGCCGGGGCTAGCAAAAATATTTTCCTTCCTTTTTACTGTTATTTTAATAAAAAACCACTACCACCACCAACTCGCATATGTCTGGCCGAACCTGAACGCGAAGCAGATCTGCACAGACGCCACGAATGACGGTTTTTCACTCCTTTATCCCTTCCCTTACGGCGCGGCTCAGGTGTCCGCCGATATGCGAGACAGATACTGCGTCATTTCCTTTCCCCAAAAACCAATTTCCAATTTCTATGTGCGTACGTTCGACGCATACGTATCAGCTGTCATTGGAAACTACAAAATCCTCAGTGCTAGGGAGCCCAGCGAAGCCATACAACACCAGTTGAAGATGACGATGCCATGAGTGAACGATGTAGTGCAGACTTGTCAAAGCTATAACAGCTGCAGTCCAACGTGTTCCGACGAACACAAAGTACCATATGCTTCTGATATATTGAAAAAAATAATAATAAAAACCCCGCTGTAGAGACATTATACTGATTTGCACGGTATGGTTACGTACGCAGAAAGAAACATAAGAAAACTCGGAGCTTCCATGCTATTTGTGACAACCAAAATGTGAACCGAAATAACAATTAAATCATAATAAATATTGTATAATGATTTATAAAGCACTAAATACACTCCTCCGCTCACTTAGCAGAGTGGCGCAGTGGAAGCGTGCTGGGCCCATAACCCAGAGGTCCGTGGATCGAAACCACGCTCTGCTACAATTTTTTTCTCGACTTTTTTTCTTTAATATCAAGTATAAACGAACATATGCTTGGCTATCTAGACAATTCGGCAGGCCATTTCAGACCTAGGCATTACCATTCGTACTGATATCTGACGTTCCTGCGCCGTCTGATCTTCAAGTTTGAAATGTCCGCTTTGCTAACAAGAATAAAAGCGCAACAACACGACACCTGATCAATTAATCTCTGCAGTACGCCACTACTCGCGAATAAATATTCGTAGCGCCGCTGTTTCGGTTTTTTGTATGACATGGTTGACAAGATTTTGGTGCGGCCAGTTTACAAGTTCGAAAAACTTCAGTGACGGTATCCGATGATTCCCTCTTCAATACGGTTCCTGCGAGAGAATATGGCGAAAATTCAAAACCAAACGGCTGAATAATTGCATACCATATATGGACATCCTGCGGATGTCCATGGGAGTTTTAATGTCCGCAGGACATTCAAGCGAGTTCCAGTGCTCATTTGGAAACTGATCCACCGCTCAGATTCCTTGCATTCCACGCTAGGTGCGCAAATATTCTAAACCTAGCGCATCAAGGTTCCACATCAAATGCACACAATGGCGCCGGCCGACAAAAGCCACGAACACAATATTCGCCGAAGCAGCAGTTCTTCCGCTTATTTGCTGGTCCGTTCAAGCTCGTTAGACGTCGTTATTATACGTACGGCTCTCCATAAGGTCGGCTGCATCGCGTCTGCGACAGAGGCAGCAAGAAAATCCTTGAGCGGAAGCCATTTTCCCCGCTTCCCCGGCTTCTAAAAACGCGCGCCAAACCGAATGACCGTGCGGGGAGAGGGAGGCCAGTAAAAGCAGAACGAGGGGTAGGCAGCTGCGCGGGGCCGGGGTTGCAGAATGGAGGGTGAAAAAGGAGTTGTTCAAAGAAGCGGCGGTGTTGGAAGTCGTGCAGAGAGCGCACGGGAACGAACTGCGCGTTTTCATTCTTCTGTCGCCGTGCACCGGAGGCTATATATCCTGACACGAAAAAACAAAAAAGGAGGAGTGCAAAGAAATGCGGACCGGAAAAGCCTCTCCAGCGAGGAGCGTGCTAGGCCTCGGGACATGAAAGCAAAGAAAAATGCAGAGGGGAGAGAGGAGCCCGTAGAGAGAAAAAAAAAACGCAGAGTGCTGGGCTGAGGGGGGAAATGGCGGCGCAGCCGCCGTAAGAAAACACGCCAGGGAGACGCTGCTATTTCCATTTCATCTATTTATTTTTTTTTTGCGCACAGCCGCTTTTTCGCCTTCGGAAAGTGAGTGGTCGGGAAGTGCTCTCTTGCAACAAGCTCGCCACACGCTCGCGCTATCGACAGGAGAGAGAGGAACAGAGTCGAAAGAGAGAGTAGAAAAAAGGACCGCGTGGCAGCCGCCGGTGCTCGAAATCCACAGGAAAAGGCGGGGCTGCGCCGATATTGCTAAAATGATCGCTAGATGGCGGTAGGTACTCGTGGAGAGCCTGGAATATCTTGAGCGCACGATCGAACGAACATTCCGCGCTTCCTCAGCTTTCGACGGCCGCGTGCTGAACGCGTGTCACCTTTCTTGCACCGAGATGCATTTCATTCGTCCTGTCGGTGGCTGCGTTTATATGGAGGCAAAACGCTAAGGCGCCCGTGTGCTGTGCGATGTCAGTGCACGTTAAAGATCCCCAGGTGGTCGAAAATATTCCGGAGCCCTCCACTACGGCACCTCTTCCTTTCTTATTTCACTGCCACCTTTATCCCTTCCCTTACGGCGCGGTTCAGGTGTCCGCCGATATATGAAACAGATACTGTGCCATTTCCTATCCCCCAAACCTATTATTATTATTATTATTATTATTATTATTATTATTATTATTATTATTATTATTATTATTCGTCCTGTCCGTACGCAATTACTTTTTATGCAAACAGGACTTTCACCGGGCCACATAAACGTTTTTGCACAGAGAAAAATAAGCATAAGAATCTGGTACCAAATATAAGGAAAAAAAGACCGCGCTTAAATCTGCGCTGATCGCTCATTTATGCCCGCCAAGCTATAAAACCAGTCGTGCATCGTAAAATTCTGAACCCATTTACCATGCTCATTCTCAGTCCCGTGTATCCTCCCGTTCTCCACAAATCGTAGTTGGGAAAAGGTGCGATAGCCCTCGGCCACTTGAAAAACAGTTCTGTTGGAAGGAAAGACGCGGAAGCAGTATCACTAGATGGACACCTCAACCACGCCGCGAGCGAATGAGTGGCGGCGAAAGGCATAAAGCACCTGTGTTCTGCGCCACGTTAGAACATGTTAAAGAACATTACGGTGGTCCTTTCTTCTTTTACTCCCTCCTTTGTCCCTTCCCTTACGGCGCGGTTCAGGTGCCCAACGATATATGAGACAGATACTGCGGCACTTCCTTTCCCCCAAAACCAATTATTATTAGGGTAGTAGAAATTCACCCGGAACACTCCTGAATGGCGTCTCTAACTCTCGCTCACTTTTTCATCCCTTTGATGAGGCGCGGTTGAGGTGCCCACAAGCTGCTCTCGCAGGGGATTTCTCGAAGGGGCGTGTGCACTCGTTTGCTGAGCTCACCGCAAACCGCCGCGCTGAGCGCCTCATCTAACCATCACCCCACCCGTCACTACCAGAGAACAGTCAATTTAGCATCGCCTGCCGACGCGAATGCTGACTGCACCAGCCAATCTTTCTAAATTTATGCTGATACCCATAATATGCATCTTGTGCTCTCACTCCAAAGCCACCGCCACCCACATCCTGCTATCATGCCAGGCGTCTCCTCCCCCTGCCGGGCCGGTGCCTCTCCTAAACTGGGAAGACTGGGAGACCTCACTACGGTCAGCGGACCTAACCATGCAGGCAGAAGATCACCGTCAGCCGGCTATTCATACGTCATGGACCAACACCACATGAACGTTTAGACCGTGAGTGGGGTCGTGCGGAGACCCAGGGGGCCTGCGGGCCTGCGGATACTCTCCCAAAATAAAGTCTGACCACCACCACCGAGAAGTGAGACAATTACTGTGTCTTACCCTTCTCAAAAACCATTATCCAACGTGCACAGACATCGCACAGCACATGGACCGCGTTTATTATTATTATTTCGTTTCGCCTGCATTCGCAAGTGGCCGCCACGCGCCCGCCGTCTATGCCATTGGCAAGAGAAGTTTCTACCACGATCACCCTCATGACCAGAAACCAAACGCCGTAACCAAGGGTGCAGCACTTGGAAAGATGAATGGAAAAAAAATGTTTTTTTTTTTAGGGGGGTGGAAATGGCCCAGTATCTGTCCAACATATCGGCGGACACCTGAACCGCGCCGTAAGGGAAGGGATAAAGGAGGGACTGAGAGAAGAAAGGAAGAAAGAGGTGCCGTAGTGGAGGGCTCTGGAATAATTTCGACCACCTGGGGATCATTAACGTGCAGAAATCGCACAGCACAGGGGCGCCTTTGCGTTTCGCCTCCATCGAAACGCTGCCGCCGCAGTCGGGTTCGAACCCGGGTACTCCGGATCAGTAGCCGAGAGCCCTTGTTCACTTTCGTGAACGCGGTCTGTTTGCTTGACAGGTTCTAAGGGCTGCCAAGAGCAATTGTTAGTTGCTGTTCTTCAACCGTTTGTACTCATTCATCTTGCAATGTGGCCGATTGTGCGCAGGCTATTTGGAATTTTCATTTCTGGTGACAAAGTGAAGCATATTGGTTCGCATACGTTGAAACAAAGCTCACTCCTCCTTCAGAAATTCTGGAGGCCCGTATACTGTGCGATGCCAGTGCACGTTAAAGAACCCCAGGTGGTCGAAATAATAATAATAATAATAATTGGTTTTGGGGGAAAGGAAATGGCGCAGTATCTGTCTCATATATCGTTGGACACCTGAACCGCGCCGTAAGCGAAGGGATAAAGGAGGGAGTGAAAGAAGAAAGGAAGAAGAGGTGCCGTAGTGGAGGGCTCCGGAATAGCTGTCGCGCACTGACGCGGTCGCAACGTGCAATGATACTCCGCGCGCGCATTGGCTGCGTGTGGCCCGGGGAACGACGGGTGCGTCACGGAATCGCGACGAGTGATGTGTGTGACGGATGCGGTGCAGTGGAAACACTAGAACACCTGCTCCTTCACCGTGCCGCGCTCGCCGATGCTCGTCGCGATATCCTTGCGGCCTGTAGGGCGCTTGGCATACTATCAGACTCCCCCAAGACGCTATTATGGCCGCTGGGCAGAGCGCGCACACCGTGAGTGAACCTTGGTGAGCCTCCGTGCATTCCTCGAACAGACGGCCTTGACACGTCCCGTTGCTCCGCCAGGTAGCTGCACGCAGTGACCGAACGCTCAGCGAGTTCTACCTTGGACGATTAACAACTGGACGCCCCACTCCAGTTGTAGTCAACATAGTGCTGTGCGCGTTTTTATTGCTCCATCATGAACTAATCACGCGCACAACCTGGACACATTTCTTGTTGTGTAAATAGTTTGTGCATATTACCTCTCCCCCTATCCTCTCTTCCTGTCCACCTCACCTCTTTCATTTCATTTCTCCTTTCTGCCTGCTATCCTTTATTTCCGCTGCCCCAGCTCAGGTGCTTCAGTATCGATGGCAGATGCCGGGGCTAGCAAAAATCTTTTCCTTTATTTTTATCGTTATTTTAATAAAACCACTTACTACTTCAACTACTACTACGGCGTCCCTCATAGCCGCAGTCGCTTTGGGACGTTAAACCCCCATAGACCATAAGCCTTCAACTTAGCTGAACCTCCGTGAAAAGTGTTTTGCGTGAAGGCCGCAGGGACGCATAATAATGAAAATTTCATTCAAGTTGTATTGGGTTTGTAATTGCTGTCGATTTTAGCCGTTGGCTCAAGCGGCGGCACACCCCCATTATCTCCATGATCTGTCACTTGGAATGACAGACGATAAGAGCGATATAGGAACAAAGGAAAGGAATCACTTTATCATGCCCACCATGCTTTGCGTCCTCTCAAGCGCCGAACATAGAGACTCTGGTTAATGTTAGCTCACAGGTAAGTGTTAGCGCCATTTGGTACCCTGATGGCACGTGAGGGCTTTGGCTCTGCTAGTCTGCAGTCGCGGCCAGGTGGCTGTTATCTTGAAACGCGGCTCTTATCGAAACATGTTGAAGAGGGCTGTAATCGCGGGCCGCGCTGTCAAGTGGCATTTAAATGACACCTTGTTTTGAGGGCATCCTCTCTCGCTGATAAAATATATAAAGATACCACCTTACAGGCATGTTGCGTCGATAAGGCTGTTTCTCACGACTCCGTGCAGTTCTCGACCAATGGCAGGTGAAGGCAGTTGCCTTCTCTTGGAATCCACTCCGTTACCTTTAAGGAGCAGCGGTTATCTTGCCTTCGCAGTACATGCCCTGCCCAAGCCCATTTCTTCCTCTTACTTCGACTAGGATGTCATTAACTCGCGTTTGTTCCCTCACCCACTCTGCCCTCTTCCTGTCTCTTGTAAACTGCTGTTCCTCTCCAAGACTTCAAAGTTACTTTGGTTTTCTGCATAACAGTTTTTACACCAACTGCTCTGCCTCCATGCAAGCCTCTAATTGATGCATCCATGATTTCGCTGTCAGCGCAAAATATGCCCACATATTTTGTCGAGTGGTGGTGAAAACATTTATTACTTATAGAGGTGTTGGGGGTCGTGACCTGGAGGGTTGCGACTCATTGCACACAGTATAGGGTTGACCGAATCAAGACAAGTTACACCACTGAACAGCATAAGACCTTAGGGGTATATACGTACACTGCAATTAGCTGCATGTTGATTGCATGATATAGGCTGTTTTTGTGGCAAGGAAATGGCGAAGACTCCGTCTCCCTTCTCGGTGGATACCTGAACTGCGCTGTGAGGGAACGCACCCGCTGCGGTGGCTCAGTGGTTACCGCGCTCGGCTACTGAGCCAGAGTAGCCGGGTTCGACGGCGACCGCGTTTCGATGGAGGCGAAACGCGAAATGCGCCAGTGTGCTGTGCGCTCGGCTACTGATCCGGAGTTCCCGGGTTCGAACCCGGCCGCGGCGGCTGCGCTTTTATGGAGGCAAAACGCTAAGGCGCCCCTGTGCTGCGCGATGTCAGTGCACGTTCAAGATCCCCATGTGATCGCCGCTCCGCGAATAGTGTTATGAGCTACGCGGGGAAAAAGTCCCGCAACTGTGTTCCCTGCCGGAGCAAATTTAGGAACACTATAGCGCGCCGTCCGTGCTGTCGTCCATCACATGTGCGCAGATAAATGGCTAGGGGAGGGGAGGTTTGAATGCGGCGATCGGACGAAGTTCACGCCTCGGCACGCACCTGCAAAGAGGAAAGCACTTGTGGCTAGCTAATGTTGCAGCAGCCTCCACAATACCAAACGCACCGCTCAGCATGATCGCTTTGTCAACGTACCAAGACGCTGGGCTGCATAACCAGTGCTATGAAGACTATTATTGCGGAATTAAAATCTCAGTACGCACCAACTCATCATTCGTGGCGGTAGCTTCGCGTTCGTCGCCGCTCGGATGTTCTTTGCATCCAGTTAGTCCAGCCGCCCCAACCACCAAAAGCATTGCACGCTCTGTGGCGGCCTGATGTGCAGGCCGGAGTGCTTTGCGGAAGCTTGGCTGACGGGATGCACCGTAGCGTAAACGAAGCGACGTGCGATAGCGGCCTTCAACGCCCGGCCGCGGTAGCTCTCATGTCCGCTGCGGCTAGGCTGCACCGCTCTTAGCCAGCAATCGGAGTCCATGCTTGCATCACTTTT